>CM076578.1:1163478298-1164078298 GCA_034641835.2 Pinus albicaulis | reverse complement strand
TCACAACTTTGTCACAGAGTAATGTAGTAGTAACGTAATATTTGGGTTATATTTCACAATATCTTCTAAATTTGGTGAATAGACCATTGTGGAAATTGAAGGCGAAATTTAAAAAAATTTGATTTAATTATTGTATATTGGGATTAATATATATTTAATTATAAAAAAAATAAAAAAATACAGAGAAAAAAAATTGGCGAGTAGAATAATGATAGGTTGTTTTTGTGAAGATACTCGTAATGGTGAAAAGGTTCTTGGTTCAAAACCTTGTAAACAAAAATCCCGGACATGTTAAGGATTGGTGTGACTGAGGGTCCCCGAGCTCATAGCGATGTTCCTAAGCCGGGATCTAGTGATGCGCATTACTTGATCCATGGGAAAAAGAAGACAACAAAGACAATAATAATTCTATTGGAAGGTGTGAAGGACCATATTGTGATCTAGCCTTCATGGGAAAGCCACTCCATTCTTAATGTGGAAGGCTTTGATAGATTTTTCCAAATCGAAGTGACGGAGCAAGTTGGCGCTTAAGACAAGCTCATATGGAGAGGGCGACAATATTACAAAATACCTCCACGAAAGTTTGTCACTGCAAGGATGAACTAGGAAGTGTGGGGGTTACTGTTGATGATGAAGATTTTGTGAACTTGGCTCTCCTTGGGCTTCGAAGAGTCGACATAGCTACAAGACTCTATCGATGGACGGGGAGTAAGCATGGGGATGGGAGCGACTTTGGACGGATCTTGTGCGGGAGGAGATAAGGCGGGGGTACCGGGGATGGCTCTTCATCAAAGAATGAAGATGAAGAGAATTTGTCTCTTTAGGTTGCAAAAGAGGAAAGGGAAGGAGAAAGAAATTTCCTTCAAAATCCGAAGCTAAAGGCAAAGAAGCGGATTTGTCAGGGTAAAGTGTTTTCAGCCTCACGAACATGGGCATTTTGCCATTAGCGCACGAGAAGAAGAAGAACAAGAAGGTTGTTGGAGGCTGCAGTTGGAGAGCCTTAGCCTCGCAATTTGAACTTGATTTCTCTTTGATCACATGCTTGGTTTCAAGCTATATGGGATCGAGTGTGATATCTTGATAGTGATGCGTCTTTCCATATGACGGGGAGACAAGGAGTTGTTTAGATGCATATAAAGATGGGCGACGATGGTCGATATAGTGTGACCGAAATTGGAACCATTACCTTTGAGAGAGGAGTGCGGTAATCCATTCTTGTTGAAGGATGTTATGCATGTTCAGGTACGAAGAAGAACTGCGGTCTCGATTGCAATGTTGGAAGACAAAAGGTTATGATGTTGTTTTTAGTGAGGGAAAAGCCTTTCTTCGACATAAAACAATGGGTCAAACCAAGAAGATAGGGATTCGAGTTAAGAATATCCACAAGCTAGAGGTAGATGGCTTTGCTGCCAATGGTGCGAAAAGTAGAAGAAGTGGTGGTAGAGATGAGGGTGAATTATGGCACAAGAGGGTCGGGCCATCTTCACCATGGCGCTTTGAAGATTTTTGCGGCACATTTCTATTGGACTTCGAGGGTACTCTTGCATAGTCGGATCGGTGCAAGGGATGTACTATGAGGTAAGTTTGTGAAGACCACCTTTCATGAGAAGGAGAACTAGTACTTGGGTGATCTTGAAGAGAATTCACATAGATGTGTGTGGACATTTCTCGATTGCTTCAACAAAAAACACATAGGTATTATGTTATATTTGTTGATGACTATTCTTGCGGATGTTGGATCTTCTTCTGCAGAAGAAGAGTGAGAAATTTTCTCAAAGTTGTGAGTTCAAAGCATTGGTGGAGAAGGAGTCGGGAAGCGAGTGAAAGCTCTGCGGAGCGATAATGGTAGTGAATACATCTTGGGAGAATTCACGAAGTGCCTGTAGCAAAGAGGAATTCGAAAGAACTCATAGTGCCTCAAAACCCACGGTAGAATGGGGTCGCGGAGAGGAAAGAAACAGGAACAATCATGGGTGTTGCACGAGCGATGTTGCATGACAGGGGCCTGCGATGCACTTGTGGGCGGAAGCATGCAACACGCGTGGTTTATGTGCAAAATCGATGTCTCGTAGAGTACTTGGCATGAGTACACCTAAAGAAGATTTTACTTGTAAGAAGCTTGATATTTCTCATTTGAAGATTTTTGGCTCATCATGTTTACATTCATGTGACAAAAGGATGCCGAGGGAAGAAAGTTTGGAGCAGTTGCCGAGAAGTTGGGATATTTGTGGGGTACACAAAAACACCCCATAATTATCATGTGTATTTGCCGGACGGTCGGATGACTATGGTGTAACGAGATATAAAATTCAATGAGGTGAAAGCCATGAAGTTGTCGCTTGAGAGGGAGCTACACTTGCATGCGGAGAGGAGGAACTTCTTGTTCCCAAAGATGAGCCTCTAGATGTGGATCGACCATAGGAGGAGATTCATGGAGTGGAGGAGTCCACTCATGTAGAACCAAACATCATACAAGGTAGAAAGCGTATCACGAAGGCGAGAGGCGAAGCTTGATGCGCACGAGAATGTGAGTCCCTACATCGAGCAAAAAACGAGAGATAGTCACCTAGCCGATTTCTTGGATACATGGCTCTTATGAGCAAGTGTATCGTGGCGAGATCCCTCTTCTTTTTAAGAAGCGATGTAGGAGCCCACATGGGTACATGCCATGGTGGAGGAGTATGACTCCATTGTCGAAGCAATGCTTGGGAGATTGTTCCAAGGCGGTGGGAAAAATCGGTTGTAGGATCGAATGGATCTACAAGGTAAAGCAAGTTGCTAATGGGAGCATCGAGAAGTATAAGGCAAGATTTGTTTCCTGGGGCTTGTCCACGGATCGATGGGATTGACTATGAAGAAACCTTTGCTCTGTAGCACGATATTCTTCCATACGGACCATTCTTTCTCTCTCGGCATGAGATGGGTTGGCACATTCATCAAATGGATGTGAAGATTGTGTTCAGTAATGGGATCATTGAGGAAGAGGTGTACGTTGAGCAGCTCGAAGGATTTGAGATCTTCGGTAGCGAGTCGCATGTGCATAGACTAAAAAGAGCATTGTATGGGCTGAAACAAGCACCTTGTGCTTGGTACACTCAGATCGGCAATCGTATTTCACGCGGACTTGGCTTCACCGAGAGTGGGCGGATGCAGCTTACTGCAAATTGTGGTGGAGGGTAAGCTTTTAATCATTGTTCTTTATGTTTATGATTTAATACTAATGGGTGATGAGTAGTTGATACACTCATGTAAGGAAGATCTTGCGAAAGGATTTTGAGATGAAGGATTTGGGCCTCCTTCATTATTTCCTTGGATTGGAAATATGGCGATGGGGAAGGTGAATTGTTTGTGTGCATGCAAAAGGAAAGACAAATTCCAAAGACCATCGAGAAAGGGAAAAAGGGAAGAAGGATCATGATCCAAAGAAAGGGAGGAAATCCCAAACCCCACGATGGATCATCATGCTCAAAAGGAAAGAAAGGAATGAAAGGGAAATCAATGTGCAATTATTGCCACCATGGTTTTCATCCGAGATACGCATGCATGAAGAAGACTATAGATCTTATGGCATGAACACTCCAACAACACAATCTTGGAGACCAAATTCTCGAGAGTGCGAGAAGAAGCACCGAAGAAAAAGCACCGGATCCCAAGAAGGTAATGGGCATGCTTTGATTTCTCTTCATTACTGCACCGCAAGAATGGATCATCGGTCGAGCTTCACATCATATGGCTTCTCTAGAGGAATCCTTTTCTTCTCCCGCATGCATCACCTAGGACCTCCTGTTACTCGTGGGGGATAGTCTGCCGGTGCGCATTTGGTCTTTGAGGAAGAGTGCAATTTGAAGATGGACGATCGAGAATGCCTTGCATGTCCAAGGCTTCTGTGAATCTTCTCTCGGTGTATCGAGATGACACACACGGTGAGCGGAAGGAAAGTGGAATTGACCCGGGTCCAGCAGAGCATTTATGACATGCAAAACCAACTTGAAGATTGCATGCGGCGAAGGTAAATGATCGATCTGCAAATCGTATACATTTTCTGATTTTGTTCCTCTATTCGAGATTCTATTTTGCTACTTACGCATGCAAATGAAGAAAGTAGGATTTTGCACGAGAAGATTTGGGCACTTGAATTTCGGATATATGCAACAGCTTAGCAAGCGAAAGGGATGGTCGAAAGGGATTTGCGAGCCATTGAATTTTGCAAATGGTGTGTGTAATGGATGTGCTCTTGGAAAGCATCCACGAGACAAAGTCCGAAGGGGCATGCATGGAGAGCCTCTTCACCTTTGGAACTTGTACACGGTGATCTCATGGGTCCATTTCCGATGATTTCAATGAGAAAAGCAAAGGATATGTGTTGTCATTTATAGATGATTACACGAGATTCACTTGAGGATTACTTCTTGAAACTCGGAGGTCTGAAAGTTTTTCCAACATCTAAAGATTTTGAAAGCACATGTGGACCCGGTCGACGGAGAGACATCGAGATGCTACGCACGAGATAATGGGACGGAATATGTCAGCAAAGATATCAAGAATATTTGTAATGAAGCGGGCATACGTTTGCAACATATGGTTCCTTACACTCCACGGCAAAATGGCGTGGCTGAAAGGGAAAAATCGATCTTTGAAAGAGATGGCACAATTGCATGTTGCATGCGAGATCTCTTCCATCGAGGCTGTGGGCGAAGCTATCGTGTGCCTCATACGTCTAGAATGAGATCTCCTCATAAATACGACTAACTTTGGAAAAACACCTTTTGAGGCTTGGGCGGCATGCAGCTTTGAAGTCGGTCATTTCCGCATTTTTGGATCTCGAGCATGGGCACGCATTCCTAGGAGAGAGAAAGGCTTTGGAGCCTCAAAGTAAAGCATGCATGTTTGTTGGATATTCGATGAAATTCAAAGGGTACATATTGCTTGATATCCACATTTGAAAAGCTCTTTATTGAAGAGAGAAAGGAGTGTGAGAGTTTGACGAAAGATATTTTTGCATGCAACGGATGAACTTGTTACCGAGTTTCCATCCACCACTCATTGAGTGGTATGCGAGATGAAACTTGAGATCAGAATTCGATGAAAGATGAGTCTTTTCTGTGTGGCGCTTTTAACTGGACCACCGAGTTTTTGAGCATCGAGATCCTTGCTAGCATGTAGTTTCGAAGATTCTCGACTACCTTCAACACAAAAATGAATGTGCAACATGAGTGATATCCTTGATGATCTGCACTCTATCCCTCTGTTTTGATGAAGATCCGTACGCACTCACCCAGCTATGGAGCCATCCATGCCCATGTATGCTTATATGATGCATGGATCTGATCCCACGAGCGTATGCGAGAAACAAAGTGGGCATCTTGAATGCAGCTGCTTGATGGATGAGGAATATAACTCTCTCATTGAGAAACCAGGACTTGGGATTTGGTTCCGCTGCCTTCCAATCGCAAACTTGTGAGGTGCGAGTGGGTTTACTTTGGTTCAAGAAAGCATCAAATGGCCAAGTTAGTTGATATAAGGCACGATTGGTAGCAAAAGGTTTTTCAGCAAGTACATGGTGTTGAATATGATGATACTTTTGCTCTGAAAATTGGCAAAAAATGGATTCCGATTCGAGCTGGCTACTCTCCATTGCGGCGGCAAGAGGATGGGAGGTGCATCTTATGGATGTGAAAGAATGCCTTTCTTCATGGTGATCTAGAGGAGGAAATCTACATGGGAGCTGGCCATCGCCACACTGCACAATTCATCCTACGGTATGCAAAACTAAAGAAGTCTCTCTGTGGCCTCAGAAAGGCACCTAGAGCATGGTATGCGAAAGATGGATTCTTATTTGTTATCTCAAAATTTTGTACCTTGCAAATGCGATTCCATTTTTATGAAGAAAAATGACCCCTTGTTGATCATAGTACTCTACGTAGATTATATTTTGATAACAACGTGTCCAACTTCTTGTCATTGCTGAGATTAAATGTCGCATTGCATAGTGGTTTTCTATGACGGACATGGAGCTTGTAAATTTCTTCCTTGGACGAGGAATCTAATCAAGGAGTGATGCGGGATTACCATTTCTCAGCAAGAGTATGCTGGGAGATGTGGCACGATTTCCACATGGTGGTACCGGCCAAGCTTTCCATCGACACCTTTCTTATCGATAAAGCTTGAGAATGGCAAAGACACACCATTGGTTGATTGCACTTTGTACGGGTCGACTTGTGGGGAAGTCTTCTTTATCTCACTCACTCTCGTACTTGATCTCTCCTATGCGCATGAGAAGTTTCTCGGATACATGCAGGAGCCACATGACTTTACTCTGGAACGCTACAAAGCGCATCCTTCGATATGTCCGAGAGGACAATCACCTATGGGATTCATCGTGCGGCCAATTGTCTCTTTGAATCTCATTGGGTTCTGTAGATTTAAAGCTGGTGCAGCAACACCATTGATCGCAAGTCCACCTGCTAGGTTATGTACTTGAGTTTAGGGTCCAGAGGCCCGATTTGTTGAGTCGAAAAGCGAGAAACGGTACACGTGCCTTATCATCGGCAGGTCGAGTATAGAGGAGCGATGCTGAATGCCACTATTAAGGCAAATTTGGCTACAACATTTCCCTATGCGAGTCCCAGGATCGGTGTCCATCGTCCAAGCTGTCATGCGGTGCGATAATCCACAAGAGTACGCTAAAGTTTTGCGAGAGAATCCGGTCTGCGGCGGCAAACGAACCAAACACGTCGAGATCCACATGCGGTCCGTTGAACTCATTCATGATGGGATCATCGATCTTTCGAGTGATGTCCGTTGAAATTCGACGGTACTGATATCTTCCACGAGACCTCCTGCGAGCGAAGTTTCGATTCTGCAGCCTCGTCTCGATCGAAGGACGACGGTGCTAGTAGTTGTCTTTTCTCCTACTTTTGCATTATATTTTGAGTGTTTTCTTCCCACTTGGGTTTCCCTCTTTCCTCCTTTTTATGCATTTGTATGTAGTTCCTAAAATGGTGCGTGTTGCGCTTCATTCATTTTGCATCACATCACTAAGTTGTGCTTGAGTGTTGGTCGTACCTAAGCTAGGCCGTGTTGGTGTACATGCACTATGATTAGCTTTAGTTAGCTTCTGCTTGCACTTAGCTCAGTTAGCTTTAAACTATCCATAGTCATTGCATGTGACAACTAATGCTTAACTTAGTTTGCTTTTATGTATTTATTCCAAAACTAATATTGGAGAATCAATTTCATTCTTTTCTCTATTCTTGCTATCGACTCATCCTTTCTCTTGCTGTTTGTTCATTGTTTTGCATATCTAGATCTTTTGTATCTCAAAATCTTACACTTCCGCCGCTAAGAAAATGAATATGCCATACCACCGAAGTGTACGAGTGTGACGGAAACCCGAGTCCTCATTGCTCTGCGTACAGCAGATGCTGGCCCTGCGGATTTCCTTGTGTAGCTACGTGTGGCCCGCGCAGGGAGGTTTCGCCATTCAAGTCACGGGCCTCTTCTTCATGACGGTTTTCATGTTTGCTCTTGCGGTCTAGTACCACCATTGGCGAGGGGAGAAGTACGTGACGAGCGACTGTGTGTGCGCAAACACAGGCCCTTGGTGATCATGTACTCGCTTACGCTTTTTCTTCGCCAATTTTGGGCGACTTTCCACCACTTTCATGGTGCCCGTCGAGGTCCTCCTCGCCGAGACTCCGAGTCAACGTGCCATGGCATCTCGGGCGCCGGTGGACAAGACGAGGCGCCATTGTTGGAGCGTTTGGGTTCCTCTATGCGCGGGAAGACACGCGTAAAATATGAAGACGGAGATCCGGAGGTTGCTTGCGGGGAATAGGAATCGAGAAATCTCTGTCGCTTCTCACCGTTATACTGCGCCATGGGTTTTTCTGCATGTTTTCTAACTCACGGAGACGAAGGGCGGATCTCTTGAGGAGATTACGGGTGAAAATGATGATGGGCGGGATGAGGGACAAGGCTTCAATCACGAAATGGTGGCTTTAGCGGTAATGGAACTTCACGCACTTGCATCAGAAAAAGAAAGATCATGGGTGCGGCTTGGCAGTTTCACTCTTATGTACTTTTGCATGAAGGGTTTCATGATATTCTTGCAATATGTGAGGCTTCTATCTGAGGAGACTCTCTGCACTAAGAGATCCATCGCGTGTATTTGATACGCATAATTCCAACTCTTGCATCTAACGAGGTGGATTTTTTTGGTTTTGATTATGACGGCGGTATCTCATCACTTAGTTTCTTTCTAATCTCAACTCTGAATTTACGGATGATATTTTTTTATATTCACCTTTGAATGAAAATAGAGGTGTAAATTTGTGTTTAGCCTAGTTCCTACTATTCTCTTGGCACCACATCATCATCAGCTCGAACCATATGTACATCATCCAACTAGAACCTTGTGTTTTGTCACCCACAGTGTACTGTTTAGTCATATGGTGCCACGATTAATTTTGGTGTTGGACAGAGTATTTGAAAGATAAGTGTGAAGAAATATATAATATTTTTACGAGTTTGGAAAACCTTCAATAAAACTTGATGAGTTTAGAGAAACCAAAACTAACGGGTGTGCTTAGAAAGAATGGAGGTTGTCTTTGAGAAAGAATTTCGGGTAAGGATGTCTTTGAGAAAAGAATGGAAGGCAGTGCCTCATGTAATCCCACTTTCAATAATGTGATCATGTAGGTTCCTGGCTTAGGTGTAAGAGATCTATTTTGTGATGTTATCCTAGTTTTTTTTTTCACTCTACTTTAGTTTCTAGATTTTTTTATTTTTATTTATTTATTTTTTTACTCTATGTTAGTTAGAGTTCTCAACCAACGATAAAATTTTGGATTATTACTAAATTGGTAGATATTTAAAACATATTGGATTATTACTAAAATGGTAAATTTATTTTAAGTATTTATATTTATCTTAAATATATTTATCTTAAGTACGTATATCTATTTAAATATGTTAAGTATAGATATTATTTTTATTACAACTGTAATTTTTAATTTTTTATTTTAAGAGGGACATTAATTTTATATTATTTTTCTATTTACAAAATAATTTTTAATTTATTACAAATTTAAGTATTTTGAGACATTTTTTCTATTTGCAACATAATTTTTAATTTATTTTTCCATTCAGAAACATAAACTTTTAAAATTTTATTTTCAAAGAAAGAACATTAATATTATTATTTTTCTATTTACAACATAATTTTTAATTTGTAAAAAGCACACAAACATACAAAGCTTTAAACACTTCCATATGTAAAAGATAACAAATAAAATTTCTTTTATTTCAAAATATAAAATTTTTCACACTTAAATCTTTTAAGAGGACACAAACATAACGAAACTTAAAAACACTATCACATAGTATTTGTATAAAAATAACCAAATTATAGCACATCTTAAAAAAATAAACTCTGTAAAATAACCAAACTTACATATATAACGAAAAAAATAATATTTTATAAAAAATAACCAAAATTACGGAAAAAATAACACACTTAAACTTTTCAGAAAAAATAGCAAACTTAAAAAAAATAACAAAAATAACCAGCTTACACATATGCAGAAAAAATAATGTTTTTATCCAAAACTACAATGATTTATAATATTTTGATGAAATACAATATTTCGAACTCGATGAAATACAATATTAACGTAAAAAATAGATTGTCAAATTTGACACGAATAGGGAAGAGTAAAGAGTGATGATAACATACTCTCGACAAACCCTCGATGAAAAAGAAGTGTTTATCCAGTGCTCATCCGAGCAAACTTTATTATCCCACGGAAGCAGCTGACGGCCAAATTTCATGTTCTGAACGAGGTCTCGTGTTCAAACGAGTACACTCAGAATTCTGGATATTATTCAATGTTATTTTCTGGTCTATTTGTATATGCTGAAAAAGGTTTCCCCTTTGCGAGGGGATATGTAAGTCGTCCTGCTAAATTTATTGTTATAGCGGTAAAAATTGGAGATCTGTTACTCTCGCCACGTCTTGTCTCCGACTTTACGCAGAGGCAGCGTAGATATTAACGTGACTTCTACCACAGCAGATCAATACGTTGTGTGGATTACTTGACCAGAACGTGCGACGATTTCAAAAATTTACACCATCTATGAATGGGTGTTCATAGTCATGTTTCACGTTACTCTCGGAATTTGTTGAAATATACAGTTGTTTTTAAATAGGTCGTTGTTTAGGGTTCAGGGTAGGTGTCTTGTCCATACAATCAATCAAGCATAATTCCATGTAATGTAAACAATCAAAGGTGCTTGTATGGATTTAACCAAAACAAAAGGTGGCCGGTGGTCTCTTCCCAAAATTTCCACCTTGCACAATCGCTGTGAATCTGCACACATATACCCTACTTAATTTGCCGCCACCACTTGTCCCTAATGATCACGTGCCCAAAAAATTATCCCCCGCTTTGAGAGAGAGACTCTTTGCTTCTTTCAATCTCGACCTGCCTCCCATACAATTGTCCTCTCTCTAGTCATACCTTCTATTAGCATTCCATAGGATCTAGAAGAAATTTGAGAGGAAAGACAATAAACTAACCATATTTGTTTTTGACCTAGTAGTAGCTACTAGGATGAGGAAACCTACTGATGAGATTCATGACCAAATTGACTAGATCATGAAGATTTTTGGGCTAGATATGTGGGTGGGGTTTGATTGATTTGGATTTTTTTGTCTTTGGATGAAATAGGACCTTTAGAAACTAGGCTTGAAACTCTTCTACGGTTACAAGAGAAAGAGGGCAAGGTAGGAAGCTCAATAACCAAATAGGTTGTATGATTATGGTGTAGGATGAAAAGAAAGATCGGGGAGCAAGCATATCTTCTCGAATTCACTCTTGTTGTGGCGGCAACAACCCCCTTTTGTTTTGTATTGTCATTTAATGTTAAACGTGGACCCTTAGTTTAAAAATCGAAAAATTAATTGGTGCTTATTTCTTTTTCAATAAAACTTACTATCATTAACTTAAAAGAAATTCTTGGAAAATATTTAAATAAACTTAAGTTTATGATAACAGAATATAGATATTCTTTGAGAATATCGCATCGCAAAGGGTAATGAATGTCTCTTTACAAGCTAAATTTTAAAAATTTGCAATACGAAAACTAAGCGCTAAAGAACATTCATCGCATCGCAAAGTTTCCAAATATCTTTTGAAAACCTCAAATCACCGATGTGTGATAACATTTATCTGCGTCATTTCATAAATACATCAACGAATGTTTGTCATATGTTATGATTTGCGATTTTACGTCTGTGATATTGTGATATTACAGTTTCGCATTCTAATATTTATTATGAAGTGTTGCGATTTCTGAATTCGTTTGATGCACAAGTCTTGCGATATTACGATTTTTGCAATTTTGCGATTTCGCGATGTTAAATATTGCGCTGTTATAAGATTGCGATTTATGGCGATATTACGATCTCTTACGATATTGCGATAAACATTGACAGTAAAATACGGAATTGCATTGTCACTTCGGTCTTGAAATGAATTTAATAGAAAAGATCTCTTAAATCGAGACTCCTTTGTGTACTTTAAGTTTAATCAATATATTGATTGTCACTCATTAATGAAAAATGGTTTCATTACGATTAAAAAGTGATTTCACGTAATGTGATATATTTTGTAACAAGCTCTTCGACATTTACGACTTCCATCTCTACTTTTTCCATATCATTACTCATGTTACGTATTTAACAGAGCGTGAAGAATGAGGGACTATACAAAGCGATATTCGAGAGTATTATGGAAAAGGACAGAAACTGAGTTAGAAAGTAAAGATGACGTCCTTGTACATGTTCTGCTTACCCAACAAAGATGTTTGGTATCACTACTTGGGATGGTATGCATAATACGCAGAAGAAGAAAACCCCGGAGGTAATGGAGGTTTCGGCCCCCTCTTGTGGGAATCGATTTATTTTCTTAGGAAACATCTCTTACTGATTTAGCTTGTTCATTTTGCTGCCAGGATAAACAGAACTAGAGTATTCCATATCGACATGGTAAATAGATGCCCAGAGCAACGATATTACGGATGAACGGTTCCACAAAGACTCGGAAATGAAAACTCATTGGCTCATTTTACTCAGAAAGATTTAAGGCTCATGTCACATTTGCGGAGCCACGGGCGACGTACAACAAAAAGTTTATTGAAAAGAAATTTGCCAAGGAAAATGCAAACCAAGCAAAATGCACACGGGGAATGGTCAGCGAAGAGACGAACCCTTTAAAGAAAGATAAACACGGTATATGTGATCTTGGTTCTCTCACTTCTCAGTATTTTTTTTTCTGTGCCGTCTCTGTCAGCTTTTGGAAAGCATTTGTTAAATTTTTCACACAGATAGCTACCATTGTTGAATGTTGTTGTTAATGCTACTATTATGGTTAGGCTAAGATATTTTACGATAACTGACATAGGATATTTGAATTATCGATCTAGCGAAATACATCTCTCAGAGGATTTATCCTCCTTTTTTTCTATCTTTACTTATATCAGCTAAGTTCAATGCGGTTATGTTTCTAAATTTCTGTAATGGGTTGGCAATGGACAATTCAAGATCCCCATTCATGTTTATTCATAAGGAATGGGATTCAGTTCATTTCCCATTTTTACAAGATTTCTTTCCCATGGCACTCATCTTGCCCTTTGTACATAATGTTGTATATTAAGGATATACGATGTTTTCCCTAAAGAAAAATTAGACATTCTCCCTCTCGCAAAGATGGTTTGGAGAAGAATTTTTTACCTATGTTAGGGTTTTGAAGTTTTAGCTATCACTATAATAATTTTTGTTACAATATGTTTAGGATAAAATACGACTAGAAATTGTGTATGTGACACAGCAGAAGGAGGTTTATTAAAAACAATTAAAGGATAAAAAAAGAAAAGCCATCTCACCACAATTTCTGTGCTTTGCGGAACATTTTATTATTGATGTTGGTCGCATTTCAAAAAGAAGTAAACAATATTACATGTTTACAATTGTTCGAGTTTCAAGAAGGCTATTCGACTGTGTGATGTTGTTAAGAATTTCACCATGTACAGTTAAGGTAAGAGTATTTTCTAGAAGAAGAAGAGGATATTTTTATGATATGTTCCCGAAAATGCACATTCAAGATTCTGTTCGGCTAAAATACGTTTTTCTCATAAGAGTTCAAGAACAGATGTCTACGGAAGGGAAGTTGTCATATTCCTTTGATAATTTGCTTGGAACCGCCAAGAACCAACTCCTAGTGTCGGTCTTACGTCGCAGGTTCGAATGAAAGGTCTAAGTCAAAGTCTGAAAAAGCTTCTGAACAGTGTCTAAAAAGGTATGATGACGGCAGGGATAAAAGTGAAGGGTTGGTAAGGATGCGACAAATCAAAAGAACTTTCACGACGAGCAAATTTGACCACTCGCGGTTAAATCTTCACCCTCTCATTGTATAGCAACCATCGTCGGAGGCGAATTGGATAACGAATGAGAAACATTTAATGATTTGATTATTCATTGAAGGACGGGAACACACGAGAATCTTGTCGTACAGTAATAGGACTAACAAAGGTTTGGTTACAAGAATAAAGTGATATCACGAACGCCGTTTTCTACCCGTACCCTATGGAAAGCATACTTTAAAATAGAGAAATTCCTCCTCGGGATATATTCTATAATCCACAGCATGTGATAGTAGGAAAACAAAGGAATAAAGGAAATTAAGTGTAATCTCTCATGATTCGGAACAATTGGATGTTTATGGCCGAATCCTACTGCTAAATCCGTTTGAAAATCTTGTTAAATTATCTCATATTACGAGGCATATGCCTCTTGCAACTATCGATAAAACATACGAAGTACATCAATACTTTTGAATGAAAAACAAGATCAAATACGAGTTCTACAACAACGGTGCAACGAGCCAATGCTAACGGTGAAGCACAAAAACGCTTGAAAAATTACAACGGGAGTTCAACAAATGCAAGTTGGATATCGAAGAAGTTTAGTACAGAAAAAGAGAAACAACTACGGGGTTATGCAAGAGATACACAAAGATGATCCCAAGCTCACGGAATTTATTCATGATCTATTTCCTTAAATAATCAAATACGGCAACATGATACTGTACTTAAAAAATTTCTAGTAAGAACTATTTTTGTCGAGAAAGTGATAAAATCACTAATCATGTCATAAATTACGACATGATTATGATTTAACTAATGAAAAGGGGGATTCTTGACTATTTGAGTTGAGAACAAAGGAGAAAAAGCAAGGCTGCCAATCATCGATAGCAGCAGGTCATAAAAATGCTCTTGATAATTAGGATGCAGATCAAGAGGTGAACAAACGTCGGAAGACGCAACATACAGCAATGAGAAATATTGCTGATTATGTAAATGAAAGTTTGCCTGAAGGCTAATTTGATTTCGGAAAGCTATTCAAGGATACCTACCACAAACATGACTCTTACGAACAGAATGGAAGCGAGAAAATTTGAAGAAAAGCAGAATCGATTAAAGGGATTGACAAGGAGACAGTGGGATTCTTCTTGGGCATTTTGGTAAAACACACGGTCGATAGCTCTCGGTGCATCGTCAATTAACGAAGATGGTGCCCGGCCACTTCTTAGATTTTTTTTCTTAAGAGACAGTTAAAATATGAAGTGGGCGACCTCCTCTTCTCAAATCAATGTTTGAATGCTTGCAAATTTGAAGATAAGTTAAACTAGTAGTTGGTTGATAGTTTTAAATTTGAATTTTGTGTCAGGTTTTATTTTTTTCTAAAAAAAGTTAATTTTAAGCAAAAATGTACTACATTTTTGTAATAATTTATTTTTAGATTTAGTTAGTAACGTATTTAAACCCTTCTCATGCATTTAAAGAAGGGTCTGAAATTTGTCGAAAACTTTGTCCTCGAGAACATGCACTTTTTCACCCTCGGAGGAGGTTTTGATAAATGAATGGAACATGATTTATTGATATCTGTGTTTACTATGTACTACTAATGTTGCACTTATGTACTCTTAGCGGATGTTGGATTAAGAAGAGATAAGTCATTATTGCTTCTAGCTCATGGTAGAACTAGTTATAAATGACCTTTTATCTCTTAACTATTTATGTATACGTGTTAAAGTGATATTCATGTTCGATTATTTATGTAACAATGATGTTTGAATGCTTGAGTTATCATTTGGCACTTTTCTGATGGTAATATTTATTTATACTTAATGTATGAATATTGTTATACGATATGTTTTTCACAATGTTTCATCTAACTTTTTATGTGAAGTGGTTTATCTTTATTGAATTCTCTTCTCATAGCAGTTGAATGATCTTTAATATCAATTGTTATTTGAAATGCATTTTTAGATCGCATAAATTAGAAGATTTACATCTAGGGTTAATTAGAATTAGATATTTAAATGTTTAATTAGAATAATTTATGTAATTGAATTGAAAATAGAATAAAAACATTTTATTTAGGAACTTTAGAAAATAAATATCAATTCTCAACACACACACACATGTTGGGGAAAGCGGGTCGATATCCCCAGGTCGGACCCACTACACCAAATGGAAAGGAGGCACAACAACTTGGTCGAACCGGTGGTATCACCTTGTTTGTCGGGCCCAGTTTTCGGGGCTTCAGCACTGTTGGCGCTAGAAGGGAGGGCCCCGAGGAACTGAATAATAGTAAATTCGTCAAAATGGTAACGAGAGTAAATCACCCTCACCGTATTTTCCAGGCTTCTCCATCGCATATAGAATTTTTTTAAATCTGAAACCGGAAGTCGAGAAAACAACGACTTAACTTCTTCACCAAATACCGAATTTTTCGAGAAGAATCTGTTGAACCCCACGAGTTGAATCTTTGATTCATAAAATTCATCGATTTTCAATATACCTCAAAGATGCGATAAATCTCAGGCGAGTGTGACTTTGCAATATAATCCTGCTCATCCTCTTGCAGTTACGGAGTAGAAAAGCTTGGCATTCATCCAACTAAGTTAAATATACCTACAAAACGAAGCAGAAATCACCTAAAGGGTTTGATAGCGAAGTTTCTTTCATCATCATCATCCATTTCAACCTCTTCATAGCGAAGTCAACCATCCACTCCTCCACCTCGGACTATTGTTCTTGCGATTGCCCAGAACTACATCTCCATCTCAAACATATGGAATCATAATATCCTCCTCTTATTGACCTCATCTTTTGTACTTTCCTTTGTTAGTAGTTCAGCGATGGCCCAAATGCCATGAATAATCCCGGGGGGAAGTGCGGGTACTGCACCCTTGAGTCAATTACTAGCCCATCTGAAAAATGTTTGCTAAGTTTAACCACAGAAGCGAGCATGCTGTTCAGAAGAACACTTATAAATTTTTTTATGTTGTCTATAAATCTCAATGGAGTTATTAATGAAGATCTTGCATCCAACTTTTTCCCTATACTCTATAATGAGCGGCAGTAGGATCATGGTATTTCTCATTACCATCTATGAATTTATCACTAGTTAGGATATTTTCAAAGATCAATTTTGACTAAGTTTGGTGATGAGTCTACAACAACGTTGATCAATGATTTTTCTAATCTTAGAGAAATTTAGTCAAAGAAACTGTCGAGGATTTTAACTCATGTTTCAATAAATTGTTAAACAAAATTCCTATTGCTTTAAGCTTTAGTGAAGAAGTGCAAAGTGAATAGTACATTTCTGCTTCCTGTCAAACATAGCAATATTCATTGATAGGAGCTATGACAACTTTGTGAAAATATGAAGAGAGCAAATAATTGGTAAGAAACGTATCATAGCCCTAGAAAAGAAAAAATACGATAGAATAAATCCAAGAAAGTTACTTTTAAGGAAGATCCCAGAAAAAGAAAAATCTAAAGATCCATTAGATTTAAGAAGGATTGCGAGAAAGTTTAGAAAACCATATGCAACCGAAATGGTTGATATTAAAAAGCAATGCATTTTAAAACATCTTAAAATTTCAAGCCTTTTAGAAGAAACTCTTCAACTAATTCAAAAGCACCAAATGTTTATTACAAATCTTAGAATCGGAAGAAGAAGAAAAGAAAACTACGGCGAAGAAACTACGATGAAGAGAAGTTGTAGAAGTGCGAAATTGTATGGGATTTCATCTCCCGGATGAGGAAGACAAGAAGCATCTTCCGGTTAGCACTTGAAGTAGAAATCGACTTGATCCTCTCGACCGGCTCCCAAGTCCCAAGTGCAAGCTCCAATGACTAGGATAAAGGATTGCACCCAAGAAAACAACATCGAAAGTAACTCGGAGCCTAGCCCGGTCCGAAAACGATTCATCGACTCCATCTAAAACATTCTTTTGTTTTGGATGTACAAATGAATATAATATCTTAGAAGATATGAAGAAGACCTAGGGCTAACATCACTTTTGTAGATTGAGCAAATTAAAACTTTCCCAGCAAAAAGTACTTTTGGAAAAGAATTACATGTTGTACCGAAGAAAAACCTTTGCACGAATCATAATCTCTCGAAGCTTCAACAGTGCAGGAAGACCTCCAACTAATGCGATTAGCAAAGTTGATCTAGAAAATATCGCTAATTGGAGGAAGAGTCAAAGATCTCAACTCCTCCATTTCTTCTTATGTATGAAGTTTTCAATAAAAATTTGCATAATTGTTTAGTGGATTACGGAAGCTTCATCTAATATTCTACCAAAATCAATATGTGCCAAAATTGAAGATTCGACCACAAAAGTACATTGTGGCATGCATAGTCAATTAGATCGATCGCAAGTTGAAGTGATTGGCGAATTAAATCATGTTACCATAAGGCTGTCATCGAATCCAAAGGTATGTCAAGTTATTGATATTTTAGTTGCGAATGTTCGAGAATTTTATGGCTTAATTCTCGAGAAGTTAGTCGAAAAAACTTCATGGATACTTTGCAGGCGATTAGTCCACATGTGGCTTCCCCTATAATGATAAAATAAAATCGGATAAAGTTGAACGAAGAGAACATTAGAAATACATTGCAACGGTGGAAGGAGAAAATGAACCGGTTACTGCAGCAATAATATCATTGAAATTATTCGGTTGATTCTTTAATAAAATTTCAAATGCTCATACTTCACCTTACTTGAAAATTTTATTTTATATCAGATAGAAATTTTCTCAAGCAGATGATTCTAAATGCATTAATTTTGTAAGACACTCTTGTAAATAATCTCTATTTGGAAGTTATTTTTGATGGTTCTAAGTCTAATGAAGGAGCGGGGAACGGGGTGCGTGTTGGTTGAGCCAAGAGAAACAAAATTGCTGTTAACTGCAGGACTCGAGTTCGATTGCACTAATAACCGCGGGAATACGAGGCTTTAGTCAAAGTTATAAAACGGTGGATTAGACATCAAAATGTCTACAAGTTTTAGGATGCGAAATTTTAATTAAACGGTACGCAATACTATACATTGCTTATCGGGTCATTTAAAGCATTATCGATCTTTGATTCAAGATGTTGAACATTTTATATGTTAATATTTCTGTCATTCCAAATCTAGAATACTGGTGCAAGCCTCTAGCTAATGTAGCTTCAAGCTCATTCCTTCGAACTTTAGTCACGATCGATTTTCAATCGAATTAATCTTTGAACCTTCCAATTCTGATAAAATTGTGATTGGAGGATGCTGTGGTAGTCGATATTGTAAGCTTCCTCACATCTGAAATATCTTACACTAATCAAATAATTGATGAAGATCAACATGACGGACAATTGCAACAAGATACTTTCAATAATGCTATGCCAAATTGATCAAGTTAGAAGACCTTTATGATTTGAAGATGATTCAAAAGATCTACCCGATTCAAAATTTCAAAGTTCAACTTTGGATGTGAATTAGTAAATCTGAGAGCTGATATAAAAACTGCATAGAATATCAAACCTTAGACCTTGGTCTAGCTCTTAAAGAAAAATTGAGTATATGTTCGTCTTTTGAAACAATACTGCAAGGGTATCTTGCTTGGAATTACGTGAACTAAAACTTGCTGACTTGCCCATCATCCAACATACTATCCCAATAATCGTGACGAAAAACATGTTCAACAAAAGCTCGAGAAAGATCCATCCCAATCTAGAAAATCATATTAAGTACGAACTTAACACGAAGATTGTTAGAAAACGAAGATTGTTTTCCTTTGTCAGGCATTCTAAATGGGTTTCCAATATGGTTCATTGAAAGAAGAACGAAGACATTAGAATTTGTGTTGACTTTCGAAATCATAAAAAACTTGCCGAAAATATAATTTTTCCTTTGCCTCCCATGGAGCAAATATTACGAACGCCGATCTGGAATCCAGAATTAATATGTCTTCCTAGATGGTTTCTCTAGTTACAACCAAGTATTGGTCCATCCTGTGATCAATTAGAAACTACATTTAGAACAAATGAGGCACTTATGCATATCAAAAAGATACCTTTTTAGTCGATCCAATGTTGGTGCACATTTCGATATGGACATGCTTTTAAGGGATTAGTTAACAAATCACTTTGGTAATCTAGTTGGATGATATAAGCATATATTCAAAAAAGTAATCATCATGAGATTTGGAAAACGGATCTTCCAACGTAATCACCAGTGGAATTTCACTTAACTTTAAAAAAAAATCCTTTTTTGCATTAAGTGAAGGAAAAATTCTTGGATTCATAGTGTAAAAATCTGGAATTCATAGTGATCCACAGTAGAATCAATGAGATTTACAAGAAATACCCAACTTTACCTCACAACAAGAAAGCTATGCAATCTTTCCTTGGCAGTTAATTTTGTAAAGAATTTATCTGATTTTCCAAGAATTGTATCTCCTTTACAATGATTAAAAAAAGAATTCAAACTTCAAATGGGGCCAAAATGAATATGAGGCAATTAAATCGACAAAAAAGTAATTGTTAATGCTCCATCTTTATGTAACTCCAAAATTTTTAGATCCTTTTATTTTGTGTATTCATATAAAACAAATATTGTACTACGATACTCACTCAAGCAAATCAATACAAAGCGAAGCTCCCAATTTCTTTTTGAGTTCAAATTTACGGGGAGGCCGGGGTTGAATTATTCGAACGTGAAAGCAAAGCTTATGCTATTTTCAAAGAAATTAAATATTGTTGTGTAACCGGCTCCAAAAAAGAAAGAAAAGATATTCCATGGCAAAGCAAACCACTTCGAGGGGCTTAACTCCAATACATTACATGAATGAAAAATTCTTGGATGATACAATTAAAACCTCTTTCTATGTAGGAGTCCATGGGGCCATAATCACTGTAATCCCCTGAGTAGACACAATGTAATCTAAGCGAGCCTAACAATAATAATTTAAAGTATAATCAATAACAAAATGGGGGTTACGAGGGTACAATAATAACAATAAGGGGTTTACCACTAACGATAATAAGGGGCTACACTAGTGATATGAGGACCTAACATGCCTCTCCTTCAAAAAAGTCTTGTCCTCGCTTGCTTGGTAACTCGGGTGCTTACGTATAAAATTCTCATCCTCCCATGTAGAATCTTCGGTGGGTAAGTTCTTCCACTTGATGAGATATATAAAAAATTGATCGATTCGGTAGTTGTCGAGTTCTTTTTTTCCATGAGCACTTCGAGGGTTCAATATGATTTTCCCTTCTATACGAAGTTCGCTTGTCTCTTTTATTTTGAGCGGAAGATTTTCACCTACTCTTCTTTGAAAAGCATGAAACATGGAAAAGGCGGATGTACTCGCGAAGAAGCGAGAGCTCCAATTGCTGCCATATTCTCTAATGCACAACACCTTGTAAGGACCGCAGGTACTTTGGCGATAGCATTTATTATCCTTCTTTCACAGCATGAGGGACGATGGTATTTGTATGGTTGTAGTAGTAAAAATACCCCGTCTTGCTACATCAAAAACTTCTACGCTACGATGTTGATACGCACATTTCGTGCTTATTCGTTTATTGCCAAATTGATTTATCCTTTAAGAGTTGGAGAACTTCTTGCGATGCTCGATGTGATCTTCCTTTGCTTGAACCTTGAATTTTCATAAAGATGATGTGATGGATGGTGGATGATATCCATAAAGTGCCATAAATGGGGTCATTTTTTAACATAGGTATGGAAGGAAGTGTTATACCACCATTCGGCAAGAGGTAACCACTTGACCCATTGCATGTTTGTTTATCAGATACAAAACAACGAAGATATCCTTCCAAACATTTATTTAACTCAGGTTTGACCATCGGATTGAGATAAGATGAGTATGAGCTAATTGGTGCAAACAAGAAAATAACTTTCCGTCCAAAAATTTCAGGTAAAAATAGGATCTACCTTAAGCTCACAATAACCCTTCAGGCTTCCATGCATGAAAAGCACACAGATTACACATCCTCTGATAACAATGCTCCTTCCTTGCTGCTTTAAATGGATGAGATAATGCACAAAAGTGTGCATGCCCAGTAATCCCACTCAAGCTACCTACATGATGACACTCTTTCCTTCGGACTTAGGTAAACTTTGTGATAAAATCCATTGAAATCTCCTCCCAGCGTTGACTTGGAATGGATAAGGGTTGTAAAGTCACAGGGTCTTAATTGTTTCCACTTTATTCTTCGTAGACGAACATTCGCCTACCGACTTTGAATATCGGTTAAGGCATCCCAAAAAAATTCTTTCCTTACTGTGGTAGGATTTTTTAAAAATCAAGGTGTCCTCTAAAGGAGAAGTGTGCAATTCCCGAGGAAAGAATCTTTTGTTTTAGTTGGGAATTCTTACAAAGACTATTAAGCGATCTTTGTACCATGAGAATCATTTTTCCAACTAAATGTGCTCAGGATGTACTAGGATCTTGCTGTGACTTTTGAATGAGTAACTCCATATCTTTTTTTTTTTTTAATCGCTTCTTCCATTCATCTCTTGATTGTCAATTTGGTTGGATAATAGAAATAACAAACGATGCTTCCACCTCTTCATTCTTTCTTGAGGAATTTTCACAACAACATTCGGCTTTCCTTTTTTGTATATTATTTCAAAGTGTGTTTCCATCTTTGTGACCCATTTTTGTGTTCTTGACGATAGTCTTTGTTCCCAAGAAGTGTTTAAGACTATCATGATCGATTTTTTGCAACAGTGTCTTTGTTGAGCAAGTTCGCCATTTCTTTAGTGCATGTAGTATTGTCTTTGAGCTATTTATAAACCAGAGTTTGTATGTTCCTTTCCTTTGATTGGGCGACTTTCAAAAGAAATGGGTCTTCCTTCACACGTGCATGCACGATTCCATTTCTGGAGCATCACATTCCTGATAAGAGTTTTGTGAAGTACGGTGTAGCTTCAGTAGGTGCTAGGCACAGTACCTCTTTAAGACGTTCAAAGGCCTTGGGCCAACGGGGAGTCCATGAAAATGCATATTTGCTAATAATGTTGTTAAGTGCTGCTATTTCTATTCTTATAGGCTTCAAATGTGCACATTAACGAAATCACCATGGCGCTTTATAGTTGACGGAACTCCATTCCTTAATGGCTTTTAATTTTGTTAGGGTCCTTGCTGCCACTCGTGAGATATGATATGACGAGATATTCCACCTCTTGTACTCCAAAAAACATTTGGACTTTTTTTGCATATAATTGTTTCTCCTGTGATAGTTTCCAGGCACCACAATCGACATGTTCAACATGATCAACTTCAAGACATAACGCAGATTAGTATGTCATCCAAAAAATACTAGCACAAATTTTCTAAGGAAGGGTTTGAAAATGGGGTATATTTAACCAGAAATGTAGAAGGTGCATTGGTAAGGGCCAAAAGGCATGACCAAAAAATTTCATAATGACCCTCATGAGTTCGAAATGTTTGTTTTTGGAATATCTTCGATCTTCATTCTAATTTTGATGATATACGAACGAAGATCCTTGGTAAAATAAATTGCTCCATGTAATTCATCCAATAATTCATCGATCACGGGAATGGGAAATTTGTCTTTAATGGTGAGCTTATTGAGCTCCCTATAATCTGGAACACATTCGCCATGATCCATCCTTCTTGTTGTACCAATACTACGGACGAGAGAAAGAACTTTGAGCGGGTTGAATTATACCGCCTCTGGCATTTACGCAATCATACGTTCAATTTCGCTTTTTGGAAGTAAGGGATATCCTGGAGCACGATGTTTGGAGGAACACTTCTGGAATCAAATGAATAGCGTGATCATGATCACGAATAGAGTGGGAATCCTTTAGGAGTTGAAACATGAGATGATTGTCAGACTTGTTGGAGATCTACGAGAAATAGATGATTTTGATGTTGGAACTTCTAGTGAGCATAATTGTGCAATTACGCCTGTTTGTTCTTTCTTTAAGAAGCTTTTGTCGCGGCATTAGAGCTTATTATCCGCTACGGCTTCCCGCAATACCCAGTAATTCGACTTCCTTTCCTTGAAAAAAATTTCAGAAGAAGTTCTTGAAAATTAAAAGCTACTAGTCCCCAAAGATTGTAACCCATTGTACTCTGGTACAACATCGGCCACCTCAGGAATGTGACATTGGACTAGTCAATACATATTCCCCCATGGTTAGCTTGATATTATGGCATTTTCCGAGCAATTTATAGTTCACTCCATTTGCAACCATCACTTGACATTAAGTGGGTATAGGAAACGATTAATTCATGGCTACCTTATAATGAATAAAATTATGGGTGCTTTCACAATCAACACTATTACCTTTTCTTCTTTATGTGTCATGCATATCCTTGAGAGTTTGAGGAGTGGTAATTCACATTGTAGTGCATTACACGATATGGTCGGATTCATTTCCTCCTCTTCTAAGAGGTGGTTCTCGGTGTATATCCTCTTCTTGTTCATTTTTCTTCTTCTTCACAATCTATGTAAAATAATTTCTTCTCTGATACACTTATGACCTTTAGTGCTGTTTTTCTATCCTGGCTGTATACGAAACCCTTTTGCTCTTTTTTTCTTCAATTTTGTGGTGTCAACCTTGTGGTGTCAAATCTAGGCATAGCAACACTCCCTTCTTTATAGAATTGAGTGGTAGGCTTCTATGTCGCCATGAGTACACATTCAACTTTTCTTGCCCTTTGAATGCCTTCTCCAATGAATCGGAGTTCCAATAACGAACTTCATGTTGGATGTTATCCTTTAGAGTACTGAGAAGAGATCAATCTGTGTTCCTCTGTAAAATCAGTTTACCTTTATATTCAATTTTTGGAAGTCCTCGATGTATTTTGAGCTAAACCTTTTGTTTGAGATTTATCAATTGGGTAAAGAAGGTGTTGCTCTTTGTATCCTCATAATGTGCTATCATTTCCCTCGTAAAAAATTGACCAAGTAATGATTTTTACGGGAGGCAAGCCATTGATACCATACAAATGTATTTTTCTAAATGTAAAGTTGCAATGCGTGCCTTTTGTGTATTTTTCACGTTATGGAGATCAAAATATTGCTCCATACGGCAATGCAACTCCATGTTACGGGATCACTCACTTTCTAAACTTCCTCATATGCATCTTTTTTGGAATATGGTGGTTCTTCCCGCCAACATTAGAGTTTATGAAATCACAGTTAACATTTATTTTGTTCTCATCATGAGGTTCTTCTACTATCTTTTCACCAACCAGGCTTCTTTCTTGCCTGCGCTTTCTCAAACCTTCCATGTCTTGCTTTTTAAATTCTTCATGTTTTTCCATTTCTCATCGATGCTGCTTCCCTTGTCATCAATCTTAGCTTTCCATGCCACTTCCATGCCATCCATCTTAGCTTCCAAACCAACCATCTTAGCTTCACGCCTTTCTTCAAACCATCCATCTTAGTTTCACACTTTCTTCCCAAAACTTCCATTTCATTTTTTGTTGTTCTTTAAAGACGAAATTTACTCTTGTAATTTTTGATATGTCATGTTGCCATTCTTCATCTTCATGGAGTCATAGTAGAGCCTTAGAAGACTTAATGAATTGTTGAATTATTTTTAGGGGCCATTTTAGAATACAATGCTGATATATATTCTGCACTATGCCTTGGAATCAATTCAACTTGATTCTTCGTAAAGACTTATGCAATTCGGAAAAAAAATACACCTTTTACTAGCTTTTGGGAGATCGATATTGAAATTGAATTATCTCATGTAATTGAAAATCTTCAATATACGAAATTCCAACTTTATGGTAATATCTGAAACTTCTTTCAAATTCCCTGGTCGGCCCCCGATTTTGATTCTCCAAGACAAAGTTGTGTCCAATCTCCCACAATGACCTAATTAAATTTGGTTGAGTAAGTAACACTTACGACTTGCCACGTGTCAGCATTTTGTCCTTTGTTTCGAAATTGATAGCAAAGAAACTAAAAGGCAAATGTACTCGCAATGATAATTTTGACGGCACTCCAATCCAATCTTAGGAGAGAGTTATTGAACTTTCCCACGATCACTTCTTTGAGATGAAATTCGGGAGCACAGAAAAGCACTACATTCACGAATCATATCTAAAAATATTGCGAACCAAGCTCTGAGAAATTTTTTGATGCATTTTCCTCGATGTTCAGCTTCGCACCATATGAATTTGAGATTCTGAACCTTCGTGTTTTGCATTATAAACAAAATGCCACGATGACCTGTTTGGGAGCCTGAAAATACCTGGCTTCCTGAGACCAGTATCTCCGAATTTGTACGAACCAAATCTGAAATTTTACACAAGCTTCCTCAGGATGTTTTCTTCGCACCTAAATTTCAGCTTCTGAAACGTCGTGAAAAAGTTATAAAGGTACCACGATGACACCATTTGGAGGCAGTGAAACCCTAGAATCAAAAGCTACGATACCAAATGTTGTATGACTTGACTCCAAAAAGAGAAGAAAGAGATATTCATGGCAGAAATAAGCCACTTCCGAGGGGCAACCTCCAATACATTACATGAATGAACAATTCTTGGATGATACAATTCACAAAACCTCCTTTCTATATGTAAGAATTGGCAGGGCCGTAATGTAATCCTAGTGGGCCACAATGTAATCTAGCCGACTATTAATAATAATTTAAGTACACAATAATAACAAAATGGGTGTTACAAGGGTACAATATTAACAATAAGGGGTTTACACTAACAATAATAAGAGGCTAGTGATAAAGGACCTAACAAATATTTCGGACCCTTTCTACTTCCAAAACCCATGCAAAAATCATAGTACGTTTCAGTAGAGGTAAGAAATATTTTAGTACGGAAATATTTAGGTATTTTAAAAACGCAGCAAGATGATGGGCTTCAGCGGTGAAATGAAGTCGCCTTCCTTTGAGTGGGCCGTAGGCTATTTTTGGCGCAAAGTCTATTTTTGGGTGGAGTACATTTTTAGACATATGGAGCATGGTCCGGAGAGGTTGGAGATATTTTATTATTCTTGGGTATTGGTCATGTTGGTAAAAAATAGATGGACCTCTTATTTTTAGACATTTAGGTCGAAAATCTATTTTTAGACTATCCTAAAAATAGAAAAGTCAAATATTTACCGCCAATAATGTTGGACTCAAGCTTGATTTTACTCTCTTGGGGCACTTCGATTCTAGGAGCTACGAAGTGGCTCATGCATCTGAGAGGAATTACACTATTCTGAGGGTTTGGTGAGCTCATGCATGGTTGACTTCGATTGGGACTTCCGGTGGCGAAGTTTGTGGTGGGTCCAGTGGGGCAGTTGGTGGAGTTGTGTCGGTTTAACTTAGTTGAACTAGTTGAGATTAGTTGTAGCTAATCAACTAGTAATGACTGGTGGAGTAAAATTAAATATTATTTAATTCACTAATTGTCATCATTATTCAACTCGGGAACACATCGTTCACTACCGGTCGCTGGACGATTCGGTGGAGACCGAGTGAAAGAGGCAGATGAAAGGTTGAGATGTTATCAGTTGTGACATCGATTTATACATGAGATTTGCACCACACTTGGAGGAGGAATTTCCCATGATTGTTAACGGCACATGTAAAGCGAGAGATTCGAACAGATCTCATTAGACCGAGCTTGATTGCGCAATAGAGAGCGGGTAATTAGTGGATAGAGTTTTCAATTTTGTGACTTGTTTCAGAAACAAACTAGTTTGTGTGTAACTTTTATGAGATAGTCTTAGTACTTGTGAGGGGAGTATTGTGCTATGTAATGTTACATGTTTTCTTCATTATAATATACACGATAATTGGGGGTTTTCCAGCTATAAGCTTTCCCCCATACATCTTTGTCATGTGTGTGATGTTTTATTGATCTTTAGATACTTTATCTCGCTTGTTTTTATTTTAACGCATGTGTGTTGATACGAGTGGAAAGTTATGTGTTGCATATGAATTCGGGGTGATATGTGATCGGGATAATCTTGGTGGATAAGCTATTCATTATGACAAATTTCTACATGGTATCGAGCTATCGGAGTGGAAATTGATCATCACGGTGATTACAAACTTATTTTGGTAGACGAGTTTGTGCGGGCCGGAGTGGCCTCTAGATCAAATATTTCCTTTGAAGATACATCCGATGAAAATGCCCTACGGTCGATCTACGTGCTGAAATAATTTGTTCTCACGGATCAAAGAGCGGTTGAGCTTTGAGCTTGGAATTCGAATTTTGCGGCGGCTTGTTTTCTTGGTCTTAGGAGTTGAAAATGTTCCAACGGTTTGCAACTTCCGAATATGCTCTTGAAGGCGAGTTCGAATTATGTTGCATGATATCGCATGGAGGCAATGTTAGAAGATAATGGAATGAAGGAGTTTGTGGATACGGATGTCCAAAAGCCTTGATCCTATAACGAAGTCGAAGCTTGGCAAAGATGGCGAAATACGGATTCTATTGGAGGGCGTCAAGGATCATATTGTATTAACCCTGCATGGAAAAGCTTCTCCATATTTGATGTGGAAAGATTGTGGATCTATTCGAGTAAGGCTACGACCAAAGGAGATTGGCGCTCAAGGATAAGCTCGAAACATCAAGATGGAGAAAGGTGACGATGTCGCCAAATACCTCCCGAAGTTCACTCAATGCGAGAGATGAGGTCGAGTGTGGGGTGACGCGAAGATGAGGACATGTTGGACACAGCTCTCCTTGGTCTTCGGAAGGCTTAGCATTCATATCAAGATAGTTTCAGTGAGTGGGAGAAGTTGCGGGATGGGAGCGCCTTTGGGCGGATCTCATGCGGGGAGGGAGATAGGGGGAGGACTACCGAGGATGGATCTTTATCCAGGAAGTATACGATGAAGAAAATTTTGCTTTGGTTGCCAAAGAAAAAGGGGAAAAACAAGAAAACTTCTTATTCGAGGTGTGAAAGGCGAGAAGCAGGTATGTCAAGGTATGAGTATTTTCCCGCGCCTGTCCGGCACGGACTGTATACTACAAATTGTCCGCCGGAAGAAGAAAAAATAAGAAAGGCTGCTAGATACGCGGCGGGAGAGACGTTGGCTTCTCGATTCGAATTGGATTTTTCCGCGGTCGCATGCTTGGTTTCCAAAGTGTGGCGTGATCGATGTGGTTCTTGAACCGATTAGTGCATCATTTCACATGATCGGTGGTCGAGATGCATTTCGGATACGGAGGAAAAGATCTTGGAGTGCACATCGAGATGAGCGTGATGGTAGATACGGTGCGACTAGTATCGGTACGTTTCCTTGAGAGGGAGTCGGTAAACCTTTCATATTAAAGGAAGTTTTGCATGTTCCGGAATTGATGAAGAACTTGATCTGCTGTGGCGATGTTGGAAGACAAAAGGTGTGATGTAGTCTTCGACGAAGGAAAAGCCTTCCTTTTCGGTAAGACTGCGGTGAGACCCGAGAAGATAGGGGTTCGAGTCGAGCCTTTACCGGTTGCAAGTAGATGGTACACACGCATAAATGGCATGCAAGGGGAGAAGTGAGCCGAGGATGATGAGGTCGAAGCTGGCAGCAGAATTGGACACATGCCAGCAGAGCTTTGAAAGATACGCTGACGATTTCTCTTGGGCTTCCTAAGGGCACTCTTGCGTAGTCGGATCGGTCTTGAGGGCGTACCTTGGGGAGAGTGGCCTTAACGAAATCCACCTTTCACGAGAAGGATAGTCGCGCCACGATGATTCTTGAGGAGTTCACACGAACGTGTGTGGTCCTTTCTCTTGTAGCTTCGACGACAAAGCACAAGTACTATGTGATCTTTGTTGATTTCTCTCGAAAGTCTTTGCTGGATCTTCTTCATGCGGAAAGAAAGAGAAGAGACATTTTCTAAGTTATGTGAATTCAGGCGGCCCACGGTAAGAGAAGGAATCGAGGAAGCATGTGAGAGCTCATGAGCATTTCAATAGTGATTCATCTCGGCCTTTAAGTTAAAGACTTTTTGCGATGCGGAGAGGATTCGAGAGAAGAGCTCATCGCACCCCATAACCTACGACGAACGGGGTGAGTGGGCGGAAGAGAACAAAACGATCGTGGGTCTTTGCATGGGTGATGTTGCATGATCGGGGCCTACCCCAGCAACGTGAGGCTGAGGCATGCAATACGGTGGTGTATGTGCGAACGTTCCTCCTAAGGTTAACAGCAGGTACACGCGAGGAGGAGCGTTTTTAAGAAGAGGCACGTATTTTCTCATGCGAAATTTTGGCTCACTGTCTACATGCATGTGACGAAGGATGCCGGAAAAGAAGGCTGGATCCAATCGCGAGAGGTTGGAATATTTTTTAGGTCTGTGATACACCTCATGCCAGTGTGGCCCACGGCAGACGATCGCGGGCTTATTGTGCGATGGGATATCAAATTTGGGAGGAAAGCCATGCGGTGTTCGCTTGAGAGAATGCACACTTGCATGCGGATGAGAAGGCATTGGTTCTGCAGGAGGAGCTTGGGATGTGGATCAGCCACAAGAGGAAGTTCGAGGAGGTGAAGAAACCACCCATGCGGCGCCAACCATCGGAGGTGCAAGCGCACTACGAAGGCACGGCCGGCGGCTCAAGATGCGAGGAAGAAGGTTATGGACCACCTACGGCCACGGCACGAACGGGCGGTCACTAGATCGGTACCTTTGAGATGCACATGGCTCTTGTGAGTCAATGTGTCGTGACGGAGCCATCCTCTTTTCGGGGAAGAGCTGTGGAGGAACCCCGCATGGGTATATGCCATGATCGAAGAATATGATTCGATCGTCGAGAAACGGAAGTGCACATGGGGAGGGTGTCCCAAGGCCCGGAGGGAAATTAGTGGTGGGTTCGCAGTGGATCTACAAAGTGGTAGACGTATAAGGAGTGTGGAGAAGTACGAGGTGATATTTGTCGCTGTGGCTTCTCACGGATCAAGGGGATGGTCGGGGAGCCTTTGCTGTCACAAGGTACTCTTCCATCTGAGACGATCCTTGCTCTCTCGGCGCAGATGGGATGGAACATCCATGAGATGGATGTGAAATGCATTCTCAACGGAGTCATTGAGGAGAGGTGCACATAGGCGACTGGAAAGGTTTCGAAATCTTTCGGCGGTGAGTGGCACATGTGCAGAGCTCGAAAGCACTATACGAGCTAAAGCAAGCACCGTGCCGCCAAACCACACACGGATAAACCGATTATTTCAAGACTTGGATTTTCCAAGAGTGAGGTGGGATACTAACACAACACCAAATTGTGGTGGAGGGAAGGCATTGTTGATCATTGTCTTGTATGTAGATGATCGATTTTGACGGAGTGATGAGCTATTGATACTTTCATGCAAGGGACACACTGGGGGTTCTAGATGAAGGACTTGGGCCTCCTTCATTGACTGCGGGATTGGAGGTTGGCCGATGCGGTGGAGGGAGCATTTGTTTCCGGGGCAAGTATGCCCGAGGAGATTTTGGAGAGGTTCAACATGCATGGGCGCAAGCACATTGTCTCCCTCTTCCTGGTGGTTGGAGGAAGAGGAGGATGCGCCACTTATTGGTGGTGGATGCCATTGTCTATCGACGGTTGGTGGGGTCGCTTGCTGTCGAGTCCAATACACAACTTGGATATATGCTATCTTAACCGACTTTCGCAAGCAGTGGATAATGCAAGATCTTACGGAAGAGCGGCGAGCATGTATTGCGTTATCTTAGTGGCACATTGGGATATGGTCTATGGTACGGACGGAGGATGGAGTGAAGCTTGCGGCTTCAACGTCTCGGTTAGGCGAGGCAACGGACCGTAAGAGCACATGCGGAGGGATTTCGACGATGGTCGGCCAGGCGGTTCCTAGTACGGCGAGCAGAGATTCGTGGCACTCGGTTCGTGATGAGTACATGGCGGCAAGCTTGTTTGCATACGAGAAGTATTTGGATGAGAAGATCCTGGTTGGATTGTTCGGGTTGCACTTGGAGCCTACATTGATTTATTGTGATAAGCCCAGAGTTGCATTAAAATCTACATTAATCCAGTATTTCATGATAGATCCAAACACATCGACATCAAGTACGGTCATATCGGAGATTGTGTTAATGAAAAATCATGATGCTTTCATATGTTCCCACGGATCGGGGATGCGGGAGACATTGACGAGCTTGCGAGAACGAGTTCGAATTCCACGGAGGGCAAGATAGGGGTTGTAGATAATCAATTCTTGTTGAGAGGGAGTGTTGAAAACGTAGCAAGATGATGGAGCTTAGTGAAATGAAGTCGCCTTCAGCGAGTGGGCCGACGGTATTTTGGTACAAGGAGTCTATTTTTAGACTAGGTCTATTTTTAGACATATGGAGCATGGTGTCCGAGGGGGTTGCGATGTGTTATTCTTGGAGTAATGGTCATGTTGTTAAAATAAATGGACCTCTATTTACCAGACATTTGGGTGAAATTTATTTTTGAACTACTGTCCTAAAAATAGAAAAGTCAAATATTATTTACCCTTAATAATATTTGGACTCTAAGCTTCGATTTACTCTCTTGCGACACTTCGGTTCGAGCTACGGAGAAGTGGATCATGCATGCGACGGAGGAATTACACTATTCACAAAGTTTAGTGAGCTCATTGCATGGTTGACTTCGATTAGAATTCGATGCTTCGAGAAGTTTGGTGGAGTTGATGGGCTGAGTTGGTGAGTTGTGTTTGGTTTTAACTTAGTTGAACTAGTTGAGATTAGTTTAACTAGCTAATCAACTAGTAATGAGTGGAGTAATTAAATATTGTTTAATTCACTAATTAATGTCATTATTCAACTCAGAACACGTAATTCTAATGTGATGCATGGACGAGTTCGGTAGAGCCAGTGAAGAGGTAGATGAAAGGGTTGGGAGTAGGCCCATCGATTGTGACATCGGTTGTGCATGAGATTTGCACCACACTTGGAGGAATTTCCCATGATGATTGTCTTTGTATCAAACTCCAAGGAGATTAGAACCTTGGATCTCTCATTAGACCCGGGCTTGATTCTTGCTTGATAGAGCGGGCGATTATGGCGGATGAGTTTTGAACATGACTTGTTCAAAACCAAGCTAGTTTGTGTGTAACTTTATGAAGATAGTGCGAGTACTTGTGAGGAGTATTGTGCTGTATGTAATGTTCCATGTTTTCTCCATTATAATATACCAATAGGCGAGGGGGTTTTCGGATATAAGCTTTTCCCCATACATGTTTTTGTGTAATGTGTGTGATGTTTTGATGATCTTTTGATCGCATACCGCTTGTTTTATTTCCGCATGTGTGATGATCTGAGTAGAATAGATTATGTGTTGCATATGAATTCGAATTAGTATGTGATCAGGATAATCTTGGTGGATAAATCTTCATTATTCAGAAAATTTCTACATGGTATCGGAGCAAAGATTGATCATCATAGTGAGTACAAACTTATTTCGGTAGACAGAGTCTGCATGTGGGCCAGGTAGCCTCTGGATCCATCCTTTCCTTTGAAAGGTGATACATCCAGTAAATGCCCCTACAGTCGATCTCTGTGCTAGAAATAATTTTTTCTCACAGATCCAGAAGCGGTTGAGTTTTTTGAGTTTGGAATTTGAATTTTGCAGCAGTTTGTTTTTCATGGTGCCAGAGTTGAAAATGTCTTTCAACGGTTTGCGACTCGAATATGCCCTTGAAGGCAGTTCGAATTATGTTGCATGGAAAGATCGGATGGAGGAAGTATTAGAAGATAATGGACTGAAGGAGTTCGTAGATATGGATGTCCAAAAGCCCACTGATCCTGCTGAAGTCGAGGCTTGGCAAAAGAAGATGGCGAAATGTCGAAGGATTATATTGGAGGGCGTGAAGGATCACATTATATCTAGCCTGCATGGAAAAGCTTCTCCATATTTGATGTGGAAAGCGTTGACATATCTATTCCAGAGTAAGAGCGACCAAAGGAAGCTAGCGCTCAAGGATAAGCTCAGAAACATTAAGATGGAGAAAGGCGACAGTATCGCCAAGTACCTCACGAAGTTCACTCAATGCAGAGATGAGCTGGGAAGTGTGGGGGTGACTGTCGAAGAAGAGGATATGGTAGACCTGGCTCTCCTTGGTCTTCCGAAAAGTTGGCATGCATATCAAGATAGTGTCAATGGTCGAGAGAAGTTGCCGGGATGGGAGCGAATTTGGGCGGATCTCATGCATGAGGAGATAAGGAGGACTACCAGGGACGGATCTTCATCAAAGGTATCTGATGAAGAAAATTGCGCTTTGGCTGCCAAAGCAAAGAAGGGGAAGAGCAAGAAGGCTTCTCAGTCTGGTGCGAAAGGCAAGAAGAAAGACATGTCCAAGGTGAAGTGTTTTCACTGTCACCAGCACGGACACTATGCCACAAATTGTCCGCAAAAGAAGAAAAATAAGAAGGCTGCTGGATCTGCAGCGGGAGAGGCATTGGCTTCTCAATTCGAACTGGATTTTTCACTGATCGCATGCTTGGTTTCAAGTGTGGTGGGATCAGTATGGTTCTTGGACAGTGGTGCATCATTTCACATGACCGGAGATCGAGATCTGTTTTCAGATCTGGAGGAAAAAGATCTTGGAGTGCACATCGAGATGGGCGATGATGGTAGATACAGTGCGACTGGTATCGGTACCATTTCCTTTGAGAGGGAGTCTGGCAAACCTTTCATATTGAAGGAAGTTTTGCATGTTCCAGGATTGATGAAGAACCTGATCTCTGTGGCGATGTTGGAAGACAAAGGGTATGATGTGGTCTTCAGCGAAGGAAAAGCTTTCCTGCGCAGTAAGACAACTGGAGAGACCCAGAAGATAGGGGTTCGAGTCAAGAACCTTTATCAGTTGCAAGTAGATGGCTGCGCAACAATGGCATGCAAGGCGGGAGAAGTGGTGAGCCGGGATGATGAGGGCGAACTGTGGCACAGGAGATTGGGCCACCTTCACCATGGAGCTTTGAAGATCCCGCAACAGATTTCTACTGGGCTTCCTAAGGGCACTCTTGCGCAGTCAGATCAGTGCAAGGGGTGTACCTTGGGGAAGTATGTGAAAGCCACCTTTCACGAGAAGGATAGTCGCGCCACGACGATCCTTGAGAGAGTTCACACATACGTGTGTGGTCCTTTCTCAGTAGCTTCGACAGCAAAGCACAAGTACTACGTGATCTTTGTTGATGATTTCTCTCGAAAGTGCTGGATCTTCTTCATGCAGAAGAAGAGCGAGACATACTCTAAGTTCTGTGAGTTCAAAGCACTGGTCGAGAAGAAATCAGGGAAGAAGGTGAAGGCTCTTAGGAGCGACAATGGTGGTGAATTCATCTCGGCTGAATTCAAGGACTTTTACAGCGCAGAAGGGATTTGGAGAGAGCTCATCGCACCCCATATCCCACAGCAGAATGGGGTGGCTGAGCGGAAGAACAGAACTATTGTGGGTGCTGCACGGGCGATGTTGCATGATCAGGGCCTACCCCTTCATTTGTGGGTTGAGGCATGCAATACAACAGTATATGTGTAGAACCGTTGTCCTCACAAGATTCTTGGCATGAGTACACCGGAGGAGGCTTATTCTGGCAAGAGGCCTGACATTTCCCATTTGCGGATTTTTGATTCTCCTGTCTACATGCATGTGACGAAGGATGCCAGAAAGAAGCTGGATCCAACCGCAGAGGTTGGAACATTTGTGGGGTACACTGATACACCTCACAACTATCGGGTGTATTTTCCAGACAGTCGCAAGACTGTTGTGCGATGGGATATCAAATTTGAGGAGGAGAAAGCCATGCAGTGTTCACTTGAGAGGGAGCCACACTTGCATGCAAATGAGGAGCTATTAGTTCCTAAGGAGGAGCTTTCGGATGTAGATCAGCCACAAGAGGAAGTTCATGAGGTGGAAGAGACCACCCATGCAGCGCCAACCATCAGAGGGCGCAAGCGCACTACAGAAGCTGAGCGACTGGCTCGAGATGCAGAGAAAGTTGTAGGACCACCTACAGCGCAGCGCAGACAGAGGCAGTCACCAGATCGGTACACTGGATACATGGCTCTTATGAGTCAATGTGTCGTGACGGAGCCATCCTCTTTTGAGGAAGCTGTGGAGGAACCCGCATGGGTAGATGCCATGATCGAAGAATATGATTCGATCGTCAGAAACAGTGCATGGGAGATTGTCCCAAGACCGGAGGGAAAATCAGTGGTGGGTTCGCGATGGATCTACAAAGTGAAGCAGGCGGCTGACGGGAGTGTGGAGAAGTACAAGGCAAGATTTGTTGCCCGAGGCTTCTCACAGATAGAGGGGATCGATTATGAGGAGACTTTTGTCGTGAGTGCTCTTCGATACGGACGATCTGCGCTCTCTTCGCAACGGATGGGATGGCACATCCATCGGATGGATGTCGAAGACTCGTTCCTCGTGGAGTCATTGAGGGAGGTGTACGATATGCGGCACGAAGGTTTCGAGATCTTCAGCGGTGGTTTATATTTGCCGACTCAAAGAGGAAACCTTTGTATCGGGCTGAAACAAGCACCTCGTGCTTGGTACACATGGATAAACAGTTATTTCACCGGACTTGGATTCTCCAAGAGTGAGGTGGATCTGAACCTATACCAGATTGTGGTGGAGGGTAAGTTGCTGATCATTGTACTTTATGTAGATGATTTGATTTTGACAGGTGATGAGCTGTTGATACTTTCATCCAAGGAGGATCTTGCACAAGAGTTTGAGATGAAGGACTTGGGCCTCCTTCATTATTTCCTGGGATTGGAGATTTGGCAGCGCAGTGGAGGACTGTTTGTTTCTCAGGGTAAGTATGCCCGGGAGATTCTGGAGAGGTTCAACATGCATGGCTGCAAACCTGTTGACACTCCTCTTCCTGGAGGTTGGAGGACGGAGGATTCTACTTCAGCGGAGGTAGTGGATACCACTGTCTATCGACAGTTGGTGGGGTCGCTTATGTATCTGGTCAATACACGACCCGATATATGCTATGCTATTAACTAGCTTTCGTAAGCTATGGTTAAGCCTACCAAGCTCTACTGGAAGGCAGGCAAGCATGTATTGCGTTATATTAGTGGCACATCGGGATATGGTCTGTGGTACAGACAGGAGGATGAGGTGAGGCTTTTTGGCTTCACGGATGCAGATTGGGCAGGGAGCCCAACGGACCGGAAGAGCACATCTGGAGGTATCTTCAACATTGGATCGACAACAGTTTCCTGGTACAGCAGGAAACAGAGATCCGTGGCACTCAGTTCAGCAGAGGCTGAGTACATGGCAGCAAGCTTGGCTGCATGCGAGCCTGTTGGTGATCTCGGATTGTGGGGTGGCATTTGGAGCCTACAATGATTTATTGTGATAACCAGAGTTGCATTAAACTCTCGGCTAATCCAGTATTTCATGATAGATCCAAACACATCGACATCGGGTACCATCATATCAGAGATTGTGTTCAGCGGAGAATCATGATGCTTTCATATGTTCCCACGGAGGATCAGGATGCTGACATCTTGACGAAGGCGCTCACTAGGAGCAAGTTCGAATTCCACAAAGCTAGGATAAGGGTTGCAGATAATCCATATCTTGCTGAAATGGAGTGTTGAAAATGCAGCAAGATGATGGAGCTTAGTGAAATGAAGTCGCCTTCACTAAGTGGGCCCGCAGGCTATTTTTGGCGCAAAGTCTATTTTTAGACTATGTCTATTTTTAGACATATGGAGCATGGTCTAGGAGTTGCAGTATGCTATTCTTGGATGATTGGTTGATTTGGTAAAAATAGATGGACCTCTATTTTTAGACATACAGGTCGAAGTCTATTTTTAGACTTCCTGTCTAAAAATAGGTCAGTCAAATATTATTAGCCCTTAATAATATTTGGACTCTAAACTTCAGTTTATTCTCTTACATCACTTCAGTTGGAGCTACGGATGTGGCCCATGCATCTGACAGAAGGAATTATGCTATTCCTTGGGGTTTGGTGAGCTCATGCATGGTTGACTTCAGTTAGGACTTCAGTGGCAGAAGTTTGGTGGAGTTGATGGGACAGTTGGTGGAGTTGTGTTCGGTTTAACTTAGTTGAACTAGTTGAGATTAGTTTAACTAGCTAATCAACTAGTAATGAGTGGAGTGAATTAAATATTATTTAATTCACTAAGTATTAACTCATTATTCAACTCAAGAACACATCAGTTCACTACAGTGCATGGACAGTTCAGTGGAGACCAGTGGAAGAGGTAGATGAAAGGGTGAGTTTGCTATTAGTTGCGACAGCAGTTGTGCATGAGATTTGCACAAGCATTGGAGGAGATTTCCAATGATGATTGCGCAGTTGGAGCCAGTGATATTCGAACTTGGATCTCTCATTACACCAGCCTTGATTGCGCAATAGAGGCAGGCAGTTAGTGGATGAGTTTTGAACCCTTGACTTGTTCAAAACCAAGCTAGTTTGTGTGTAACCTTTAGAGACAATACTGAGTACTTGTGAGGAGTATTGTACTGAGATTGTTACATGTTCTCTTCCATCTTAATATACAAAATAGCTGGGGGTTTTCAACTATAAGCTTTCCCCATACATACTGTGTAATGTGTGTGATGTTTTGATGATCTTTTGATCGCATACCGCTTGTTTTATTTCCACATGTGTGATGATCTGAGTAGAAGAGATTATGTGTTGCATATGAATTCGAATTAGTATGTGATCAGGATAATCGAATTAGTATGTGATCAGGATAATCTCGGTGGATAAATCTTCATTATTTCGGCAAATTTCTACATGGTATCGGAGCTATCGGAAGAAAAGATTGATCATCACGGTGATTACGACTTATTTCGGTAGACGGAGTCTCCATGCGGGCCGAGGTAGCCTGCGGATCCCATCCTTTCCTTTGAAAGGTGATACATCCGGTAAATTCCCACACGTTCGATCTACGTGCGCACAATAATTTTTTCTCATAGATCAAGAGCGGTGGAGTTTTGAGCTTGGAATTCGAATTTTGCGGCGAGTTTGTGTTCTTGGTGCCGAGGTTGAAAATGTCTTTCAACGGTTTGCGACTCGAATATGCTCTTGAAGGCGGTTCGGAGTGTATTTTGTAGAAGAATCGCATGGAGCGGCGGTATTAGAAGATAATGGATTGAAGGATTTCGTAGATACGGATGTCAATCACCAGTCTGCCCGAAGTCAAAGCTTGGCAAAAGAAGATGGCGAAATGTCGAAGGATGCATTGGAGGGCGTTAAGGATCATTGTATCCGGCACAATAGGCTTCTCCATATTTAATGTGGAAAGGCGTTGACGGATCTATTCCGAGTAAGAGCGACCGGAGGAAGTTGGTGCTCAGAGATAAGCTCGAAACATTAAGATGGAGAAAGGCAACAGTGTCGCCAGAGTACCTCACGAAGTTCACTCAATACCCGCAAAGATGAAATTTGGGAAATGTGGGGGGTAGTATTTGTCGAAAGAAGAGGATATGGTGGACCCTGGCTACGCGGTCTTAGAAAAGTGGCATGCATATCAAGATAGTGTCAATGGTCGGGAGAAGTTGCGGGATAGGAGCGCTTTTGGTGATCTCATGCGGGGGAGGAGATAAGGAGGACTACCGAGGACGAATCTTCATCGAAAGGTACACGATGAAGAAAATTGCGCTTTGGCTGCCAAAGCGAGGAAGAGCAAGAAAGCTTCTCGGTGCGGTGCGAGGAAAGAAGCAAGACATGTCCCGAGGTGAAGTGTTTTCTTGTCATGACACGGACACTATGCCACAAATTGTCATGAGAAGAAGAAAAATAAGAGGAGTACTTGGGATACGCGACGGAGAAACATTGGCTTCTCAATTCGGCCCAGATTTTCCTTTGATACCGCATGCTTGGTTTAAGTATGACGTGATGGAGGTTTGGTTCTTGGACGGTGGTGGGTCATTTCACATGACGGAGATCGAGATACGTTTTCATATATGGAGAAAAGATCTTGGAGTGCATCGAGATGGGCGATGATGGTAGTACGGTGCGGCGGCCTTGTACCATTTCCTTTGAGAGGAGTCTAGTAAACCTTTCATATTGAAGGAAGTTTTTCATGTTCGAGTTGATGAAGAACACGATCTTTGTGGCGATGTTGGAAGACAAGGGGTATGATGTGGTCTTGGTAGGCAACTACTGCGCGATGCAAGACTACGGGTGAGACTTGGGAAAGATAGGGGTTCGGTGAGAACCTTTATCGATTTAAGTAGATGGTTGCGTAGCAATGGCATGCGAAAGGCGGGAGAAGTGGTGAGCGGGGATGATGAGGGCGGCCCCACAGCACGAAGTTGGGCCACCTTTACCATGGAGCTTTGATGATACGCAGCAAATCTCTGCGGAGCTTCTAAGGGCACTCTTGCGCGATCGAGATCGATGTGATGGGTGTACAGGGGTATGTGAAAAGCACCTTTCACGAGAAGGATAGTCGCGCCACGACGATCGCCCGAGAGAGTACACACGGACGTGTGTGGTCCTTTCTGCGCGCTTCGACGACAAAGCAAAAGTACTACGTGATCTTTGTTGATGATTTCTCCTCGGAAGTGCTAGATGCTTCTTCATGCGAGAAGAAGACGTACATTTTCAAAGGTTACGCGAATTCAAGACGCGGTTGAGAAGGAATCGAGAAGCATGTGAAGGCTCTCGGGAGGCGACAATGGTGGTGAATTCATCTCTCTGAATTCAAGGAATTTTGTAGCACGGAAAGGGTTCGAGAGAGAGCTCATCGTACCCCATAACCCACGACGAACGGGGTGGGCCGAGCGAGGAAGAACGAGAATGATCATGGGTGCGCATGGGCGATGTTGCATGATCGGGGCCTGCCTTCACTTGTGGGCTGAGGCATGCAATACGGCCGTGCTGTGGCGGAAACCGTTGTCCTCACAGATTCTTGGCATGAGTTCACGGAGAGGGTTTTTACGCGAGAGACGATATTTTTCATGCGAATTTTTTTGGCTCACCTGTCTACATGCATGTGACGAAGGAAGCTATAAGGCTGAATCCTTAGTAGAGGTTGGAATATTTGTGGGGTACCGTTGATACACCTCACAACTATCGGTGTATTTTCCGGACGATCGCCAAGGCATTGTGCGACGGGATATCAAGTTTCGGGGAGGAGAAAGCCATGCGAGTGTTCGCTTGAGAGGGAGCCACCTTGCATGCGGATGAGGAGGCTGTTGGTTCATAAGGAGGAGCTTCCCGGATGTAGATCAGCCACGGTTCGGGAGGTGGAAGAAACCACCCATGCGGCGCCCGACCCGTCGAGGAGGCGCAAGCGCACTACGAGCGGCGGCTCGGGAATGCGAGAGAAGGTTGTGGCGGACACTACGACCACCGAGCGCGAGCAGACGGGTCACGGATCGGTACACTAGATACATGGCTCTTGTGAGTCGATGTGTCATGATGGTGCATCCTCTTTTGAGGAAGGCGTGGAGAACCGCATGGGTAGATGCCATGATCGAAGAATATGATTAGATCGTCGAGAAAGAGTGCATGGGGAGATTGTCCCAAGGCGGAGGAAATCGGTGGTGGGTTCGCGATGGATCTACAAAGTGAAGCCGAGCGGTGATGGGAGTGTGGAGAAGTACAAGGCTAGATTTGTCGCCCATGGCTTCTCACGGTCGAAGGGATCGATTATGAGGAGACCTTGCACAGCCATAAGGTACTCTTCCATACGGACGATCCTTGCTCTCTCGACGCGGTTGGGATGGCCACATCCATTAGATGGATGTGAAGACTGTGTTCCTCAACGGAGTCATTGAGGAGGAGGTGTACATAGAGCAGCCTGAAGGTTTCGAGATCTTCAGCAGTGAGTCGCATGTGTGCCGACTCAAGAGAGCACTGTACGGGCTGAAGCAAGCACCTCGTGCTTGGTACACTCACATAGACAGTTATTTCACCGGGCTTGGATTTTCCAAGAGTGAGGTGGATCCTAACCTGTACCAGATTGTGGTGAGGGAAGTCACGATCATTGTACCGTATGTAGATGATCCGATTTTGACGGTGATGAGCCGTTGATTTCTCATGCAAGGAGGACCTTGGTTAGAGAGTTCAGATAGAAGGACTTGGGCCTCCTTCAATATCAGATGGAGATTTGCAACAAGAAGTGAGAATCGTTTGTTTCTTGTGCAGTATGCCCGTGAGACTCGGGAGAGGTTGTCCCGGCGGCCAGGTCGTTGATTCCCTCTTCCTGTGGTTGAGAAGGAGGATGCTACTGGGCCGAGTGTAGTGGATGCCACTGGTTTATCAATAGTTGGTAATGCTTTAGTATCTGGTCAATACACGACCCGATATATGCTATGCTGTTAACCAGCTTTCGCAAGCTATGGTTAAGCCTACCAAGCTCTTCTGGAAGGAAGGAAAGCATGTATTGCGTTATCTTAGTGGCACATCGGGATATGGTCTATGGTACAGACAGGAGGATGGAGAGAAGCTTTCCGGCTTCACTGATGCAGATTGGGCAGGGAGCCCAACAGACCGAAAGAGCACATCTGGAGGAGTTTTCAGCATTGGGTCGACAATAGTTTCGTGGTATAGTAGGAAGCAGATATCCGTGGCACTCAGTTCAGCAGAGGCCGAGTACAAGGCAGCAAGCTTGGCTGCATGCGAGGCTATTTGGATGAGGAAGATCCTCGTTGGATTGTTCGGGTTGCATTTGGAGCCTACTGTGATTTATTGTGATAACCGTAGGCCGCATCAAGCTCGGCCGAATCTAGCATTTCATGATCCAAACACATCGACATCAGGTACCATCATATCAGAGATTGTGTTTAGCAGAGAATCATGTTACTTTCATATATTCCCACGGAGGATCAAGATGTTGACATCTTGACGAAGGTGCTCACCAGGAGAAAGTTAGAATTCCACAGAGGCAAGATAGAGGTTGCAGATAATCCATATCTTGTTGAGAGGGAGTGTTGAAAATGCAACAAGATGATGGAGCTTAGTGAAAAGAAGTCGCCTTCACTAAGTGGGCCCGCAGGCTATTTTTGGCGCAAAGTCTATTTTTAGACTATGTCTATTTTTAGACATATGGATCATGGTCTATGAGTTGCAGGATGCTATTTATGGATGATTGGTCAAGTTAGTAAAAATATATGGACCTCTATTTTTAGACATTTAGGTAATTAAGTCTATTTTTAGACTCATTTAGCTAAAATTAGAAAAGCCGTATTATTTACCCTTAATAATATTTGGACTCTAAACTTCAATTTTTACTATCTTGGAGCACTTCTGGGCTGAAAACTATGGAAGTGTCTATGGGATTTGACAGAGGAATTACACTATTCCTAGGGGTTTGGTGAGTCATGCATATGGTTGACTTTAGGATCACATGGGTTTGGTGGAGGGTGGAGCTGATGAGACAGCTGGTGGAGTTGCCCTGGCTTAACTTAGTTGAACTAGTTGAGATTAGTTTAACTAGCTAATCAACTAGTAATGAGTGGAGTGAATTAAATATTACTTAATCTGTCAAATATTAACTCATTATTCAACTCAAGAACACATCAGTTCACTACAGTGCATGGACATTTCAGTGGAGACCAGTGGAAGAGGTAGATGAAAGGGTTGAGATAGCTATCAGTTGTGACATTAGTTGTGCATGAGATTTGCACCACACTTGGAGGAAATTTCCCATGAGGATTGCGCTGTCAAGCCAAGGAGATTCAAACCTTGGATCTCTTATTAGACCAGCCTTGATTGCGCAATAGAGGCAGGCAATTAGTGGATGAGTTTTGAACCTATGACTTGTTCAAAACCAAGCTAGTTTGTGTGTAACTATTGGAGACAGTACTGAGTACTTGTGAGGAGTATTTTACTGAGATTGTTACATGTTTATCTTCCATTATAATATACTAATAGCTAGGGGTTTTCAGCTATAAGCTTTCCCCATACATACTGTGTAATGTGTGTGATGTTTTTTATGATCTTTTGATCGCATACCGCTTGTTTTATTTCCGCATGTGTGATGATCTGAGTAGAAGAGATTATGTGTTGCATATGAATTCGAATTGATATGTGATCAGAATAATCTCGGTGGATAAATCTTCATTGTTCAGAAAATTTCTATAGTTTCTTTTATTGTATGGTTAGAGGTTTCCTAGCTTGGAAAACAAAAGCTGCATTCTCACCTTCAAAATCCAATTTCTTTGCTGATTTGATTTTTTTCTATTTAGAATCATTCACTTCAATAAAATTTTCCTGCACAATGGGTGATTCTTCTATGTCTATTGCATGTAGTATATCATCTAAGTTGCCTTTCATCTTTGGACTGTCCTCGTCCATTGACACAATTTATTTTCCCTTTGATGTTGATACTTGACTTCTTTTCTTTCTCTAGCTTCTTGCTTACTAGCCACCTGTTTCTATTTTGTTTCTTTGTCCTTTTCTACTCTTTTTTTTGCAGGTGATGGGGTTTTTGAAACAAGCACTGATGCTTTCTCAATTCTATCTTCAACCTATTTCCTAGGTTTCAATTTCACAAACCTCTTAGCTTTGGTAATTACTGGCTGACTGGATTCTGCTATTGGTGTTGAAGGATTTCCCTTGATCTTAGGGTTTTTAGCTTGAGTCAGGCCTTCCATTTCAAATCCACTCATAAATAAAAAGGAAGACCAATCCCTATTTATTTTCTGTGGCTCATTTAAAACTAGTAAATTAATCAAACCATGATGAAACAGGGATGTTTCATAACCATCAGATTTAGCTTGGACTTTGTCAGCCATTTTGGAAAGGATTCTATGCAAGAAGAATGGTAAATCTAATGATATCATTCCTGTGAAATGCAACAGTAGTTTAAAATGATAAGTGTAGACTTTATGGTACCTGCCTTCACATGTGAAATATCTTTGGATGTTGAATAACAGCTTTGCATAGTTATCCTTGATACAACTCCTAGGTATTGCATTGTTCAAGTCTATGTCTACAAATTCAGGTTTCATAAACTCCTTGCATGGCTCCATGTCAAACCTGAAACCTTTAAACCAAGATTTCTGTCCCCTTGGTATCTCTATCACAGTAGCTATGATCTCAAGTGTCACTGGAATATTTATCATTATAAATTTGGTGGTGGTTCCACTGAAATGTATAGAAAACTCTTTGGACACTTAAGTGTGAAAAGCTTGAAAACCTTGAAGCTTTTCACAAAATTTTAGACAACCAGCCTTGCTAAAAGCCTCCATCACCATTTGATCTTCCATAACAACATTTTCATTCTCAGGTTCATATCTAAGACAATGTCCCCCTCTGTGGATCTTCTTTTCTTCTCCCATGTTTCCTGTATAAAACCATGTTTGTTTCTCTAAAACCTGTAAATTAGCCTCTCTTGACCAGATGAACAACCTCAATTGATTTGATGAATCAACCTCACTTGATTTGATGAAAATTGTCTTTGGATAGAAAAACCATAAACTTCTCCTCACTGTTTCAGAGCTTGGACATCATAGGTGAAGGTGAATGAAACAAGAATGACTCAATTAGACAAAAGAAATTCGAATTAGGGATGTCACTTCATGACCAAATGATTTTTAATTGATACCCTATCATGAAAATTATGAATGTAGGACAAGTGGGTAGTACAAATCTGTTAATTAACTGACTCACCATACTCCTATCATGTCATTCCCCAACAGAAACTGAAAAATCCTAGCTTATTTAACACGATAGCTAGGAAACCATGCTTTTGTAGCGCTCACAGTGTAAATTTTGTAATTTGTGCTACGAAAGTAGCAGCGCTTTCGTAGCGCAAAACTCGTTTTTTGAACTATCGGCACTACGAAATTGTGGTTTTGTAGCTAATTGCAGGAAATCAAACTAAAACCTACTTAGATGACCTTTACATGAAAAATGTGAAATTTTTAACTATGGAATGGACCTAAAGACCTCTTTTGAATTCGGATTGTGAATACTAAACTTCTTAAGAGTATGACATACCCTTAACCATTCTCAAATGACCTTCAAAACTATTTAGATTATGATCAAAATGTTGGGAAAAATACTGAGAGGGGGGGGTGAATCAGTATTTACTGCATAATCAAAACTTTTTACTTTTTCATTCCTTAAAACCCATACGCTACTTTCCTTCAGTAAACTAGCGTATATACGCGGATCCCCTTTATGGAACTAGCGTATACACAGAGATCTAGATCTGTCATTAAATCTTTACTTATATTATTCCATCATTCATTCATCAGATGTTCAATAAACAGTAAACAGGTGCAGTAAGAACAGAATAAACCATCACACAAAGCATCACACATGAACACCAGGATTTTTAGGTGGAAACCCAAATCGTGAGAAAACCACCGCTGCAGTTGCTCAGCCTTCAATATTTTATTATAGAGAAAACATCTTACAACATATGTGCTGGCGCAGACTTGACCAGCACGCAGGCACCCACCCGCGCTCGTTTACCAGCCTCTCCTGGAAGGGAGCTCCAACCCCCTGACTCGTTTACCAGCCTCTCCTGGAAGGGAGCTACGACCCCCCGATCTCGTTTACCAGCCTCACCTGGAAGGGAGCTACGACCCCCTGACTGAAGGCTACAACCCTCAGCACCACCTTGGACCACGTTTCATCAATTTTCACACTGGATCCAACAACTTCAATAAAACACCACTTGCAGGCCACGTTTCATCATATTTCCAGACTGAACCCTTTCCATACTTTTAAGCACAAACATACATCACCAACAGATACTTATCAACACAGATCAGATAGCACACAGCAGAACAGATCAGATATTTCATACCCTTTGCTTCAGCAAACCCTAGTTTGCATACGCGCTTTTACTTCACTGATGTCGCGTATATACGCGCTTCCGTCCACACGAACAAGCGTATACCTCTGTATGTATTTTATTGCGCATACGCGCTTCCACTTCATCGAAGCCGCGTATATACGCGCTTCCTCTGCGGCGAAGTAGCGTATAGATCTTCAATCATTATAGAGCAGCATACTTCTTCAGATCAGATATTCAGTTCAGATTTACCTTTTCACTTCAGACAGATGTTCGCTTAGATGTTCGCCTCATCACAGATCTAAGCCTTCCATAATCAGATCTAGCAAATGAATTTCAGATCTAGATCCCCTTCTTCATCATTGGTGCATCATACATTCAGATTTATCTTCAAGTGTAACCCTTCCCATTCAGATCTACTTCAAAGAGAAGTATTCATTCAAGCTCAGACATCTTGCACCCACACTCATGATTTGCACAATGAATTTCTTCTCCTTATATAGGTTTATCCTTTTTCAATACCACGGGTCAAAGCAATACCATGAGCCTTCAATAACACGGGCCAAAGGAAATACCATGAGCCTCCAATACCACGAGCCAAATCAATACCATGAGTCTTCAATACCACGGGCCCCTGTTTTTGCACTTTTTGAGCACTTTTTCACATACGTGACTTATCACGTTCTTTCCCGCGTGCATACGCGACTTCCCCTAGACATATCCGCGTATTCATAGAGACATAATTTTTCATCAAGATTGAGCACATGCTGACTTCTTTTCTTCACTGCCTTCTGTACACACTGTAGATACATCATATTTAGCTTATCAAGAACATATTCTAGCAAGCACAACTTCACCAAGTAAGTTGTCATCATCTTCATTAAGAGGGTTGCCTTTCAAGGACAACACTTAGCATCATATTGTCAACAAACATCATATCACATCAGATTTACATCATTTACCAAGTCCATCAAGTCAAGAATAACTTCATCAGATGGATTGCCATCAAGGACAACACATGTCAACAGTCACATGTCTTCATCTTCATTCAGTGGGTTGCCATCAAGGAAAACACTCTGCATCATATTTCCAACAATCTCCCCCTTTGGACTTGATGGCAACCACGATGGTGTTTGATCACCACAACAGATAGGTACATTAAGAATACCATGACACCATGTCACTCTCTCCATTTTTGACACCATTCTTTCTCTTCATTCAAACACCATGTCACTCTCCCCCTTTGACATCAAGGGCAAAGGGCGGATCAAAAACCAACACACTCACCCCCTTTTCTCCTCATGTAGAAAAAAACGTTCTGCAGATTTGATGTATACTGAAGTGACCAAGCTCCCCCTGAGTTCATGCTGAATCATCAAACATATTTTCCAATGGAGTACATGGCTCTATGACTTTCCTATCACCAATGACTCATACTTACATCAAACATCCAACCAAGTGGATTTACATATGAGACTCAGGTACCCAACCAAGTGGGTTTACACATTTGACAAGTCCTTACATGACTGAATATTACAATTTTACATCATGGGTCTCAACAAGACCTTTTCAACAAATTACAAAAATGACCATTTAAGACCAACACCAGAAAGTCCTCAAGAAAGAGAACATATTTCAGAACCATCATAATGCCAACAATGCATTATACTCAGCAATGCTAATGCTCCGCCTGAATCTGTGCATCCAAGCATTCTTTTCGTATGACTAAGGCTCCCCCTTAGTTTGTGCATCCTGAACACTTTTATCAACAAATCATCAAGGCATCTTCATTAAATCATTAGAAAAGAATTATGAGAACTGGAACACCACCAGAGATACCAAACAGTATCAAAGATACCAAACAGCACTGCAGCTATGCTGAAAAGAGCTGACTCCAAGCAAAAATTATCAGCAATCAGACATACGCGGTTTTCTGTGCAGGAACTCGCGTACATACGCGATTGTGTTTCAGGAAACCCGCGTATCCCAAGCCATCTTCTAAAATTTATGCAGATTTTTTCTTTTGACTGGCAGAGAACACTCCCAGCTTCTGTCTTAGATACTCGAACGCTTCCCTGGGTAGAGGTTTGGTAAAGATATCAGCAACTTGTTCTTTGGAGGGAACATACTCCAACTTCACTTTTTGCTCAAGCACTTGTTCACGTAGGAAATGATATTTGATGGGAATGTGCTTGGTCTTCAAATGCATAACAAGATTCTTTGAGATACTGATGGCACTTGTATTATCACACATAATGGAGATAGGAGTTGCACATTTGATTTGAAAATCTTGCAAGGTTTGCATCATCCATAGGAGTTGAGTACAACAAGATGCGGCAGCTACATACTCTGCTTCAGCTGTTGATAAGGCAATAGAATTTTGCTTCTTGCTGAACCAAGATACTAACCGGGGCCCCATGTAAAACGCACCACCACTAGTGCTTTTCCGATCATCAACACTTCCAGCCCAATCTGCATCAGTGTAAGCATGAAGAGTAAGATCAGCATTCCTTGGATACCATAGACCAAAGTCTTGAGTTCCTTGAAGATATTTGAATATTCTTTTAACTGCCTGAAGATGAGACTCTTTTGGATTAGCTTGGAATCATCCAACAATCCCAACAGCATGCATAATGTCTGGTCTAGTCCCAGTGAGATAAAGTAAGCTTCCTATCATCGATCTGTACTCTGGTTGATTCACTGTGGGAGAATCATCATTAGAACTGAGACTGCATCCGGTTATCATTGGTGTACTTACAGGTTTGCATTCTTCCATGCCGTACTTCTTCAGAATTTGCTTAAGATACTTTGCTTGAGATAGGAAAATACCATTTGCCTTTTGATGCACTTGCAAGCCAAGAAAGAATGTTAGTTCCCCAAGTAAAGACATTTCAAATTCTTGCTACATGACAGAAGCAAATTTTTGACTCAAAGATTCTTCGTTTCTCCCAAAAATGATATCATCAACATATACAACCACAATCAATAGTTTATCATTTTCAATTTTTGTGTATAAGTTGCTATCAGCAGACCCTTTTAAAAAACCTTGTTGATGAAGATATTTGTCAAGACGATAATACCAAGCCCTTTGAGCTTGTTTGAGACCATATAGAGCCTTTTTAAGTCTACAAACAAGATTTGCATCATTTCCCAAAATGAATCCTTCCGGTTGTTCTATATATACTTCTTCTAGATCACCATTAAGAAAAGCAGATTTAACATCCATTTGATAAACTTTGATTTGTTGATAACTTGAAAAAGCAAGAAACATTCTGATGGCTTCAAGTCTAGCTACAGGAGCAAAAGTTTCTTCAAAGTCTATACCTTCTTGTTTAGTATACCCTTTGCAAACCAGTCTAGCTTTGTTTCTTACAACATCCCCATTCTCATTTAACTTGTTCTTGAAAATCCATTTAGTTCCAATGACATTTTTATCATGTGGTCTTGGTACCAAATCCCAAGTGTCATTCTTTTCAATTTGATCAATCTCTTCATTCATGGCTTGGTTCCAACTTTCATCTCTACTAGCTTGATTGACATTGAGTGGTTCAATTGTGGATAGAAGTGCCTGATGACTAGAAGATCCCACAAAAGTTCTCCTTGTTCGTACACCTGATTCCTTGTCTCCCAAAATCTGAGATTCAGGATGATTCTTTTGAACGTATCTGGATGGAGCTTTTTCAGATAGATCATTTTCAGGTTCTTCATTGGATTCACTGTCTATATCATTTCCATCCGATGTAGAAGGCCATATGTCATTATCATCTTCTTCTGTTGTTTGTTTTTCTTCTTTAGGAGCTGCAGGAGACTCATCAATAACAACATCAATACATTCAACAACCTTTTGAAGCCTCTTATTGTAACATGTGAATTCTTTGCTTGAAGATGAGTAACCAAGAAGTATCCCTTCATCTGATCTAGGTTCAAACTTGCCAAGCTTCTCATCATTATTTTTGATAAAGCATCTACTTCCAAAAACTTTAAAATGCTTCATAGTGGGAGAATTACCATACCAGAGTTCATATGGAGTTTTGTCACTATTTACCCGAACATGAGCCTTGTTGAGAATGTTAACTGCTGCACGTGTTGCTTCACTCCAGAACATGTCAGGAACATTAGAGTCAGCAAGCATAGCTCTAGCCATTTGAACAATTTTTCTATTCATTCTTTTTGCTACACCATTTTGTTGTGGAGTGCCTGCTACAGAGAACTGTCTTTTAATCCCATGTTGTTCACAAAATTCAAAGAATTCATTTGATGAATATTCTCCTCCTCGATCAGATCTAAGACACTTGATTTTTAAATCCAATTCATTTTCTACCAATGCTTTGAAATTCTGAAATTTTTCAAAAGCTTCATCTTTGTGTTTAATAAACGCGATATGACACATTCTGGAGTAATCATCAATAAATAGGATATAGTATTCTTCCCCACGTAATGAATTTTTCCTCATAGGTCCACAGATGTCAGTATGAATGAGTTCAAGAGGCTTACTTGATGATCCTTCTTTGGCATTAAATCGTACTCTGGTCTGCTTACCAAATTGACAAGATTTGCATATGGTACTTTCTGGAAGATTGACCTTGGGAAGATCACGAACAGCTTGAAGTCTACTTGATTTTTTGATTTGAGAGAAACTCAGATGCCCCAGCCTTCTATGCCATAGCCAATTTTCCGAAGACTTGCTCAAGTAACATTGATCTATGCCGTTTAGTACATACAAGTTGCTTGGATTTCTTTTTCCTTTTATAATGATTTTACCTGTATCAAGATCACGAACCACACATTCTTTGGAACTGAAGACCACTTCTGCTCCTTGATCACACATTTGACTAACACTTAACAGGTTATGCCTTAATCCATCCACATACATGACATCTTTAGCCTTCACTTTTTCTTTTAGAAATACCGACCCTTTTCCTTTAATTACAGCAGGAGTATCATTTCCAAATGTAACTTTCTTTTCCTTTTCTAGAGCATTATAAGTATGAAGTTTGCTTTTGTCACCTGTCATGTGTCTTGAGCACCCACTATCGATGTACCATTGATTTTCTTCACCTTCTGCAAATAATGCTATCCCACAATTTTCAATCGGCGGTTCTTTCTTTTTCCACACTTTAGAGCTTGAGGGAACATGTTCTTTTGGCTGGATCTTGTTCCTGCATTCAGATTCTTCATGGCCAAAGTTATTACAATAAGTACATTCAACTTCACTTTGAAGAGGATAAAAATTGTTATAGGTATTCTTCTTTGGTTCAATATCCAACCTTTTATTTCTTGCTTCTCTTGTCATGATGGTTTTATATGCAACACATTGAATAGCTTTATGACCAAAATTGTGACAAGTGAAACATTGCCCATTGAAGTAGAAATTTCTGCGATCATGGAATCTTCTATTTGAATTTACCCGTTGGTTGTAGTGTCTTTGAAAGCTATCCCTGTTAGTGTACCTTGAATTGAGATGGTCCTGCTTTCCCTGTAGAGATCCTTTATTCCCTTGCTGAGTGGTTGAATGATGTAAACCACCTGTAACTGCTTTTAGATAGTTTGGTGCTGAAGTTTGAGAAGATTCTCCGATATATCCAAGACCTGTCTTTATAAGAGGAGAACGTTGTACCTTGATGATCTCATCTAAGGTTTCAGATCCTTTAGCAAATCTAAGATTCAAGGTTTTTGCTTTTTCAACTTCTTTTCTTTGACTTACCACTTCACATTCTAGTTTTTCAATATGTTTCTTTGCTTCTTCAAGCTGTTTTTCAATGGTCTCTCTGATTATCTTTTGTTCTTCTAAGAGAATTTTGTAATCTTCTAAGCGAAGTTTGGTTGATTATTTTCTTCAAGAAAATCGTTTTCCTCTAGAGCATCCATAAAAGTATCCTTTTCTTCCTTTTGTTCAAATGCCATGAGAAGTCTAAGATCTTCTTCACATTCTTCCTCACTATTAGATGACCCATCACTATCTTCATTAGTATAGTAACTTTTCTAAGAGCTAGATCGGTTCTTATTCCTTCTTACTACTTCTTTTCCTTTATAAGGACATTTTGCAGCATAATGACCAACTTTTCCACACTCAAAACATTTGAAGGGAATCTTACCTTTGAATCTTCCAGTACCTAGTTGGAGCTTTCTCACGAAATTTGCTTCTTCTTCATCGGATATATAGCTGGATTCTTTGAAAACTTCCTCTTCCTTTCCTTTTGTAGATGCCTTAAAAGCAGCTTCTCTTATTTGAGAAGGACCTCCTCGTCTCATTTCAAAAGCAGTCAGAGTACCATGTAATTGAACAATAGTAAGCGTTTGCAGATCTTGCCTTTCTTCAATAGCTGAAACTTTAGAGTCAAATTTTGAAGTCAAGGATCTTAGGACCTTTTCCACCAGAGTAGTATCAGTTATGGTTTCACCCAAATTTCTCATTCGATTTACAATATCATCCAGACGAAGAAAGAAACTGGCAACACTCTCATCACTATGCATCTTCAAATTTTCATATTCAATTCTAAGAGTTTGGAGTTTTGCACTTTTTACCTTTGTGTCTCCTTCATAGCTCAGAATGATTTGTCCCATATTTCTTTTGCTGAATGTAGCTGCATCACTTTAGCAAATTCTGATTCAGACATGCTTTCCAACAGACATTCTTGCTTCTTGACTTCCCATTGCGATGAGATCTCCTTTAGCGAGGGAACGAGGGGAAAGACACATACGATACCAAGATTGTTAGGAAAAATGCGGGGTGAATGGGTATTTACTGCATAATCAAAACTTTTTACTTTTTCATTCCTTAAAACCCATACGCTACTTTCCTTCAGTAAACTAGCGTATATACGCGGATCCCCTTTATGAAACTAGCATATACACAGAGGTCTAGATCTGTCATTAAATCTTTACTTATATTATTCCATCATTCATTCATCAGATGTTCAATAAACAGTAAACAGGTGCAGTAAGAACAAAATAAACCATCACACACAGCATCACACATGAACACTAGGATTTTTAGGTGGAAACCCAAATCGGGAATGCTGGAGAGCGTAGGTTACTCAGCCCCCTTCACCGATGGAGTATAGAGAAAACATCTTATATGTACATGGCAGCGCGGACTTGACCAGCTCTTGTGAGCACACCTGCGCTTGTTTACCGACCTCTCCACGGAAGGGAGCTCCCCCTGACTCGTTTGCCGGCCTCTCTGGAGCTACGACCCCACGACTTCCGTTTACGGCCTCTCTGAAGGAGCTACAACCCACGGCGAGAGCAGCTGGCCGCTGACCACCCCTTCGGACCACGTTTCATCAATTTTCACACTGGATCCAACAACTTCAATAGAACAATACTTGTAGGCCACGTTTCATCATATTTCCAGACTGACCCCTTTCCATACTTTTAAGCACAAACATACATCACCAACAGATACTTATCAACACAGATCAGATAGCAGAAACACAGCAGAACAGATCAGATATTTCATACCCTTTGCTTCAGCAAACCCTAGTTTGCATATGCGCTTTTACTTCACTGATGTCGCGTATATACGCGCTTCCGTCCACACTAACCAGCGTATACCTCTGTATGTATTTTATTGCGCATACGCGCTTCCACTTCATCGAAGCCGCGTATATACACGCTTCCTCTGCGGCGAAGTAGCGTATAGATCTTCAATCATTATAGAGCAGCATACTTCTTCAGATCAGATATTCAGTTCAGATTTACCCTTTCACTTCAGACAGATGTTCGCTTAGATGTTCGCCTCATCACATATCTAAGCCTTCCATAATCAGATCTAGCAAATGAATTTCAGATCTAGATCCCCTTCTTCATCATTGGTGCATCATACATTCAGATTTATCTTCAAGTGTAACCCTTTCCATTCAGATCTACTTCAAGAGAAGTATTCATTCAAGCTCAGACATCTTGCACCCACACTCATGATTTGCACATTGAATTTCTTCTCCTTATATAGGTTTATCCTTTTTCAAGACCATGGGTCAAATCAATACCATGAGCCTTCAATACCACGGGCCAAAGCAATACCATGAGCCTTCAATACCATGAGCCAAATCAATACCATGAGTCTTCAATACCACGGGCCCACGTTTTTGCACTTTTGAGGGCTTTTTGCCCATACGCGACTTGGAACATTCTTTTCCGCGTGCATACGCGACTTGCCTTAGACAGATCCGCGTATTCATAGAGACATACACTTTTCATCATACTTTGAGCTCATTCTGAATTCCTTTCTTCATTGCCTTCTGTACACATTGTAGATACATCATATTTTCTTCATCAAGAACATATTCTAGCAAGCACAACTTCATCAAGTAAGTTGTCATCATCTTCATTAAGAGGGTTGCCTTTCAAGGACAACACTTAGCATCATATTGTCAACAAACATCATATCACATCAGATTTACATCATTTACCAAGTCCATCAAGTCAAGAATAACTTCATCAGATGGATTGCCATCAAGGACAACACATGTCAACAGTCACATGTCTTCATCTTCATTCAGTGGGTTGCCATCAAGGACAACACTCTGCATCATATTTCCAACAAAAAATAGAGTTGACATGCCATGTTTAATTTTTTTTTTTTTTTAGTGATAAAAGTGGCTCCACTTGGGATAGTGTGCCCCTGTGGTACACTAAGAACCAATATTTCTAGTGCTGCTATCTATTTTCTTGATCAAAACAGTAAAAACCTTGAAATTTCCAAGCTCCCTCCACAAGCTCTAATGGCCTTCACCTCGGGCTCAAGCTTGCTGATTTTTCATTAGGGGAATTTTGAGGTCTAAAATGGGCCTCCTAAGAAAAATGTAAAACAAAAATAAACTTTATAAAAACCAATAGGATTCAAGATGATGATGTCAACCATGGGGGATGATTTACCATTTTTTAAATAAAAGGGTTAAAATATTAAAAAATAATAAAATAATAAAACTACTTTTTCAACTCGTATTTTCAACTTATCTCCCACAATTTTTACTCAAATTTCGAGTGGGAGTACTCGTTGGATGCAAAATTTAATTCCTCATGCAACATGGGTACTCCTTGGATGAGGAATTAAATTTCGCATCCAACGAGTACTCCCACTCGAAATTTGAGTAAAAAATTTGGGAGATAAGTTGAAAATATGAGTTGAAAAAGTAGTTTTTTCATTTTTCCCTCTAAAATTTGATGATGTCATCAAATTTTATTTGATTTTTTCCACTATTATTTTATAATTTCCTTACGAGGCCCATTTTAGACCTCAAAATTCCCCTAATGCTTGTCATTATTAGCAGAAAAACTTGTAAAATGAAATATATACAATGACATGAACCATCCATCAGATTTTAGGAAGAATAATGCTTCAAAAACCTGCGATTGAAAGGTCCTCCAACATATGGTTTTCCATCTATCTCCTACAGTATATAAGTATTATTTCCATGGAAAGAAACTACCTTGAAAGGACCTTTCCATAAGTTCTCAAACTTACCATGTTTGACTTTTTCTTCAATTCTGGCCTCCCATTTCAACACTTCATCTTGAATTTGAAAATTCTCTTCCTTGATCTTCTTATCAAATGTCTTCTTGATTCCATTTTGAGATTGCTGATTGCTGTCATAAACCTCATTCCTTTTCTCTTGCAGAGCTATCAGTTGATTAATTCTTCTCTGGATTGCATTTGGTTCCTCTTCTAGCCCTTGAATCAGCTTCGTAACAGGCACTCCTAGTGATGTAGGAAAAATAGCCTCAGCGCCATCTACCAGTTCATATGGTGAAGTTCTGATTGACCTCTTTGTAAATATCCTATTAGCCCATAAGGTATACTTCAGTTTCAAATGCCAAGCTTTCTTATTTTCCTGCAACACCCTTTTAATGATCCTCACAATGCTCTTCTTAGAAGATTCAACAAGGCCATTTCCTTGCAGATAGTATGCAGTAGAATGCCTACGAGTAATATGATATTGATGACAGAAATTGATTAGCTTCTTTGACTTGAATGCTTGCGCATTATCAGTTATAATCTTCATGGGGCAACCAAATCTAGACAAGGTATTATTTTCTAAGAAAGAGATAATCACATAATCATTTTCTTGCCTAGTTGGGATTGCTTCCATCTATTTGGTGAAGTAATCAGTCACTGTAAGAATCCAACGATGCTGACCTGAAGATGATGGATGAATCTCTCCGATAAAATCTAGCCCCCATTGCTGGAATGTCGGTTCTACATAAATAGGAATCAAAGGTAAGGGTACAAGTTTCTTCTTATCTTTGAAAATCTGGCATTCATAGCAAGCAACAACCCTCTTATAAACATCCTTAAACAATGTTGGCCAATAAAACCTCGCTCTCAAAATTTTGTTCACTGTCGCCTTCCAATAATGGTGACCTCCACAATATCCTTTATGTAATTCCTCAATAACTTTATCAACCTCTTCCTCCAACAATCAATTTAACAAAATTCCGCCAGTATCCTTCCAAAACAGATTTATGTCAAATATAAAATATCTCAAAGATTTTAGTTTAAAAAACCTTGCTTTGGATTTTGTCAAATCAGCAGGCGCTTGATGGTGCTGTAGGACAAAAAAAACTTCCTTGTACCAATATGAGGTGATATATTTTTCTTCAATAGGAACTAGTTCCTCATCTTCATCTGAAATTTCTGATATTTCTACAATCCAATTTAAATCAAGACAGTCAAATTTTGACTGTGCCATCAGCTTCGCCAAGCCTTTCCCTTTGACCAATTTTGTCGGTTTAATCTCAATATCATATTCTAGAAATTTGGTGATCCATTTACCCCTCTTACTATTAGGATCGTCTTGAGTGAGGATGTCTTTCACAACAGTATTAAGAACAAACGCCACAATATGAGGATGCATAATATAAATTCTGAAATCTTTGACAGCCTTTACCAAAGCATATGCTTGCTTTTCTATGATGTTATACTTTATTTCAGAATTGGCTAATGTCCTACTAAAGAAAGAAATCGATTGTTCAATACCTTGCTGTCCCTTTTATAGCAAAACTTCGGCGATAGTATTATCTGATGCAAAGGTTAAAACTAGAAATTCCTTGGAAAAATCAGGACTGATCAATACTGGTGCCTATGTGAGTGCTCTTTTGATTTCTTCAAATGAATTTCTTACCTCTGCTATCCACTTAATATCAATTCCCTTTTTCATCATCTTTCTTATATCCTTCACAATCTCAGCAAAATTAGGAATAAATCGCCTTACAAAATTAACTTTTCCAAGGAAAGATTGAATCTCCTTCCTACTTCTTTGCAAATCCACCTTATGAATTGCATTGACCTTGCTTGGATCAATCTTAATCCCATATTTAGAAATGATATGCCCAAGTAATTTACCTGAAGTTAAGGAAAAAAATACTTTTGGTGGGATTTAGAGAGATGCCAAACCTTCTACATTTCAACATAATTCTTTCCAAATGTTTCAAGTGATATTCTTCCTTCCTTGAAAAGGTTGTTACGTCGTCAAGATACACAACCACCATCTTGTCCTTTTCTTCAGAAAAATCAATGTCCATTTCTCTCTAAAAAGTAGCTCCTGCATTCATGAGACCAAATGGCATCTTGGCATACATAAAAGTACCCCATGGTGTAGTAAAGGTTGTTTTTTCCTTATCATCAGGATGCACAAGGATCTGATTATAACCTGAAAAACCATCAAGCATAGACATTCTTTGAGAACCAATAATAGTTTGCAAAATTTGATCTATCTTTGGGAGAGGATAATTATCTTTCAGGGAGGCTTTACTCAGATTTCTGAAAACAATCCATATTCTGATTTCCCCAATTTTCTTCCTAACCTGAACCAAATTTTCAAGCCAATTTGAAAATCTGATTGGGACTATGATTCTGGCATCAAAGTTTTTTTAACCTCCTTCTCAATCAAAGGCATGAGGAGTGGGTTGATCCTCCCTAACTTTTTCTTGAAAGGTATTTCATTTTCTTTAATGGGAATAGTGTGCTGAATAATTGCAGAATCATATTCTTTCAAATCAACATAGTTCCAAGCAAAGAAATATATGAATCTCTTCATCATTTCAACATATTTAAATTTCATATCAGATGAAATAAATTTTGAAATTTTAATCATTTTGGGCATAGCTATAGTACCAAGGTTACAACTCTCAACTTATTCATCACCAGCTTGCATCTTGGGAGATCTAAAAAAATCATTCTGATCAAAAAAAAATTCTAGAGGTATGAGTCCCTTTAGTATGGAATTATTCTTTAATTGCAAAACTTCAGAATTTCCTTTAGATTCAGCTAACATGTTCTGCTGATCTATTTGTACATTTTCAAATTCTTCTTTCAGCTCAATAAAATTTTTCACCTGCTGATCATCCTCAAAAACTTGCCAATGAGTAATATTATCAGGGATGGCTGGCCTATGGCGGACTTCAACTTCATACTTTTTTGTGGAGTGTAAAGGAATAATGAAAAGGCTTGCAGAGACAACAAGAGAATCAGCAATGGAGTTTTGTTCTCTAGTTTTGACTATGAATGAATAGGCGTGAAAGTTTTCTAACATGTCCAAAACCAAATTCCTATATGCTATCATCCTTGTGTCCCTTGTTTGATAAACACCCTCAATTTGTTTTATGACTAATTCTGAATCTCAAAAAATAGAAATATTTTGAGCATTCATTCTTTTCAACACTTCTAGATCCAAAATCATGGATTCATATTTGGCCATGTTATTCGTACAATCAAAGTTTAGTTTATAGGAAAAGAACTTACTTTCATCAGTTGGATTTCTAATCCATATCCCTACTCCTACTCCTTCTTTTCCTACTGACCCATCAAAATATAATTACCACCAACCTTCTTCCTCTTTATTGCTGACTTGCTGACCTTCTGCTTGCTGATTTTCAGACTGTTGAATTCCAGAACTCTGATTTTCTGCTTTCTTTTCTTCCTCCGCTTCATTATTCAATTCATTGAAAATAATAGCAGAACCAAGCTCAGTATCGAGAGCATAAATTGGAAAGTTTTGGGGTTTATTTTTGCTACTCACCATGTAGGCCATCCTTGTCTCTTGATACAATCTTCTTTTCTCTCCAAAAACTGGAATGGTAGCATAAGTAAGATCCATCTGCATTGTACCTTTAACTTTTTCTGCCCATGACCTTGACAACAACATACCAAACTTTGGTGGAATGTATGCTACAACAATATCCATGACTACAGTATTAGCAGGAACTTGTGTCAGTCCAACAACAACATCCTTGATTAGACAAATGCATTGAACTCTTTTTGAATCAAAATAAAACAAATCTTTGTATGGTCTAGTTATTTATAACCCCATTCTTTCCATGATTACTTTAGGCATAAGATTGTGAGAAGCCCCTAAATCTAACATAGTATTGTGCAATGTCATGTCGTGAATGCTAAGACTCACATAAAAGGGAGGAACTTCCTCATTCTGTTCATATTCTAGCCTTGGGCCCAAATATATGGTCAGATGATCTTCTAATACATTCAAGATATCAGCAGCTCCAGGTTGTGAGTTTAGCATTTTAACAATCTTGCTTCTATATTCGTCTACCTTGAGAATTTCACCAAAAGGGACTGATATTTTTATCTTAGAAATTTCATTCCCAAGATTGAAAACAAAAACATATTTTTCAGCTCCTTTGGTAGGAAGGACAACAGGTGTATCTTTCTTACCTTCAACGACCTTAGGAGCTTCCTTCTTGCCATCAACATCCTTAGGTGCATCCTTCTTTGGTTGTGTCTTGTTTGCAATGATAGGTACATTCCTATTTCTGAGATTATATTTTTTCTACATCTCCAAAATGGCATGTTGATACCCCTTTAGATAGTCCGATGTTTCTTCTTCATGATTGTTTTGATATGATTGATCATGTTCTTCCTTGGTCAATAAAATTCTTGACATTTCTTCATAAAAAAAATGAATAGACTCTTCAGGTTCTTCAGGGTCATCTTCTTCATCAACCAAATTCTGCTGAAAAGGAGGTCTCACTAGAGGATCAGGCTACTGATTTCTATTCTCCCTTGGTCTTTGCTGATTCTGAGGTCTCCTGAACTGAGGTTTTCTAAATTGAGGTTCATGTTGTGCAGGAGGAGCAGAGGAATTACCAAGGGCTAATCTATCCATCAATTTTTCCATTGTTTTCATCATTGAATCTAGTTTGTCTTGAGAGGTAGAAGATGAAGGTTTCTCCTCCTCTTTCAAATTACCCTTACCCATTTTTGACTTTTTAACTGCTATCAAATTAACCTCCACCTTCACAACATCATTTTTCATTTCAACAAGTGTAGGAGATTCTCTTTCTCTTAGCAGTATGGAAAACTCATAGTCGAAAGCTTCAACATACCTCATTTGAGCTAAATCTTCTGGTGGTTTCAAATGAGCAGGAATAGAATCTAACACTTTATTAAATGTTTTTGAAAAATTTTGGACAATTTCATCAGCAACTCTTTTCAAAGTACTATATTCAGTAAGAGCTTGTATTGGATTAGTTCTGTTTCCCCATTTTCTTAGAAACACATCTTCAAATTCATTCCAATTATGAATACTTCCAGGGGTAAGAGCTTTATACCATTTCCTAATCTCTCCAGTAAAACTCTGAGCGAACAATATCAATTTAACATCTTCATGATCAACCTCCTCCCTATATATAAAGTCATTATATTGATCTACATGATCCTCTGTTGCAATTTCTTCATCATTTCCCCATGTTTTAATTCTAGTAGCATATTTACTTGGGAGGTCATGTAAGACAGTAGGAAGGACAAGAGGGGCATATCTAGTAGGCGCAACAGGTGGATTTCCAGCCATGGTCAGAGGTACTATGGTAATTTTAGGAAAGGTAGAAACATTAGATGATAAACTGCTATGAGGAGGACTTATTGTTCTTTGTAGGCCACTAAAAATTGAGCTCCAGTTGGGAAGAGGTAAACCAGCTTTACTTTTCAACAATAATTCAAAAGGATCAAGCTCCTTTAATTTGTCTAGAGACTCTCTTTCCAACAATAATTCTGAAGTGACAGCTTCCCAGAATTCCTCTTTATCTTCTTGTGTTACTAGAGCTGAGGTGTCAATTCCTCTCTTATGTAAGTATAAGATAATTTCAATTAGCTCCTTTTCATTTTCTGATCCAAAAAAACCTCATTAATTTTATCATCAACTCTTTTGTCTTCAGGACTTCTTGATATTTCAGAGGACAAGGATTTTGAATGAGATGGAGTACTTGATATTTCAGAAATGTCTTGATTGCCCCTTGAAATGGTGTTTGGATTGTCCACAATGGTAGGTGGATCTAGGTTATGATTACTCCTCTTGTATATCCTTCTCGAAGCCACCTTTGAAAATATGAACTTTAAATAGAGTCGCCAAGGTAGATGTAGCCTCAAAAAGCTTCCTGAGCTCCCGCTACCTTCATAATTTTAGCTTCAAAATCGCAGGAAAGTATAATCCTCAGACTCTCGGCAGACGCACCAAAATGTTATCACAAAAGCAAACCTGATAGGCTACTCGTCAAACTAATCTTGTGCAACTATTTCAAACCAAGATTTTGATTGAGGCTTAGCCTCCTCAACCTGAGAGGGCTCTCTCAAGGGTTACTGATTTAAAATAAAATTGAAGATGACTAACTCTATGTGTGGTCATAAACAGATAAATGATTGAATTTGGTTGTAAATCACATTAGCAAGAGTAAATTGGGCTTACGGAGTCATGATAGCTTCAGCTAAAACTAATCAATCTACTTAGCATGGAAGTTGAGGCATGTTATAGTTTTAGTCAAAATATACACATGTGAAACAGTAGAAACATAGTCAATTTTCCTACATAGGAAGTCAGAGCATCAAGGATGAATTTTGAGTAAACATAAGAAAATACCACTGCAATAGATAGTAAAAGGATGCAATAGAACAAACACACACTAAAACTCTGTATGAATCTCAAGTTTTCTAAGTAACTTCTCTGTATTAAAATTGAAAATAGTCACTTATAGTAAACACAATATTTTTGCTAAAAATGTCCAACCCTTAGCATTTCGAATTATTCCTCTTTATAGATCATTTACAACATAGGATAACCTTATCCTCAACTAGATACCTCGAAATCCGACTGTTTGACACCTTTTCTAACCATAAACATGGTCTTTATTACAAAATGGCAGTTGCAAACCTAATGAGCAGTCCTATTTCAAATAGGACTAAAAATCTTTAACTTTACTCCTAACAACCTTATCTAAATTTAATTATATCAAATGAAACTTGTATATTCATGAAATCGAATTCTGAAGATGAGCTCCAACCTGTTGTGACCATAAATATGATGATGTTGTTCTCCTAAAACCTAGGAAACTGTCTCCCTTTTTTTTAGGACTTTGATTTATTTGACTCATTGGGACATTATGACCATTTATGAACCATGATTTAGATGCCATTTGCTGTCAATAAATAAAGCCATATGTCTTCAATCACTTCGCTGTGCTAGTTGTGCAACATTGACTTCGAATTATCCAAAAAGATTAAAAACAGACCTGCGCTATGAAAGCAACACAGTTTCGTAGTGCTTTTCGTATCACAGTGTTTTAGCCCATTCCTTTTAATATTTTGATCTTTTCCCTTCAAGGTGGCTTTCATCCGCACTTGACATGTTTCTTCTAGAAATTTCAGGGAAAAAATTTCAAAACTTCCCCTCAAAATTGATAAGGAATAGGGTGAAAAGGCTGCTACAGCATTTTCGTAGCGCTTTTCACCCTTTTTGCACTACAGGCACTACGAAACTGCTGTGAAAGAAGTTTTTTTCCAGATTTTCACAAAATTTTAAAACAAAAAGGTACCATAGCTTCAGAAAATCATTGGCCTCATCAAAACCATCAGAAATTTGAACTAAAAACACAATCTTCACAAAATTTTGATCCTTCTTTTCCATTTAAACTTTGTTTTGAATTTGTCATTTTGTACCTCTGCTTTTTAGTTCATCTTGAGACTGTTTTAATTGTAGCTCCAAATATTTCACTTGGCTTCTTATTTTCCTGTTACTTGCTTTCAAATGAGTGTTGATCACTCTAAAAAATCGTTCCTCTTTAATAGCTGGAAATTTCCATGTGTAGAACTGCTGAGCACTGCTTGGGATCTCTGACCTAGCAACTGTTTGACCTTCCCAAACAACTTTAAACCTCTTGAATTCTGTATTTTAAATGTTGTGCTGTCTTGCCCTCTTTCTCAACATTTCCATTTCTTGATTTTCTAGTTTCAACCTTTCTTCCAACAGCTGACACTCTGACATCTGTTCTTTTCCCTTCTCTACCTTGTTGACTGCATGCTCTACTATAGGAGATGAGAGATCAATCACCTTTTCAGGGGCCTTAGCTACTTCAATAGTTACTTGGGTATCTTTACTGCTTCCTTCGAGTTTATTTTCTTGTCTGGTTACAGGTTTCCTATCTTGGAAAACAAAAGCTGCATTCTCACCTTCAAAATCCAATTTCTTTGCTGATTTGATTTTTTTCTGTTTAGGATCATTCACTTCAATAAACTCTGCCTGCACAATGGGTGATTCTTCTATGTCTATTGCATGTAGTATATCATCCAATTTCCCTTTCATCTTTGGACTGTCCTCTTCCATTGACACAATTTCTTTTCCCTTTGATGCTGATAGTTGACTTCTTGTCTTTCTCTAGCTTTCTTGCTTACTAGCCACCTGTTTCTGTTTTGTTTCTTTGACCTTTTCTACTTTTTGTTTTGCAGGTGATGGGGTTTTTGCAACAAGCACTAATGCTTTCTAAATTCTATCTTCAACCTGTTTCCTAGGTTTCAACTTCACAAACCTCTTAGCTTTGATAATTACTGGCTGACTGGATTCTGCTACTGGTGTTGAAGGATTTCCCTTGATCATAGGGTTTTTAGCTAGAGTCAGGGCTTCCATTTTAAATCCACTCATCAATAAAAAGGAAGAAAAATCTATATTTATTTTCTGTAGCTCATTTAAAACAAATAACTTAATCAAACCATGATGAAATAAGGATGTTTCACAACCATCAGATTTAGCTTGGACTTTGTCAGCCATTTTGGAAAGGCTTATATGCAAGAAGAATGGTAAATCTAATGATATCATTCTTGTGAAATGAAACAATAGTTTAAAATGATAAGTGTAGACTTTATGGTACCTGTCTTCACATGTGAAATATCTTTGGATGTTGAATAGAAGCTTTGCATATTTATCCTTGATACAGCTCCTTGGTATTGCATTGTTCAAGTCCATGTCTACAAATTCAAGTTTCATAAACTCCTTGCATGGCTCCATGTCAAACTTGAAACCTTTAAACCAAGATTGTTGTCCCCTTGTTATCTCTGTCACAGCAGCTATGATTTCAGGTGTCACTGGCATATTTATCATTCCAACTTTGGTGGCGGTTCCACTGAAATGTAGAGCAAACTCTTTGGACACTTGAGTGTGACAACCTTGAAGCTTTTCACAAAATTTTAGACAGACAACCTTGCTAAAAGCCTCCATCACCATTTGATCTTCCATAACAGCATTTGCATTCTCAGGTTCATATCTAAGACAATGTCCCCCTCTATGGATCTTCTTTTCTTCTGCCATGTTTCCTATATAAAACCCTGTTTGTTTCTATAAAACCTATAAATCAGCCTCTCTTGACCAGATGAATAGCCTCGCTTGATTTGATGAATCAACCTCGCTTGATTTGATGAAAATTGTCTTTGGATAGAACAACCATAAACTTATCCTCACTATTTCAGAGCTTGGACATCATAGGTGAAGGTGAATGAAACAGGAATGACTCAATTAGACAAAAGAAAATTGAATTAGGGATGTCACTTCATGAACAAATGATGTTTAATTGATACCCTATCATGAAAATGATGAATGTAGGACAAGTGGGTACTACGAATATGTTAATTAACTGACTCACCATACTCCTATCATGTTATTCCCCAATTTAAACTGAAAAATCTTGGCTTATTTGACATGATAGCTACGATACCGCGCTTTCGTAGTGCTCACAGTGTCAATTTTGCAATTTGTGCTACGAAAGTAGCAGCTATTTCGTAGCGCAAAACTCGTTTTTTGAACTATCGGTGCTACGAAATTGTGGTCATGTATCTAATTGCAGGAAATCAAACTAAAACCTACTTAGATGACCTTTACATGAAAAATGTGAACTTTTTAACTATGGAATGGACCTAAAGACCTATTTTGAATTTGGATTGTGAATACTAAACTTCTTAAGAGTATGACATACCCTTAACCATTCTAAAATGACCTTCAAAACTATTTAGATCATGATCAAAATAGAGTTGACATGCCATGTTTTAAAATTTATTTTTTTAGGGATAACATGTGTGTTTAATGATTGTTTTTCACTAAAATGAACATCTGTGGATTTTTTTTTTGGTTTGATGACACCCTTTTTGATGAATTTTACATATCATTGTTGTTGGATAAAATGAATAGCTATTGTTCAATACATTGAATAGTTGTTGTTAAATTACAATAAAAATTGTTGTTTCGACATTTGCATAACTGTTGTTCAATCACCTGAAAAACTATGATTTAATTGTCGATTCTTTCTCATATTATCAATGTTCAATTCTAAACAACCATCCTTTCTCTCACATACCTTGCTATGAAAACCATCTTTTTGATTGGAAATTTGTACCCAATATAATGGAAAAACAGTGATATTAACAACATTATGACTTTTAAAAACTTTGATGGTTATCTTTATTCCGAAACTGACATGGTTCATCTATATAATGCCTCACTGAATATCTTCTCTTTAGACATATCATAAAATGATTCACTATCTCAATACCATACTGGTTTATCTTTCACACTTTCAATTGATAATTCTATTTGGTATGATGATATGGGGATACAAGCATAACTTTTATTGGAATTCTTGTACTTCTCACGCCATCCCTAGCTCTTAAGGAGTGAATGAGCCTCCCTTCATTTATAATAAAAATATGAAAATAGAATACAATTATCTTCGAGAGGATAGGGGGTCTTAGCACGAGCCAACCTACCATTATCATAAGGATGTAACAAGTGACATTCCCATTATGGCCACCACACTAGGGTAATGGCCTTCTAGATAGCCAAAACTATCAAAAGGACAAGAGGTCTCATCACGAGCTGACCTGATCACTTTGTTATATCCTGGTGAATCACACTCTGATTATGTGGTTTCCATGCCAACACAGTGATCTCTTTATAACAATTATATAAATACTAAATAGAGGATCCTGACTCATTTTTGGTTAAAAGGCAACCCTGTCGAGGCTATGAACGCCTGCTGGCAGCAGTGGCTCTGCTTATGGTATTGAAGTTCTATGTTACATTGCCAATTATTCTATATCAAAATATTTCCCATTGATTCATTTCCAAAGACAAATTTACCATTTGAACATCGTTTATATCTATATTAACCAATGTGCATGGTAAACTATACTTTTATATGAATTATATTATCAAATGATATCAACAGTCGTCATCATACATTTCCTGTCATGATTTCATCATATCTTGCCACCAAAGGAAAAATATTTTCTCATAATGCTTAAATATTTGTTTTACTCTTTTTTTGGTCAATTCCTAATCATCTTTACGATTTGTGCTGCTCTGACCGTTTCTACCATATGTTATTTTTCTACCGCATTTATGAATCCACAATTTTCTTTCCTATTTTCCCATGCTTTATGGTCATGGATGCATGGGGGAAGAAAACCCTACCACACTTTGAACTTACTTTTAGCTTGCATGGCTTCCACCTTTTGCATCACTTTCTACATCAACTCAGCCTACTTCAACTTCAACAAATGCTAGTCCATACATGCCATTCCACATTTTTACAGAGGTAAAAATTGAGGTAAAATAGAATAATTTTATGATTTATTAAGAATTTATGAGAATTTCATGAAAATCCATTGAGCATTATTTATCTACATTCATTCCACTTCTTTACCACTTCCCATTTTTCAGAGACACAAAAGCTTTCAGTTTGGGGGAATGTTACTTCCATTCATTTATTTATTATGACCATGCCATCATCCATCGATCCCTTATTCATTCTCCAAACCTCCCTTATTCCATGTTGTTTTACACCAAGCATAACGATTGTATCAACTACCTCAATATGTTTTCTAGTATAGCATGAGGGCATGCTAATTCTCCAGTTTGGCAGAGGAATTGCTAAAAATGATGGATGTTTTCTACTTTATTTCTCATTTAAGGCATACAATTTCATTTTTATACAATGAAGAAATTGATTTGTGCATATATTTAAAACTATGAACTGAATTTTTGTGATTTTTGGACAGCAAAGAGGTATCTTTAAAATACACAAATCCGGAAAATTTCAAGCTAAATTAGTTTGTGATTTTTTCAGAAATCGTGAACTGTCACCTACAGCCATTTTTCTTATATCTCATGATCCATGCATCAAAATGATCTGATTTTTGGATTAGAGAAGCATTAATATAGTAGAAATCGGCTTGAAAATTTTCAGCAAAATTTGGTTTGTAGTTTTTTAGAAAATGGTTAATGAAGTTTGTAGTTCCTTGTATCATATTTTGTTGTAAATTTATATACATATGGTTGAAAGTCAATGTGAATATTGTTATGCCATCACCAACATCGCTAAAATTAAATATTTATTATTTGAGGAAGAAGTCATTTGTTCCATAAATTTAATGACTTGGGGTGAACATTTCGATTATTGTATTATAGCTTGGTTAATACAGAGGATTTGGGTTGCATGAGGACATGTAACATATTCATTCTGGGGGTATGTTGGGCTAAAAATATGTCATTATTATTATCACTATCTAATGTCTATTTCATCCATTTCTATCATTCTTTATCATGTAATTCATTATGATTTATTACAATTTATCACATAATTCCATTTTATAATTATTTATGCTCTTATGGATAAATACTACTTTTTCTCCTTTATTTTTAATAAATTGAAGATTATTATGCATTATTTTTCCAATTATTGTTTATTAATGAATTTTTTATAACATCACTCATGGTTTTAGCCTCCAACATCTTTTCCAAATTGCAAATTTTATTTCCAGCTCATAATCAAATATTACAACTCAGAAATTCGTCGGAATAAGAAGTGACAGTTTTGCGTTGGACTTTTCGGACAAATGAAGATGAATCTTGAAAATATGAGACATGGGTTTTGTGCAGAAGGGACTAAATTGTTGGGAAAAATAATGAGAGGGGGGGGGTGAATCAGTATTTAGGTCATACTCAAAACTTTTACTTTTTTCATGCTGTAAAACCCATACGCTACTTTACTGAACCAGACTCGCGTATATACGCGGATACCCTTCACAAAACTCGCGTATATGTAGAGATCTTTATTATGCCATTAATACTTAACTTAGATCTTTGGAACATTCATTCATCTGATGTTTAGTTAACAGTAATTAGTGCAGTAATAATAGAATAAACCATCACACACAAGCATCACACATGAACACCAGGATTTTAGGTGGAAACCCAAGTCGGGAGAAAACCACCGCTGTCGTTGTCTCAGCCTTCAATATTTTATTATAAAGAAAACATCTTACAACTTTGTCTTGCAAGTGCGAGACTCATGCAGCCACGCGGAGCACCCACTGCGGCTCGTTGCAGCCTCTCTGGGGAGCTACGACCCCACGCTCTCGTTTACCAGCCCCCTCTCACGGAAGAGCTACGACCCCCTGCTCTCGTTTACCAGCCTCACCTGGAAGGGAGCTACAACCCCCTGACTGAAGGCTACAACCCTCAGCACCACCATGGACCACGTTTCATCAATTTTCACACTAGATCAAGAAGCTTCCTTTAGAACTCAACTTGCAGGCCACTTTTCATCATATATTCAGACTGGACCCATTCCACACATTTAAGCTCAATCATACATCAAACTGATACTTATCACTTCAAACAACCCAGATCTGTAGAATTCATCATTAACAGATAGCAGTAACACATCAGAACAGATCAGACATTTCATACCCCATACTTCAGCAAACCCTAGTTTGCATACGCGCTTTCCTTTCACTAATACCGCGTATATACGCGCTTCCATTCACATCAACCCACGTATACATCTGCACATTACAGAACAACCCATACGTGCTTTCTCTTCATAAAACCCGCGTATATACGGGCTTCCGCTGTGACAAACTTGCGTATAGATCTTCAGACATTACAGGGAAGCATACTTCTTCAGATCAGATGTTCAGTTCAGATTTGACTCTTCACTTCAGACAGATGTTCGCCTTATCATTCCACAAACATATCTAGAAGATACAAATACATTTGAGATCTAGATAACCTTCTTCATCAATTTCTTCATAGGTGCATCACAGATTCAGATCTATCATCAAACTTTTACTATTTCCATACAGACATACTTCAGAGTGAAGTATACATTCAAACCCAGACTCATGCACACCCTTGCGCAATGATTTTCATCTCCTTATATAGGTTTACCCTTTTTCAATACCATGAGCCAAAACCACATTACTTCCAATGGTATTCCTGGACGGGATTACATAGACAACCCAACGCTCAATACAATGGGTCAATACCATGGTAGTTACCCCTGGTTTTACAAATTTAGAGCGCTTTTTCCCATACGCGACTTGGCACGTTATTTCCCGCGTGCATACGCTACTTAGTCTAGACAAATCCGCGTATGCCTTGAGACATACTCTTTTCATCATGTTCTGGCACATACTGACATTCCTTCCATCATTACCTTCTGTACTCATTGTAGATACATCAGATTTACATCATTTAACAAGTTCATCAAGACATATTCCATCAAGGACAACTTCACCAAGTAGGTTGCCATCATCTTCATCAAGTGGGTTGCCATCAAGGACAACACTCTGCATTATATTTCCAACAATCTCCCCCTTTGGAATTGATGGCAACCACGATGGTGTTTGATCACCACATCAGATAGGTACATTAAGCATAATGATATTCTCCCCTTATTCAAACACCATGTCACTCTCCCCCTTTGACATCAAGGGAAAAGGGCGGATTAATGCCAACACAAGGTTTTTCTCCTCATGTAGACTCCATGCTTCATGTAGATCTGATGTGCACTGAAGTTTCCATGCTCCCCCCGAGTTCATGCTGAATCTTCAAACATATTTTTCAATGAAGTACATGACTCTATGACCTTCCTATCACCAAGGACTCATACTTACATCAAAGATCCAAGCAAGTGGATTTACATATGAGACTCAAGTACCCAACTAAGAGGGTTTACACATTTTGACTCAACTACCCAACCAAGTGGGTTTACACATTTTGACTCAGCTACCCAACCAAGTGGGTTTACAAATTTTGACTCAGCTACCCAACCAAGTGGGTTTACAAATTTGAACAAGTCCTTACATGACTGAATATTACAATTTTACATCATAGGTCTCATCATGACCTTTTCATCAAATTACAAATATGACTTTTCATGACCAATACCAGAAAGACCTCAAGAGAGATCATATTTCAGAACCATCATAATGCCAACAATGCATTATACTCAGCAAGACTAATGCTCCCCCTGAAACTGTGCATCCAATGCATCCTTTCTATATGACAAAAGCTCCCCCTTTGCTTGTGCATCCTGAATACTTTCAATCAGCAAATCGTCAAGGCATCTTCACCCAAAATCAGAGAATGAAACAGAAATATAAGAGGTGAAACATCACCAGAAACTCCAAATAGCATTAGAGATACCAAACAGCACCACCGTTTGTGCTGAAGAAATGCTGACCCAGAAAAATTTCCAGCAACCACACATACGCGGTTTTCTGTATATGAACTCGCGTATATACACGACTGTGTTTGAGGAAATCCGCGTATCCAATTCCATCTTCTGCATTTTAACCAGATCTGATCCTCTGTGAGGTAGAGATAGTTTTTAGCTTCTTTCTGAGATATTGAATGCTTCCCTGGAATATATGAGAACAGATACATAGGACAATGTAGTTGTGTCTTCAAGTGTCATCCAATGGTTGTAGCATAAGCACATTAGTAACCAAGTCTTCAAACTCTTTGCAGCATCAACATATTCTTCACAAGAGGAATTATCAAACCAAAACAGCTTCTATGATAAACAATACGGGTCAAGCAATAATTCATGTGATCTGATATCACCAAGATCTTCAAGATTTATCATGATTATAATGTAACATGTGTAAGAATTAAACGAGGTTTCAAACAGCTACAAACTCAGCATGATTTATTCTTATGTCTGAATCATATGACTTACATCTCATCCATGTGTGAAAGAAAAGAATACTCTTCAGCAAAAAGCAAACAGGGCTCATCCACAATCTCATCATAGGAAATCATGTAATATATCATTATCATTTAGAACTGAGAAATAAGCAGATATAGTGCCAATAATACAATCATTAATAGTCAGAATGATGCTCCCCCTGAACCTTTACTCCTAATATTCAGCTGTCATACACATTCTTTTATCATAAGTGAATACGCGACTGTCTCCACTGTAACTTGCGTGTATACGCGGCTTTAGTTAACTGAACCCGCGTATGGAAAGTGACACATTGAAAATTTCACATTCCTTCATCTCCCCCTGAAGTTGTACCATCTGTACCTGTCTTCTTCACATCAGATGCTCTGTCAGAAATAAACATAAATAGAATAACCATACATCGCTCCCCCTGTGATGATACATTACTAATCCCTATAATGTATCTCACATCTCTCTTACAGTCATTCAAAGAAGTAAGCTTTAGAAGCGGATGACTGTTTTAGGGTCAGAATTCCCTACGTTTCTGACTGGTCCTCCTTCCTTTTCCAAATTTGCTTGAACTTTCTAATTGGGTGCTGGAAGTTATCCAATTTCTCATATCTGTTCATCCTGCATTCTTTTTCAACATGCCCATACTTTTTACAAGCATAAAATCTTATATGACCAGAGAAGTAAGCATAAGGATCATAGTGTGTTTCTCTGTTCTTCCTTCTATTGCAATCATCTGCTTTATGACCATACTTGTTGCATGAAAAACAATATCCCTTGAAGCAACAGGCACCTTCACGAATAAGAATCTTTGTTTGATATGAGTGAATGATCTGTTGCAATTTGTACAACATGCCATAATTATGACATTTAAAACATTCAACATTAGTGATAATTTCTTTAGTATTCATGTTTGTTGGTTGACCTTTTGTTTCTTACATTGCATACGGTTTTGCTTTGCCATCACTTTGAATCTTTGCTTCCTTATGAACTAGATTCTCCTTTAATAGTTTCATGAGAACCAAGACCAAGTTTAATAGCAGGAGACCTTTGATTACTAAGAATATTGTCCAGAATCTTAGTACTATCTTGAAACCTCAAGAGTTTATCCTTTTCTTCTAATTTACCTTTGAGAATGTTTACCTCAACCTCCAAGCCTTGGCATTGCTTCTTCATGCTTTCTTCTTTCCTTCTTCCGTCTTCTACTTGATCATTCAATTTTGAGATCTCTTCTTTCAACCCATTTTTTTGTTCTTCAAATGCTTGTAGAAGTTCTTCACTCTCCTTATATGATTCTTCTTTGAGAGAGATGATTTTGTATTTGAAGTTATTCTTTTTCTTATTTGATTTTCGAGATGTAACAAGAGATGTTTTACTTCAAGTCCTTCATTCTTGATGTTCCAAGTCTGCTTTTAGGGAGATGAGTTATGCTTCAGGTCCTTTACTTCGATTGGATACATTATCGTACATCCTTTTCAATCTAGAGATCAAATCTTTGTAGGCAGATTCCTTCTCATTAAATATTCTTTGTTGATCTTTGATAAATTATTCTAGGTCCATAGCATTACTTTCATTGTCTTCACCATTGCTTGTACAAAGAAGAATGTCACAAGAACAACAATCACTACTTGTTTCATCTTCTTCATTTTACCATGCATGTTTTGTGAACTCTCTCTACTTGCCTGTGATATGCCTTCTTCTTTTAGATAACATTGTGACGGATCTTTGTGATCAGCTTCTGAAAAGGACTAGCTACGATACCAATTGTTGGGAAAAATACTAAGAGGGGGGGGAGGTGAATCGATGTTGCAAGGCATACTCATTTTACTTTTTCATTCTCTAAAACCCATACGCTACTTTACTGAACCAGACTCGCGTATATACGCGGATACCCTTCACAAAACTCGCGTATATGCAGAGATCTTTATTATGCAATTAATTCTTAACTTAGATATTTGGAACATTCATTCATTTGATGTTTAGTTAACAGTAAGCAGTGTAGTAATAACATAATAAACCATCACACACAAGCATCACACATGAACACCAGGATTTTAGGTGGAAACCCAAGTCGGGAGAAAACCACCGATGTCGTTGTCTCAGCCTTCAATATTTTATCATAAAGAAAACATCTTACAACTTTGTGCTGGTGCAGACTCATACCAGCACGCAGGCACCCACCTGCGCTCGTTTACCAGCCTCTCCTGGAAGGGAGCTACGACCCCCTGCTCTCGTTTACCAACCTCTCCTGGAAGGGACCTACGACCCCCTGCTCTCATTTACCAGCCTCACCTGGAAGGGAGCTATAACCCTCAGCACCACCATGGACCACGTTTCATCAATTTTCACACTGGATCTAGAAGCTTCCTTTAGAAATCAACTTGCAGGCCACTTTTCATCATATTTTCATACTGGACCCATTCAACACATTTAAGCTCAATCATACATCAAACTGATACTTATCACTTCAAACAACCCAGATCTGTAGAATTCATCATTAACAGATAGCAGTAACACAACAGAACGGATCATACATTTCATACCCCATACTTCAGCAAACCCTAGTTTGCATACGCGCTTTCCTTTCACTAATACCGCGTATATACACGCTTCCATTCACATCAACCCGCGTATACATCTCCACATTACAGAACAACCCATACGTGCTTTCTCTTCATCAAACCCGCGTATATACGTGCTTCCACTGTGACAAACTTGCGTATATATCTTCAGACATTACAGTGCAGCATACTTCTTCAGATCATATATTCAGTTTAGATTTGACTCTTCACTTTAGAAAGATGTTCGCCTTATCATTCCACAAACATATCTAGAAGATACAAATACATTTCAGATCTAGATAACCTTCTTCATCAATTTCTTCATAGGTGCATCACTTATTCAGATCTATCATCAAACTGTTACTCTTTCCATACAGACATACTTCAGAGTGAAGTATACATTCAAACCCAGACTCATGCACACCCTTGCGCAATGATTTTCATCTCCTTATATATGTTTACCCTTTTTCAATACCATGAGCCAAAACCACATTACTTCCAATGATATTCCTAGACGTGATTACATAGACAACCCAGCGCTCAATACAATGTGTCAATACCATGGTAGTTACCCCTGGTTTTACAAATTTAGAGCGCTTTTTCCCATATGCGACTTGGCACGTTATTTCCCGCGTGCATACGCTACTTAGTCTAGACAAATCCACGTATGCCTTGAGACATACTCTTTTCATCATGTTCTGGCACATACTGACATTCCTTCCATCATTACCTTTTGTACTCATTGTAGATACATCAGATTTACATCATTTAACAAGTTCATCAAGACACATTCCATCAAGGACAACTTCATCAAGTAGGTTTCCATCATCTTCATCAAGTGGGTTGCCATCAAGGACAACACTCTGCATCATATTGCCAACAATCTCCCCCTTTGGACTTGATGGAAACCACGATGGTGTTTGATCACCACATCAGATAGGTACATTAAGCATAATGATATTCTCCCCTTATTCAAACACCATGTCACTCTCCCCCTTTGACATCAAGGGCAAAGGGTGGATTAATGCCAACACAAGGTTTTTCTCCTCATGTAGACTCCATGCTTCATGTAGATCTGATGTGCATTGAAGTTTCCATGCTCCCCCTGAGTTCATGTTGAATCTTCAAACATATTTTTCAATGAAGTACATGACTCTATGACCTTCCTATCACCAAGGACTCATACTTACATCAAAGATCCAAGCAAGTGGATTTACATATGAGACTCAAGTACCCAACTAGAGGGTTTACACATTTTGGCTCAAATACCCATATGATGGATTACATTTGACTCATTAGCCAAGTGGGTTTTACAAGTTTGAACAAGTCCTTACATGGTAGATATTTGCAATTTTACATCCATGGGTTGTATGACTGTACTGTCAAATTACAAATATGACTTTTCTTGAATAATACTGAAAAGGAACCTCAGAGATCATATTGAGACCATCTGTTCATCAATGCGTGTATAGTAAAGCTACTTACCATGAAGCTATGCATCAATCGTCCTTTCTATGTAATAAAAAAGCTCCCCCTTTGCTTGTGCGTCCTAATACACTATTAAAATAAATCAATCAAACATCTTTTTAAAATGAAAATGACAAATAAGAGGTGAAACATCATGAAGCCAAATAACATTAAAATTCATGACACCACAGATTTGTCTTGAAGAAATCTTGTGAGAAAAATTTCAATAACCACTATCTGCTTGGTTTTATTATATGAACTACGACGTGCCTATACAACATTTGTCATTGAGGAAATCCGCGTATCCAATTCCATCTTCTGCATTTTAACCAGATCTGATCCTCTGTGAGGTAGAGATAGTTTTTAGCTTCTTTCTGAGATATTGAATGCTTCCCTGGAATATATGAGAACAGATACATAGGACAATGTAGTTGTGTCTTCAAGTGTCATCCAATGGTTGTAGCATAAGCACATTAGTAACCAAGTCTTCAAACTCTTTGCAGCATCAACATATTCTTCACAAGAGGAATTATCAAACCAAAACAGCTTCTATGATAAACAATATGGGTCAAGCAATCATTCATGTGATCTGATATCACCAAGATCTTCAAGATTTATCATGATCATGATGTAACATGTGTAATAATTAAACGAGGTTTCAAACAGCTACAAACTCAGCATGATTTATTCTTATCTCTAAATCATATGACTTCCATCTCATCCATGTGTGAAAGCAAAGAATACTCTTCAGCAAAAATCAAACAGGGCTCATCCACAATCTCATCATAGGAAATCATGTAATATGTCATCATCATTTAGAACTGTGAAATAAGCAGATATAGTGCCAATAATACAATCATTAATAGTCAGACTGATGCTCCCCCTGAACCTTTACTCCTAATCTTCAGCTGTCATACACATTCTTTTATCATAAGTGAATACGCTACTGTATCCACTGTAACTCGCGTGTATACGCGGCTTTAGTTCACTAAACCCGCGTATGGAAAGTGACACATTGAAAATTTCACATTCCTTCATCTCCCCCTGAAGTTGTACCATCTGTACCTGTCTTCTTCACATCAGATGCTCTGTCAAAAATAAACATAACCAGAATAACCATACATCGCTCCCCCTGTGATGATACATTACTAATCCCTATAATGTATCTCACATCTCTCCTGCAGTCATTCAGAGAAGTAAGCTTTAGAAGCGGATGACTGTTGTAGGGTCAGAATTCCCTACGTTTCTGACCGGTCCTCCTTCCTTTTCCAAATTTGCTTGAACTTTCTAATTGGGTGCTGGAAGTTATCCAATTTCTCATATCTGTTCATCCTGCATTCTTTTTCAACATGCCCATACTTGTTGCAAGCATAACATCTTATATGACCAGAGAAGTAAGCATAAGGATCATAGTGTGTTTCTCTGTTCTTCCTTATATTGCAATCAACTACTTTATGACCATACTTTTTGCATGAAAAACAATATCCCTTGAAGCAACAAGAGTACCTTTCTGAATAGAATCTGTTTGATTGTGACTGAAATGATCTGCTTCTGCAATTTGCTGCAACATGCCCATAATTATGACATTTAAAGCATTCAACATTAGTGAATGATTTCCTTTGAGTATTCATGTTTGTTGGTTGACCTTTTGTTTCTTTCATTACTTCTGGTTTTGCTTTGACATCCTTTGAATCTTTAGCACTTCCTTGCGAACTAGATTCTCCTTTGACCATTTCATGAAAACCCAGACCAAGTTTAATAGAAGGAGACCTTTGACTACTAAGAATATTGTCCGGAATCTTAGTACTATCTTGAAACCTCAAAAGTTTATCTTTTTCTTATAATTTACCTTTGAGAATGTTTACCTCAACCTCCAAGCCTTGGCATTGCTTCTTCATGCTTTCTTCTTTCCTTCTTCCATCTTCTACTTGATCATTCAATTTTGAGATCTCTTCTTTCAACCCTTTTTCTTGTTCTTCAAATGCTTGTAGAAGTTCTTCACTCTCCTTATATGATTCTTCTTTGAGAGAGATGATTTTCGCTTCAAGTTCTTCATTTTTCTTATTTGATTTTTCCAGATCTGCTTTCAGAGAGATGTTTTCTGCATTCTTCTTGTTTGATTTTTCCAGATCTACTTTTAGAGAGATGATTTCTGCTTCAAATCCTTTACTTCGATTGGATACATTATCGTACATCCTTTTCAGTCTAGAGACCAAATCTTTGTAGGCAGATTCCTTTTCATTAAATATTCTTTTTTGATCTTTGATAACTTCTTCTAGGTCCATAGCATTACTTTCACTATCTTCACCATTGCTTGCACAAAGAAGAAAATCATTAGAACAACAATCAATACCTGTTTCATCTTCTTCATTTTCTGCTGCACATGTTTTCTGAGATATCTCCTTTCCTTGAGTAGCCTTCTTCTTTTGCGTCTTTCCCATTGTGACGGATCTCCTTCAAGCGATCAAGCTTCTGCAGAAGGACCCTCTCTGATACCAATTTTTGGGAAAAATACTGAGAGGAGGGGGTGAATCAGTATTCAGGGCATACTAAAAATTTTTACTTTTTCATGCTCTAAAACCCATACGCTACTTTACTGAACCAGACTCGCGTATATACACGGATACCCTTCACAAAACTCGCGTATATGCAAAGATATTTATTATGCCATTAATTCTTAACTTAGATCTTTGGAACATTCATTCATCTGATGTTTAGTTAATAGTAAGAAGTGCAGTAATAATAGAATAAACCATCACACACAAGCATCACACATGAACACCAGGATTTTAGGTGGAAACCGAAGTCGGGAGAAAACCACCGCTGCCGTTGTCTCAGCCTTCAATATTTTATTATAAAGAAAACATCTTACAACTTTGTGCTGGTGCAGACTCATACCAGCACGCAGGCACCCACCTGCGCTTGTTTACCAGCCTCTCCTGGAAGGGAGCTACAACCCCCTGCTCTCGTTTACCAGCCTCTCCTGGAAGGGAGCTACGACACCCTACTCTCGTTTACCAGCCTCACCTGGAAGGGAGCTACAACCCCCTGACTGAAGGCTACAACCCTCAGCACCACCATGGACCATGTTTCATCAATTTTCACATTGGATCCAGAAGCTTCCTTTAGAACTCAACTTGCAGGCCACTTTTCATCATATTTTCAGACTGGACCCATTCAACACATTTAAGCTCAATCATACATCAAACTGATACTTATCACTTCAAACAACCCAGATCTGTAGAATTCATCATTAACAGATAGCAGTAACACAGCAGAACAGATTAGACATTTCATACCCCATACTTCAGCAAACCCTAGTTTGCATACGCGCTTTCCTTTCACTAATACCACGTATATACGCGCTTCCATTCACATCAACCCGCGTATACATCTGCACATTACAGAACAACCCATACGTGCTTTCTCTTCATCAAACCTGCGTATATACGCGCTTCCACTGTGACAAACTTGCGTATAGATCTTCAGACATTACAGGGCAGTATACTTCTTCAGATTAGATATTTAGTTCAGATTTGACTCTTCACTTTAGACAGATGTTCGCCTTATCATTCCACACACATATCTAGAAGATACAAACACGTTTCAGATCTACATAACCTTCTTCATCAATTTCTTCATAGGTGCATCACAGATTCAGATCTATCATCAAACTGTTACTCTTTCCATATAGACATACTTCAGAGTGAAGTATACATTCAAACCCAGACTCATGCACACCCTTGCGCAATGATTTTCATCTCCTTATATAGGTTTACCCTTTTTCAATACCATGAGCCAAAACCACATTACTTCCAATGGTATTCCTGGACGGGATTACATACACAACCCAGTGCTCAATACAATGGGTCAATACCATGGTAGTTACCCCTGGTTTTACAAATTTAGAGCGCTTTTTCCCATACGCGGCTTGGCACGTTATTTCCGATGTGCATATGCTACTTAGTCTAGACAAATCCGCGTATGCCTTGAGACATACTCTTTTTATCATGTTCTGGCACATACTGACATTCCTTCCATCATTACCTTCTGTACTCATTGTAGATACATCAGATTTACATCATTTAACAAGTTCATCAAGACACATTCCATCAAGGACAACTTCATCAAGTAGGTTGCCATCATCTTCATCAAGTGGGTTGCCATCATGGACAACACTCTGCATCATATTGCCAACATAAATTAGTTTTCTTATGAGAATTTTTCTAAACTTCAGTTTGTATTAAGAGAAATGTAAGGTTCTTCGAAGATGTTTTTCTCAGATTTGTTGTTGTGGCCATTTTCCAAATTCTTCCAATTGCAATACCAGATTCGACTTGTTCCTATTGAATGACGATGGGAAGATCTTTCAAATATTATCTTGGTTATTGAAATTATGTAATCGATCCAAAATTGTAATGGAAATAATTTTGTAAATAAAATTTGTTGTAACACCAGAAAATTTGGCGCAATTTTCGACGGCAAAATCGTCACTATTCCGACACATAGTCGTCGCAAGAGCGACAGTTCGAGGACGGGAAAAGCGTGGTTTGCCATGTGGTCGCAATTTCGACGCATTTACAAAGTGTCGCACTACCGACACTTTTTCCGTTGCTTCCAAACAAGCATCGCTCTTCCGACATTTCCTAAACCGTCGCGCTTCCGATGTTTGTAAATTGTCGCACTTCCAACGGAATGTGGTCTGACGTTTTTAAAGTCGCTCTTCCGACGTTTGTAAACTGTCGCAATTCTGATGAAATGTGGTCCGACGTTTTGAACGTCGCTCTTCCGACGTTTGTAAACTGTCGCAATTCCAATGAAATGTGGTCTGACATTTTGAACGTCGCTCTTCCGACGTTTGTAAACTGTTGCAATTCCGACGAAATGTGGTCCGACTTTTTGAACATCGCTCTTCCGACATTTGTAAACTGTCGCAATTCCGATGAAATGTGGTCTGACGTTTTTAAGCTGTCGCAATTCCAACGCTTACAAGGCGTCGGTATACCGACGACAGATTCAATTTTAAAAAAAAAAATGAAACTTTAAAACAGGACAGTAAATCTCCAATATTTGTTATGAATTGTGGGCGTTCCAATGACCGTGAAATATTAATATAATAAACCACCCTGCAGCGCTTTGACTATAAACAATCATTTTTTTTTCACAAGAGAAAAAACGATGTTTTGAATATATTATATGAAGTAAAACATTCCATGAAGTCATTACATTTTCACATCTGAAGATTGGAACCCAAATATCCATCGAGAAAAGTGGAAGCCCCACCCCAGACAATGATAGAAAAATACCCCATGTCACATACAGGGACTTGATATAAAACCCAGTAACAATCCACATGGAGATTATCAACAATCTGAGAAAGCATCCAAATATGCCCAAGGCATCTATAAGAAAGTGAAATAGCAGTATGTAGAATAGTAAAGCAACAGATAGAGTACGTACCGACGTCCATTGTTCCAAATACAAATTAAAGTACCCAAAATCCTTGAACAGAGAAAAACGCTAATCATGTGAGTGTGATATGTCCAAATTATAAAAAGACCATCAGACCATATCAATAAACCAGCAACATAGACCAGCATCGCTAGTTTTGAAGGCAGAATGATAAACATTAATCATTTTTTTTTCAGAAGAGAAAAAATGCTATTTTGAATATATTATATGAAGTAAAACAGTCCAGGAAGTCATTACATTTTCACATCTGAAGATTGGAACCCAAATATCCATCCAGAAAAGTGGAAGTCCCACCCCAGACAATGATAGAAAAATACCCCATGTCACATACGGGGACATGATATAAAACCCAGTAACGGTCCACATGGAGATTATCGACAATCTGAGAAAGCATCCAAATATGCCCGAGGCATCTATAAGAAAGTGAAATAGCAGTATGTAGAATAGTAAAGCAACAGATAGAGTACCGACGTCCATTGTTCCAAATACAAGTTAAAGTACCCAAAATCCTTGAGCAGAGAAAAACGCTAATCATGTGAGGAGTGTGATATGTCCAAAATATAAAAAGACCATCAGACCATATCAATAAACCAGCAACATAGACCAGCATCGCTAGTTTTGAAGGCAGAGTGATAAACATTAATCATTTTTTTTTCACAAGAGAAAAAACGCTGTTTTGAATGTATTATATGAAGTAAAACAGTCCATGAAGTCATTACATTTTCACATCTGAAGATTGGAACCCAAATATCCATCCAGAAAAGTGGAAGTCCCACCCCATACAATGATAGAAAAATACCCCATGTCACATACAGGGACATGATATAAAACCCAATAACGGTCCACATGGAGATTATCGACAATCTGAGAAAGCATCCAAATATGCCCGAGGCATCTATAAGAAAGTGAAATAGCAGTATGTAGAATAGTAAAGCAACAGATAGAGTACGTACCGACGTCCATTGTTCCAAATACAAATTAAAGTACCCAAAATCCTTGAACAGAAAAAACGCTAATCATGTGAGGAGTGTGATATGTCCAAAATATAAAAAGACCATCAGACCATATCAATAAACCAGCAACATAGACCAGCATCGCTAGTTTTGAAGGCAGAGTGATAAACATTAATCATTTTTTTCACAAGAGAAAAAACGTTGTTTTGAATATATTATATGAAGTAAAACAGTCCATGAAGTCATTACATTTTCACATCTGAAGATTGGAACCCAAATATCCATCCAGAAAAGTGGAAGTCCCACCCTAGACAATGATAGAAAAATACCCCATGTCACATACAGGGACATGATATAAAACCCAGTAACAGTCCACATGGAGATTATCGACAATCTGAGAAAGCATCCAAATATGCCCGAGGCATCTATAATAAAGTGAAATAGCAGTATGTAGAATAGTAAAGCAACAGATAGAGTACCGACGTCCATTGTTCCAAATACAAATTAAAGTACCCAAAATCCTTGAACAGAGAAAAACGCTAATCATGTGAGGAGTGTGATATGTCAAAAATATAAAAATACCATCAGACCATATCAATAAACCAGCAACATAGATTAGGATCGCTAGTTTTGAAGGCAGAGTGATAAAAATTAATCATTTTTTTTTCACAAGAGAAAAAATATTGTTTTGAATATATTATATGAAGTAAAACAATCCATGAAGTCATTACATTTTCACATCTGAAGATTGGAACCCAAATATCCATCCAGAAAAGTGGAAGTCCCACCCGAGACAATGATAGAAAAATACCCCATGTCACATACAGGGACTTGATATAAAACCCAGTAACGGTCCACATGGAGATTATCGACAATCTGAGAAAGCATCCAAATATGCCAGAGGCATCTATAAGAAAGTGAAATAGCAGTATGTAGAATAGTAAAGCAACAGATAGAGTACCGACGTCCATTGTTCCAAATACAAATTAAAGTACCCAAAATCCTTGAACAGAGAAAAACGTTAATCATGTGAGGAGTGTGATAACCATCTGCAGAAACCCAGGCTCGCTTGTAAGATTAGGCTCACTTGATTCCAAAATTGGTAACCATCTGTTGCATCTGAGATGTAAGGTTCAGGCTCGCTTGTTTCCATTAATAGCCTGCTACAGCATCCACCTTGTTCATATCAAAAAGGTTCATGTACTAGATATACAGAGAAAGAGTATAATACGTAGACCATATAAACATGGCTCTGTATTTCAAAAAACAGGTTTAAAATAGAAACAGGGAAACATTTTTTTTCTAAGTAAATTTAATCTATTAATAGTGGGAATAAAATTACACTGAAGTCAAAATCATTACCCAGACTCATGGCAAATTTTTCATCAAAAAATAAAAAAATTAAGAAGACTGCCCTCATACGGGGAAACCAGTCTTGAACGTTTAATTTACAGAATTCAAAAATATTACAAAGGTCCAGCACAGTAAAATAATCTAAAATCAGCCCAATTAAGTGGGCCGCGAAGCAAGAAAAACAAATTAACCAAACTACTCCTCCAACTCCTCGACGATTCGGCACCATCCTTCGGAAGGTCCAGGATCGCTATGTGCTACCTCCACATTCATGCCACGACTCCCCTCCTGAAGGCCCGAATGCCGGCCGGCTTTTTCCGAGCTCAGACCCGCCGGACGGGTGCATTCTTCCTCCGTTTGGGCCTCCTCACGGAAAACCACAGTGACTGAAGCTGTAATTCGTGGGCGGTTGAGAGAGAAATTAAAGGAAAATTGCGCAGTGCGTGTCGTGGGAGAAGGTGAACTAGCGGTGAGGAAACGAGGAGAAGGGGAATCCATACGGTGGCCAGATCCTACAACGCGACCCCGCCCACTCCTAGTATTTGGATAGTGACTTGCGTAATAATCACTGGATTGGCCGGAAGACAACTCGGTTGAGGGGCTGGAGGGAGCGCGCAGGAGTTGACCTCTAGTGCTCCCCCTGTGGCAACGCATCCTTTGACGCACACGAGGCATGGGTGCAGTCTCACTAGCAGTGGGCACAAGAGGAGACAGAGAAGCAGAATTCCAAGAAATAGAGGAAGACAGACAAGGACCAGACCGAGAGAAATGCAGATATGTAGCAAGGTCTACACAGCAGTTCAGCTAGCCACTTCTCCTTCTCGTCACAGTGAGCAGGCAGTGTAACCCAGCACTGGCTTGTCTGAAAAACCATAACGAAATGCCATTTTATCGACCCGACTGCAATGCAATCGAAGGACGCCCGTCATAATTAATCTCTGATCATTAACGAGAGCCGAAGGCCGGATCATATTGAACCATGCGGAATCGCTAACAGGAATGGAGGTCCGATCTTGAACAATGTTAAAACTTAATGCGATTAGATGTGAAAACCTTGGAACTTAATTGAACAGCGTTAAAACTTAATGCGATTGATATGAAATCACCACATCCATGTCCCATCGCCTTAAAAGCCATCGAATGCACCCGCAGCCGGGAGCAAGGCAAGTTCAGATTGAGGACACGTGGCAGAAATTGATTGGAGCGGATCTTTGTTTGGGCCGCTCGTGCAGTGGAAATCCAGACCCAAAAAAGATTAGGGCGAATTTGATAAGAAATTCGCGTCACAACTCTCCCTCCGTACGCCAGCCCAAGTTCAGACCCGAAAAAGATTAGGGTGAAATTCATTTGGTTTTCGCGTCACAAAATTGGCCGATGTCAGCAGGCTATTTTGGAACACGAATTTGGTTTGAATTATGGTTTATCGCCATTTGAAATCGGGCGGGCTCAACTTAAGAACAATTTTGTTTGATCCCATCTTATAAAATTTGTGTTGGTTTTCTTTGATAATACACATATTTATAATAAATCATGGGAATACCACACTAGTAAACATGTGGAAAAGTTATATAAATTATTGAGAACAATCATTCTTATGTAAAAATATCCAAATGTTCTTTTGGGAAATAAGAATTCAAGTATTTGGTTCATATTGTTTTAAAGGAAGGAGTGAAGTTGGAGCCTCAAAAGATGCAAGCTATTACAAAATGACCTATTCCTAAGAAAATCAAGGTTCTTAGAAGATTTTTTAGACTTACATGATCAATATGATGATAATTATGATAATTTCACAAAACAATCACTAGCTATTTTGAGGGATGAGATATTAGAACTTCAGCTTGATGAGGATTTTGTAAGAGCTTTATTTCTTCTTTTGAAATCAAGAAAATATTCTCCCAAACTGAAAATATGTGTTCTTGAGATAATTTCTGAAAATTATGAAAATGAAATTAAACTTTTGCATTCTCAAATTCAGTCATACAATTTCCGAAATCCTAAAGAATTCTTTGAAAATCTTTCTTCTCCTAAGCAAGAAGAAATTGTACTATATTTTGACTTGCATATTGAGGATGATTATTCTTTCAAACACAAGACAGAAGAAATAGTTTCAAGGCTTAATATTCAGAATACAACTGAGCAACCAGTCATTGAAGGCCTAGAATTAAATAACATACATCATACTTTTATTGATCCTATATCAGATTATATGGAGAATATTTTTAGCCCAAATCTGCAAACATGTTTTCTCTATAAGGATCAAATACATCAAAAGTTGCCTTTACACATCATATCATTTATTATAAAGGCACATGATCATAATATACTTCCAATTTTGATCACAAGCAATCAAGTTATCCATTTATTGTTACAACTACTTGATTGGCTTCATTGGAATTTTTGTATTACTTGATTCAATAAGATTTTTAGTAGATTGAGTAGGTAGATGAGTGCCAATAAGCTCAGAATTTTGAGCATTTTTTTTTTAGTTTTCAATTTTCAGCTAGTTTTTCATTAAGTTGGTTTGAAAACTTTTGTGTGTTGTTTTAGTTTCAGATCATATTTCAGTTTGCAAAAGACAGAAAACATTTACAGGTTCACCAAGGTCAATGGATGAGGACAACTGACCTGCTGTTCTTGACTTTTCACCAGGAAAAGCCATCCCCAAGTGGAGCCAGTGTTAGACTCCACTACCAGCAGGTGTCATATTTCATGATTGAATTGATGGGCTATGTAATATGTTCATACCTTTTCTTGTTGCAAAGGTTTTCCATATTATCAAAAAATCAAAAAAAATTAAAAAATGTAAAGAGGGTATACCCTAAAAGAAAAATCAAAGGGTAAAAAGAATAAAAATGGCCAAAAAAGTAAAAGAAAATGAACCCCACCAAAAGAAAGGCCAAGGAAAGTGTGCAAGTATAAATGCCACTACCTTTTGCTCTTATGTAATAAATAAAATTGTGTGCAACTTGTATCCTATGCCACAATTCATGAATAGTCAAACAGTTTAAGCTTGGCTATTTCATCTTTCAATTTCATGTTTTAGAGATAGAGAATAAAATCTGACCAAATTGTTTAATCTTGGAAGATAAGTAGATAGATAGAGTAAATAAAAGGAGCTCAATAGCTTAATCTGAGCCCTTAGATGTAATAAGGTTAGACTTATATAGATTTCTACATGTAAAAGAAAAGAAAGTGTGATAAGGGTTTTCCAGTCTAAGTGCACCCTAATAAAGAAGAAAAAATGGTAGAGTAAAGTAGGTAGGGGAGGTAGATGATGTTGTAGAATTGCATGTGATGGAAAATGACTCTAAATGTGTTAATATTTACTTTCATCACAAAGTGCAAAGGCAAACACTATACTGGAAGAAATTCAAAGCAAAGAAAAGTCAAAGTTATTAACTTCCCTTCTCATCTTCCCCTAAAGATTTCACTAATTTCCCCTAAGTACTAAGGTATTTGAAAATTAGAGGGGCTCAAGGCATTTCCTTGACTTTTGGAGGGACCGTACCCTCGGCCCAATAATTGGAAAAGCCTAAGTACTTGAAGTCATTCTTCGTCACTTTCACTCATTTCTAAACATCTTTTCCTAAGTAAAATCCCATTTTACTTAGGAAAATTATGCATTATTTCATAAAAAACCCTCAAAATCACATTTTATTCCAAGTCTAAGTGATGAAGTGATTATAATGCAATTTTCTTTTAAATCTTCACTTTCTTAGTTATATTAATGCATTTTGAGTTTACATTGTCCCCTTGTCATATTGACATTGATTTTATGTATTAAATCCTTACAAAAATAACCTTCTCCTATTATATATAACTCCTTTTTATATAATATCCCCAAAAACCCATTAATAAATTTTAGCCAAAGTTATTTATTCTCACATGTTTAAATAAAAAACCCACTTTATGCCCCCTTTGGCTAAATATATCGTAATATTAAATTCCGCCCCCTATGGTAATTAGATTAATCTGATTTAATTATCATATAATAAAAGTATATTGAAAAAATAATTAAAACATGTTTTATTACGTGTTTTAATACACAAATAATTCTTCCTCTGTGTATTTTAATCCCCCGAATCCCTTTCCCAAGGTTAAAACTATAAACCCTTTGTAAAATCCCCAATACCTCCCTTAACCGCTAACCTTGGTTAAATCATTTCCCGATCACTTTCCTGCGTTTTTATAAACAAATTGATTAATCCTCACGATTAATTAACTCCGCCAATCAGATTCCCCCCGATGAGATTAATTAACGTTTAATTGCGTCGGGCCCTCCATATTAAATCCCCGTCACTTCCACGTCCCCATCGTCGTTCGATCAACCCATCTGAGATCAACGGTTATTAATGATATCACTAGCCATCTGCGTCCGAACAATAACGTGCGATGGCCCAGCAGTTTTCAAACAGTGCCATGCCAAAGCATCAATCATTCTATGGAATCGCTCGCCCTCCGCCCAAAACCACTTTTCCCCAAAAGCGGTGCGATGGAAATCGCTTACCGCTTGACTCCCTTGACTCATCCTCCGTACCCGCCGACATCATCCATTAAATAAATAAATAAAACCTCGTCACCCTTTGGACTTTGTGAATAAAACAATTTTTTCCGCGTCATTTTCATTATTTTGTGAATGACCAAAGTCTCATGCAGAGAATTTAAAAAACAAACTGTCAAGCGCCATCAACTGTATTTTGCTGAAGAAAATTGCATACCAGTAATCCAGAGTTCGTACGCCATAGACTATACCTGTTTAATCACTGTTCATCTCCCAAAAAACAGGTATATACCCCAATTCCCATTAAAACTCTATGAAATCCTAGCTTTTGTTTTAAATTCCGCACGAAAGACAGAAACACAGTTCAATTTGGTCTTGTTCAATCCCCAGAATTGTAAATTGCATTCCCAAAACTTGTAATTGTGTTTGTTCTTCACAAAAACCCGAAATTAATTTCTGAATCCACAAGAACTAAAAATGGAGGTTCCAGTGGCTCTGAATGTCACACCTTTGAATGCCCCTCACAGAGATTTAGACTATCTGCCCCTAGCAGATAGAGATTTTCAAATTAAAGACCTCGTTCTTAGTGATAATCCTCTTCGAACCTTTTTCCACTGCAGAGATAACTTTATAAACGGTTCTGATATTATTGGATTATGGGAATCCAATCTCCCCATGTATCTTCTCCCCTCAGTCCATATTTTTCTTGAGTTAATTCATTACTGCCATGCAAACTATGACCCAAATCAAAGAGAAGTTTTGTACCTGAGTCAGAACATCCTTTTCCCAATCACTACTCAGTCGATAAATGAAATGTTGCAATTTCAACCTGGTCAAGGCCTCACTCCCCTGTCCATGGGAGAATTACTTGAAAAGTTTGCCAATTTGTCCCATGAAGAGTTAAATCGCATTTGTCAAACCTTCATGTTACCAGAGCATCAGCCCAAAGGTCCTCCCCCCTATGGCTATACTTTTTTCACTGATGTGGGCAGGCTTATTCTGAATATGATATTCTTTATCATGGGTTCAATACTAGTGAATATGTTGATCAATTAACCCTAGTATTGTTGTCTATATTTACCCCTGGACAGTCCCCTGCTGTCAAGTATGATTTTGCATCCTATATTGCTGATAAAATACATGATCAGTTCATGATATTTGAGAATGAAAAAGTGTTCAAATATTCTTCTGTTATATATCATCTCATGATTTATTTCCAATCAGAAAGTTTCCCTTTCCATGTTCAGAAACTTGATGCCAAAGGAAATCCTAGGTCTGTGATATTTTGGTCTTCCATCAACCATAATTCCTTTGATTCTCCTTACTCCTATAATGAGTTTATTGACCTATTTGTACACCCTGCAACCACTTTGTTAACAGGAGTTTCCCCTCCTAGAGTCAATAATGAAATTAAGAAAATTCTATAGCTCTCAAAAAAATATAGGGTAGGTGACTGGTACTTGTATCAAAATCACACTGAGATCAGAATATATGGATGTGAATTGTGCCCATTCAAGTTGCCCAAATATGTCCCCATGAGACTCTTAGCACTAGAGTATTTCAGGCAGATGATTAACTCAGATATAGTTCATTTCTGCAATGCAAAGAAAAAGGCTCAACTCAGGATCAAAAGTCAATTAGGTCCCTTTGTTTGTAACTCTAGAGATGCTGGAAAGGAAGCAGAAAGAATCTTAGAAGAATATCTTAAATTAAAAAAAAAAATTACTGGGTGCCTTATGACCCAAATAGCTTTATCTGTGATAGAAGAATGAAAAATAAACTATCACCATACATTCATCACAAAATTCTAGAAATTGAACAATATGCCAATATGGATGAATGGATGGAAGGAACATTGGTAGAACAGGATAGTGAGCAGGTCAATGTTTAAAATGTAATGAAAGACCTTGAGAAAATACTTGACCTAGACTCTTTTGGACAGGTGCAGATACCAGGTATTGGTCCTTCTTCTGTAGGGACTTCTCAACAAAATTTACAGGAGATCAGTGCATTGGCCACAGTACAATCTAAAGGAAAATAAAAGGAGCCTGACATACAAGTATTTGAAAAATTCACAATGACAGAGCAACCTAAGAATTCTAAAGAACAAGGTCAAGTACAAATTCCTCCTATTCAGATCAATGAGCCAGATATTTCAATTTTACAAACTCCTATCAATATAGAAAAAGACAAGAAGAGAAATGCTGAAGTTGCTACCCCTGTTGGTGGATCTTCAGAACAACCTCATGCTAAAAGACAAAAATTAAATCCTCTTCCAGAAGTAGATTTTGTTCAGCAAATTCCTGATAGCCAGAGAGAATATTTGGATAGTCAACAAACAGGTACAGTCGGTGGGGCATCCACTACTTTACAGAGAAAAGAGCTGCAAAAGCAGCAGAGTGTTGAAATATCTTCTTTCAAACCACCAGTTAAAGATGCGGGAGATATAAAGAAAACCTTTATCAATATAAAAGCCATGAATGATCCACTAAGAATCCAAGTTTACAATCAGTATTTGAAGATGGCTCCTAAGAATCAAGAAATATTGATGTCATCTTATGACATTCAGCAAGGCAAAATGATAATGAGTCACTTCAAACCAAAAGTGCAGCAGCCTCAAACAGCTGCAGATTATAAATGATCTATTTTACTCTGACCGATAAAGCAATGGCAACTCAGAAGTTGCAGGATTCTTTGGAGAACACTAATGCACAATTGCAGCTTGAAAAAGCCTCTTCTCAGGCCAAATACAACAGGATAAAGACATTGGAGGAAATAATCATTGGATTGGGTCACAATCCTAAAGATGTCAAAGGTATAGAGGCCCTAATCAAGAAAAAAGATGATGATATTGTAGCTTTGAGAAAGCAGTTGAAATTTCCAGCTTCAAGACATCCACAAACTGAAGAGATGATAAAGAAAAATTCTGAAGAAGAAATGATGGACTTGCTTTTGAAACTGAATGAGCAACTAAATGAAACAGAAAAAGAGCTTGAACATGCATTAAAGAACAAGAAGTCTACTATTCCAGCATCAACAACAGAGACAATTACAGGTACAGGTACATCCACAACAGGTTAGCCAACAGAGCTATCACAGGTAAATACTTCCAATTTGAGTTCTGAAGAATTAATAAAGTCAATGAATGAATTGAAACTTCAAGTAACAGAACTCCAGCACACAATGTTACAACTTATTAATTTAGAACAAAGATATGATCTCTCAAAAATGAGTGTTGCTGATAAAACAAGAGAGGTCAAAAGATTAGAAAATTTGGTTAAAGCATTGGAAAAGGATCTCACATTGGAGAAACCTTTAAAGGAAATAAATGAAATTCTTTGGGAAAACATTATCCAATAAATAAAGGATGTCAGGTCTTCAATTCAGATTATGTATGAGCAGAATGATTTAGTCAAATTAGCTATTGAAGAATTTCAAAGTAAAAGAGAAGAATTGGGATAGGCCTGAGGAAGCCAATCAACTCATACAGTTTCTAAACACTCAAACCAGACACCAACTTGCAGAACTTGGTATTCAGGATAGGACTGGAACAATTTTGAAAATAAAATTTTTTTTTACTAAGAGAACCATTATGCAGAATCTAGAACGAAGCTGCTCAGATATGCACGAAGAAATCATTGCCTTCAGAGAAAGATTTGATATTTTGTTGAAAAAAGGATTGCTCAGTCCTATAGTTTCAGAGGATAAACTAATGGACCTTGAAAGCTATGTTGAAAAATTGGACAAGTATGCTGACAATCAGGCCAATTCTTCAACCAGTACATCAGAAGCAGCATTGCCAACAGGAAAAAATCTTCATGACAGATTGGAAAATTTGTTTTATCTTGAGCATGAAGTAAAGCATTTGTTTCCAATTTAGCCTACCTTTTTCAGATATACTGAGGCTGATGAAACATTGAGAAAACTTCAACAGACCAGAATACCAGAAGATAAATGGTGGGAAGAACTGTTGGAAATTTTGTAAAATTTATCCCTATATTAAATTTTGCCTATTTACTTTGATTTTATTACATCCTGCCACAAGCCTGAATGTTTTATGATTCTACAAAGACTCTTGGAAAATAATGCTTTCCAAAAATGATGAATATTCTTTAGTATCCAACGAATCATGTGATTTTTGGCTTCGAAATCCATTTCCATTTTACTATAGGGATGCCTCCTTTGCTTTTCATTTCCTTCTAGATAAAATGAAAGCATTTTTTTCTAATATTTCCCAAGATACCAACAAGAATATAAGCTAGGGAATGCTAATATCCTGGTATGGACACTACTAAGGTTAATGTGCCACCCAAGGATAACCATATTGTGATTATTTTTCCCACTTTTTGATATGGAAAGAACCAATCTCCATACCTATAGTCATTAAATCTTAACATAAATCCCAAGTATTTGAAATGGGTGCACTTGGTTGATTGTTTTTTCTAGCATATCTTCCAAATCATTGAAAGTGATGGTAGACTTGAGTAGGTTTACTTATATTCCAAATGAAACCCAAAATGATTTTAGAGCTCTAATGAGTCTTCACATACTAGTCCTATCTACTATATCCTACAAGAAATAGGATAACATCGTCCACCAATAGAAGGCGCGTAGACAATAGCATATGTAAATGTGTGAGTGATCAAAATAGTAGCATTTCTTAATTTGTTTGGGCATGTATCTCTTGTTTTTCATCTTCCATATTCAAAAACTAATCACGGATTTGGGTGTTGATGCCATGTATATTCTAAATGGATTGGTATCCATACCTTTCCAGATGCCCCCACACCTGCGACCGGGTAAATTTTATTTTTTAACATACTAGTTAAATAAATATTGTTGTAATATATTTTCTAATCTCTCTCTCTCTCTCTCTCTCTCTCGCTATATATATATATATATATATATATATATATATTATTTTATATATAATTTGTTTTATTCTAAGTCATAGGCATAGCTACTGTAACTTTAACACCCAATTACTACAACTAGATACAAGCAATAGTTTTATGTAACCATTGTTGCAACCTTAAGTTACTGTTGTTGTTCCATTACTCAAATAAAATAATTCTCATATAAAGGTTGTTGTCGTGTCTCTATGCATAAACTTCAATATTTACAAGGAATTGTTACGTATAATGATCTCTTAATATATATACTTTCTTTCATATATAATATTTTTTATTCTAAGTCGCGGATATCGTATCCCCAAGCCACAACTCCTACAACCTCAAGCCATAGTTGGGGCAACTTTAACGCATAGTTACTGCAAATAGATACAAGAAAATGTTCTATGGAACCATTTTTACAACCTTAAGTTACAACTATTTTTCCCTTATTCAAATAAAAGAATTCTCGTATAAAGATTGTTACCGTGTATCGATGCCTCAACTTCAATATTGACAAGTATTTTTCAGGTATAATAATCTCTTAATATATATATATATATATATATATATAATGTGTTTTATTCTAAGTCGCAAATGTTGCATCCCCAAGTCACAACTTCTGCAACCTCAAGCCACAATTGTTGCAACTTTAATCCATAGTTACTGCAGTCGGATACAAGTAATTGTTTTATGGAACCATTGTTGCAACCTTAAGTTACAACTACTATTCCCTTACTCAAATAAAATAATTCTCGTATAAAGGTTGTTGTCATGTATTTGTGCCTCGGCTTCAATATTTATAAGGACTTGTTAGGTATAATGGTCTCTTAATTCCCCATTGTTTTCAAAGTGAATATGGTTGATTGTAAATCCCACCATTTTCCTCTCACCATACTTTCCACTATCTTATAAATTAGTTGCGGGGAAGGGATTATGTCACCCTTTGAACTTCCACATAATCCAGAAATTTAATTCAGCATTTAAAATTCCTGCAAGTTTTTTTTGTAGACGGCCGCAACCATATTTCTGTACAGGATTGTATTTAAACACAACAACCAGCATTAACGAAATTCACCAACCAGAAATTAAACAAACAGAAATTTACCCCCCAGTTTTGTAAATTCAAAAGGAGGACACGTGGAGCATTAATATTGGATCGCATGAAATTGAAGGGGATCTAAAAACCTGAAAACCAGACCCAAATTTTTTATAAGGCACATTGGATTGAGAATTCGCGTTACAAATTAGGCAGACGTCAGCATCCCATATTGGAACGCGAATTTGGTTTGAAATTCAATCTATTCAGACTTTTGAAGTCTGACGGAAAGGGTTCTTTAATGTTTTGATAATTTAATTTTATGTATGCTTTAATATATACATACGTTTTAAACATATGTTATATATATATCATATGAGAAATGAAAGGTGGGCCATAGAATTTAGTTTTAATTTTATTTTTTTAAAAAGAGGGTTTATTATAATATTTTTTATATGTTACGGCATATAAAAATAAAAAGGACAAAAAAGCTTGGTAGTTTTTTTTATAGACAGTACGTAAATTTTTTATTACACAGCAGTGTGTAAAAAGTGAAAGACCGAGTGTAACTTTTTAAGTGTGTATGCACAGCAGTGCGAAAGTGAAAAACACAGCAGAGTGTTTTAGAGACAGAGTATGTTTGTTTTGAACAGACAGTGAGTTGGTTTTATGCACTGCGTTTTGTAGCAGTCATAATTTTGTAATCCCTCTTAGTGAGGAAGAAGTGTAATAGTTTTTTTTTTTGAGTTATTGAAGGGAATAGAAGTTTGTTTTCAAAGTATTGAAACTCTGTCTCCTGTCAAAGAAATTTTTATTTTCTCTATGTTAAAAGAAGGGAGATTTATTCTCCATTCATTGTTCTGGAATTTTTCAATATTCCAACATGTGCACGAACAACAGATGTTGTGGTTCCATCCCCAGCTAAATCATTTGTCTTTGCCGCAGCTTGCCTTACCAACTTGGCCCCAATATTTTCAACTGGGTCCTCTAATTCAACCAATATAAAGGCCAAAACCATAGCATTGAGATACATTTCATTACACTGTCAATAACAATAAAATTTGACTTATCCATAACCCTTTCCTTTTATTTTTGTGAAAAGCTTTATGCATTACTCTAATGTGGCTAGTCCATAGGCCAAGTAGACCACTGGGTAACAAATATGTTTCCTTTCACCTTTGAGTTTTCAAATTATGCCTACCAAATCTAAGACATTTAAGAGAGGGAACTAATACAACGTTAAAAAGAAAACCACAACACACATCTAAAAATTACCTCCTTAGCTACTGTCACACCATCATTAACTATTTTCGGAGAACCATGCTTGCTCTCCAAGACAACATTTTTCCCTTCGCCCCAAGGGTGACTCCAACAAGATCAACAAGTTTGTTCACACCGCCTGCAAGACAAATTGACAATGCTTTCGGTAAGTGTGCAATTGAATGCCAGACCATATGCCAAAACAACCCTCCATGAAAAATTAAAATAACACATTAAAATCGAATATAAGTGGACAAGGAAAGATCTACCGCAGTGAAGTTTCACGTGCAGGTGACCTTCCTTTAAACATAATTTTTTCTCTGACCTGCAATTTTTTTGTCACTGAGCCATCCTTGTTGAAGTACAACTCCTTTTCCACAGCTCTTGTATTAACTACCTTCTCTCTGTCGCGTAATCTCAGAGTCCCTCTTCTGCTTGAGCGATTAAAGGAAATGGGTGAAAAAACTGAAAGAGAAGACAATTGTATGCCATAATTATCAAACATTGCACCCAACTTCTTCCCCTTTCCATTGTTACCCAATGAGGTAGATGTGGAAATTGTTGTCATACTGCCCAAAGCAGAGGCCATCTTCTCTTATCCTAAATATAGAATTACAAGATCTTCATATTAGTATGAACCTTAAAAAACATGACTCCCATTGCTAAAAACCACTTTTAAGTTGTAACATGCAAACTAAACAACTATCGCAACTTTTGGAAACTTCTGGAGCATTAAGAGAGAAACAACCAAAGAGAAATACAACCAAAATCCTCATTTTAATGAGACCAGACTACATATTTGCATTACGATAATAGAAATAAATCACGACTATATTAAGGCCAGCACAAAACAATCTTTAACCAGTGTCTCTTGCGGCCTTCAGGTTGCCATGCTAAAGGTTGCATATTTTTAATTTAAATTCTTGACCTCTCGTGCCCATCTATGAATGCATCCAATGGGATATCTACATCAAATGCTCCTTTATATCCCCAAAACAAATTCCCTACTACAAGAGCACCAGTATTGATGGATCACCCCACACCATCCCACCCACTAGAAACGGTGAAAAAGGAAACCCGAGAAAACTTCTGAAATATCTCAAAATGACTATATGGGTGGTTCTTATGAATCAACCAACCATTCAGAACATGCTCATCAATCCAAACCATGAGTATTATGTGACAATATTCAATCAGGCACTGAATCGGATTTCTGAAGCTATGTTAGAGAAACCCTAAACTCTCACTGAAAATAGGTGAAATGTGGCACCACTCAGAGATTGACATGTTCCAATTGGTACAAGTGGTAGAAAATTGGCATGCTCAAACAACGAGGTGATGCATGAATGACATGAGGGATAAAATATCAGAAAAGCCCCAAATCTGGAGAACTAAAGCTCATCACCAACCTTAGATTGACAACTTTACGTGATGTAACCTATGAAATCGTAAATGGAGAAATCATAGTAACAATAAAGTAACCTATGTAACAATAAATTTGGATTCATCCTGGGAGTGGTAATGGGAGAAATCATAGTGAACAACAGGAAACATACAGAGTTGCTTACAATCAAATAGATGAAAAAACACATACAAAAAACCTAGATAATAATCATGAACAAGCTTAATATTGAATTATGAACTGTAAAGGAACTTACAAAATGTGACATTATGAACCTGGTCAAGCGAACAAGCAAAAATATCTTGGACATGACCCTGGTTGAAAAGTTGTATTACTCATGATGCAAGAGGATTTGTACCTGCACTGCCAAGTCAATCAAAATCCATCATTATCTATACAATAAATACAAGTATTTGATGTAGTATTTTTTACTCTAAGATGCATTCTTATGATAATGTTAGAACATATGTTGAAAATGTCAAAACATACCTGAATAAGCTCCTTTTCGTTTCAAGAACAATTTATTGGAGTCGCATGAACTTGGAACAAGCCTCCCACGATCTGAAAGAGTAGCAACTAAGTCAACAGTGACTTTTTTGTTGCTACGCTGGATCAAGGGAGGTTTGCTCCAAGATTAAATCGCTCCAATAAATTATTCTCTACTAAACAAGGCCAACCACGTGAAGGTGGAAGCTCTTATGGCCCCTCCCCCCCCTCACATCACTCTCAATTCCCCAATACCCAATCTATATTTCATTTTTTACTTTCATGAGCATAAAAAAAAAATTCAATAACTAATAAAAAAACAATTCAACAAAAAGTACGCAAGGAAACATTGCAATTAATGATTGACATAAAAATAGTATGATAAATGAGTTTTTTATATAACGCAAAAAACGTTCCAAGTATGGTAACGTTTGTCTTATAATAATACAATATTTTACATTATCGAATTTTCTTTTTCTTCTTCCTATTTCTAAAGCTCCTAATTACATCATCAATATCATCATGCTCTTCTCCTGTTTCGTGCCTTTCGACCCGCACTGCTGACCTAGTTGCGTAGTCACGATGTCTGGTCTCATCCAGTGACGGGGCATCGCCTACAAAAACAGATAATATTAAATTTTAATTGTCACTTTTTAAATATCATTGAACTAGTTCGGTAATATTAATAAAAAAAATTGCAATGAGATTATTTACCTGGTGCACCAGTTGTCGCCGCTGACCTAGTTGCGTTGTCACGATGTCTGGTCTCATCCAGTGATGGGGCATTGCCTACAAAAACAGATAATATTAAATTTTAATTGTCAGTTTTTAAATATCATTGAACTAGTTCGGTAATATTAATAAAAAAAATTGCAATGAGATTATTTCCCTGGTGCACCAGTTGTCGCCGCTGACCTAGTTGCGTTGTCACGATGTCTGGTCTCATCCAGTGACGGGGCATCGCCTACAAAAACAGATAATATTAAATTTTAATTGTCAGTTTTTAAATATCATTGAACTAGTTCGGTAATATTAATAACAAAAATTTCAATGAGATTATTTACCTGGTGCACCAGTTGTCGCCGTTGGGACTGTTGCCTTGTCTTCCTCTCTAGTGGTAAGATCCTCAAGGGAAACATTCTCTGTCATTTAAACAAAAAACTTTATAAGGACAACCATCAAGGTATAATTAGAAAAAATTATAAGTGGAAATTAATTACCATCACGGCCCTCACTGATAGTAGCATTGTTGGCCTGGTCCCTACTACAATGATCAGGTTGCACGTGAGGATCATCTACATTTGGCTCTAAAACTGGGTTATTTGCGTCGTCGGTAGTGTTGCTCCCCTGATTTAAACAAAGTTGTTAGACATTAAATTTATGGATGAAAACAAACATATTGAAAGGCTAATGTTTTACCTTATCAGGCATTCTGGATCTTGGGACCTGCCCCAAGCTTATGCGACGTTCAACTACGGCTTGATAGCCGAAATGGAAAGCGATATTTTTATCTTCCTTTGTAGTTTCTGTTCCGAAGTCATCACCCTACATTACATATGATTGTGTATTTTTAATCATATTTGATAGGATTACAAAAAAGTTGGAAGGCGATACAATTAATTATAAGATGTTTAGCTACTTAATTACAATTCTTGCAGCTAATTTCAAGTAGCCGCCCTGGCCTAGCTTGTGATGGCCCTTTTTTTCAATCCTAGCTTTGGTTGCCTTTGAGGTGTCATGTAACCTAGCATCAAAAGATTGAATTCAGATATGACGTAGCACACTTTTATTTTAGACATAGAGAAAATTAAAGCTATTGAATTAAAGTTGTAATTTGCCTTGCGGGTCCAGTTGGAATTTTTCCTTCTTTCTTTTCCCTTTTCTCTTTTCCGTCATGGATGAGTGCTCTCCACTCACTCTCTGGAACTGCGATAGGACACTCATATCTAGGGTTAAATTGCAATTGCGTCCTATAGGTGTCCCTGGTATATTTCAAATATTTGCCGGCTACCCGAGCCACCGTTGTTCTGTCAAATGTGCCGACCCCAAAAAGGGCTTCTAGATAATCTAGAAGTTCTTTTTTCAAGTTGGAATTCAGGGAATTCCACCCTATGCGTATGGTTGGGCCAAAAATTACCAACGCATGGCTCTCCAGAAACCTGTAGAACTCATTGTTTCCTACACAGAAAAAAAGAAGAAGAAGATATTATCATTAATTTAAAAATAAAAATCATGATAAATATGTTTTAGATAAAGTACATGAAATATTTAAAATATTAAAATTTACATGGGAGTGGTACATGCTTTATAGGGACACCTTCACCGTTCACCAACAACGTGCCATTAATGGTCCCTGTGGAGCTGACACGTGTAGCTCCAGGAAACGCAATAATGTAGTTGGCCATATCAGCCTCATCATTTCCAACACGTTCAGCGGTTGGCTGGGTGTCTGCTTGGGCAGGGTGTGTTTCTTGGCTGGCACCTAAAGGAGTAGAAGGTGTACGAGAGTTTTGTTGGGCAATATCTTGCCCTTGTGTCCCACTACCACCAACACCGGGTTCAACAAGTGCCAGAAAACGCTACATACAAAAGAACTTTTTGTTAGTTTAGTCAATGTAAAAATTAAAAATCAAACTATCACAATTCATCTCATGAAGAACAAAAAAAATATCCTTTTGAATTTTTATTATTACCTGATATCTTTCTAGCTGGCTCATAAGTTGTTTTATCTTCTCTTCTGTTTCAGGTGTTTGAGGCGCGTCTATCAAAGTATTAAATTCCGACCTTGCATCTCGTGCCTTTTTTCACAACAAGAACACTGGAGATAGGGATGAAGAAAGCTCTTCCTCAAAGAGGGAATCATCAGGCGTACCATGGCTAGGTGTCTGCATATTTGAACAAAATTAATATTATTTCAATTATGTAAATAACTAAAATACCTGAAGATAGAGCAATGCCGGCACTTTACATGTTCTTCCGCTGGCCTCTTTCTGCGATCATCACGTCTCTGGGTTGTTCCTGCACTGCTCTCATCAGTCTGCCACATTGCAATAAAATTATAAATGTAAAAACTTGAAAACACAAAATGAAAACTGAAATAATTTCTAATAAGACACCGGAAGATAGAGTTAGAGTTTCAAATATGCCTTGCATTGAATTCAGTCCTGGAAACATGTCATTGCACATTAAGGCACCCAAACAAGAGACGAGTTGAGAATGAAGACCTTATTGAATATATTGTTGGAGAAAATTCTAGTAAACTTGTTGTGAAGACCTTGAGGATATTTTTGGAGCAACATGGTTGAAGCTGATGGTATAGCATTGTTGGAGACGATCTTGAAGGGCCTTGAAGTGAAGCTTTTGGAGAAACTATTGAAAAATCCTTAGAGCATTTACGTAAGGCACTTTCTATCTTCCATCACCTTTTTCCTTTCAATATCCTTTAAATGATTTTGTTGATATTTAATGTTTGAAATCACGTTATAATTCCTTGATTATATGTGTTTGGGGACTTTCCCTTTTAAATTACCCAAAAATACCCTGGCAATTTTATCTTCAGGATGCATGTCTGACCCTATTGTTCAATATTTTGATTGATAGTAGTAAACATAGAGAGTTAGGGGCCTCTTGACTTGGTTTGGTTGGGCCATTAGATCCCTAACATATACTAGGGAGAACCCCCCTTGAGTTGGAGGAGAGCTAGCCCGAAGTGAAAAGAGGTTGGTGAGGTGACAATGGGGCTATTGAATTACACATGGTATCACACTTTAGCTTTAGGACTTTATCTTGAGAAGTGTGAGATTTTGCTATATCAATTCTCAAATTATTTACAACACTATTTTTAAGAACTAATAAGAAGTGATGTTGAGGGGTTTTTGGGTATAAGAAACAATACCATTTAAAAATTAGGGTTCTTAGTCCTTGGCATTCCTTCACCTGGGCCTAGGGGCACACTAGAATAATTTCACACTAAACCATGCAAACTTAAAAGTAACTTAACATATCCATAAAGTAATAATAATCATAATTCCTAATTTCTTATTGTACGATATGATGCAAATTATTCAAACATGAAGCAATGAAGACATGCAATGTCTGAATTTCAAGATTGATGAACCAATACAAGAAGTTAGAAACTACAACTTTGATTCAATACTCTGTGTCCTAACTCCAGGAAGGAATCTAGTTTGTAGTACAAAACATGCATCATGTATTATCAATTCTTAATTGACAACAACTAAATGTCATCTACCTCATCAATTCCTTCCCATTTTGTGTTTTTATGTTATATTCCTTATAAAAGTGTCAAATTTCTCTCAAAGTAAGCAACCACCGAATAAAATAAAAAATAGTTGAGATATGATTGAGAAATGGTCATTTATTTCTTGAAAGGATCTTCACAATTTCTTTGGTTGTTTTTCATCTCAAGAAACAAGAAATGACCTAAGAAACTATCGTGATGTAATATAAGAAACAACATGGTGCAATGGCCATTTTCAAAGCCACATGATGTCCATTGAGGACATGGCCTTTATTTGGTTCCTGTTTCATAGGATTTTCGGGTAGAAATGGAACTTTGTTGTACCATTTCCAATAGTAAAAAGGGAAAACCTTCTTTTTCCATGGGAAATAATTTACCTTTCCTTTTTAAAGATAATCTAAATCACAAAAAATATGAACTATACTGCAGACATTCTTGGATAATGTGAAATTGGAAAATGAATACCCTACACAAGTGATGCACACATGTACATTTGAACACTAGTAGATTTTTGTAGTTGAAATGCAATGCTTTTTTTCATTTAAATGTAGGGTTTTTAAAGCAGGGAGAAATAATGGCTGCCAAATTAATAAGCGTTTCTTTGGGAAAAATTTAAATACTGTATTGGGTGATGAAGATAATAGAGGGTATTGAATCTTGATTCTTGACATATAGAGAGAACCCTACAGCCTAACACAATCCAATGGAATTGACCAAAAAAACCCAAATAGAGTCAACCCTACTATAGGAAGAAGGGCCTGCAGTAAGAACTTACCATTTTGCAAGAGCTGAGGGTGAATTTTGTTCTACAAGAGCTGAGGGCCAATGCTCTTCTACAAGAGCTAAGGGCGAATGCAGGGTGAATGTTGTTCTGCAAGAGCTGAGGGCGAATGCAGGGCGAATGCAGTTCTACAAGAGCTCAGGGCGAATGCTGAGGGTGAATGCTGTTCTGCAAGAGCTCAGGGCGAATGCTGAGGGTGAATGTTGTTCTGCAAGAGCTGAGGGCGAATGCTGAGGGTGAATGTTGTTCTGCAAGAGTGGAGGGCGAATGCATGCGTGATATCAGACGTTAATGTAGCACACATGTACATTTGAACACTAATAGATTTTTGTAGTTGAAATGCAATGCTTGTTTTCACCTAAATGTAGGGTTTTTAAAGTAGGGAGAAATAATGGCTGCCAATTTAATAAGCGTTTCTTTGGGAAAAATTTAAATCTTGTATTGGGTGATGAAGATAATAGAGGGTATTGAATCTTGATTCTTGACATCTAGAGAAAACCCTACAACCTAACACAATCCAATGAAATTGACCAAAAAAACCCAAATAGAGTCAACCCTACTATAGGAGGAAGGGCCTGCAGTAAGAACTTACCATTTTGCAAGAGCTGAGGGCGAATGCTGTTCTGCAAGAGCTGAGGGCGAACGCTGAGGGCGAATGATGAGGGAAAATGTTGTTCTGCAAGAGCTGAGGGCGAATGCTGTTCTACAAGAGCGGAGGGCGAATGCGCGCGTGATATCAGACATTAATGTAGCTATTGCAACGGATACGAAACAATAAAATCATTTTTATGTAGCGCGCATATAAGTTTCATATTTTTATGTAGCGCGCATATAAGTTTCATATTTTTATGTAGTACGCATATAAGTGTCGTTATACCGATGGCGGAAAAAGCGTCGCTATTGCGACGGGTGCCTCCAAACGTCGCAATTGCGACACTTTTCTAAGTGTCGGTATTGCGACACTTTTCTATAAACGTTGGTATAGCGACGGTTTCGGGCGGGATGGAAAAAATTTGGGGAAATTTCTGACATTTGGTCAAAAGTGTCGGAACCAAGTGTCGGAATTTCCGCCAAATGTAGTAGTGTAACTTCCCTTTTCCCTCTCTATATTTAAATGAAAACAAAGATCAAAGAGAAGGGAGGGGGATAATTAGGAAATAAGAGAAAGGAATAATTAGGAGATAAGAGAGATGAGAGATGTACAATTGTTGAATTAGAGGCAAGGCTATGAACGTCATTATGATGTAATTATTTCTCTCATATATCTTAATGAAGGAAACTACCCATTGAGTTCTACATCTGTTACTTGTAGTATGATCTGAGTTTCTTCTCAAGGCAGAACTGAGTCTTGGGCAGTTGGGCCCACTACCTTGGACGAGGTGCTGTCTTGAACATCTAAAGTAGTTTAGTTGTGTGCTTGTTTATTTAAATTTCAATTGTTGTTCTTTAAAGTAAATTTCATTTCTTTAAAAGTGATTTTTTATTTCCTTCATTTTTCAGATTTGTTATTTCTCGCAATTTCTAGATTTCGTTTAATTCACTTCTCTAGATTAGCATTTGAGTTATGTTGAGTGCAATATGTTAAATTTACAATTAATAAATGTGTGATTTAATTCATTATTGATTCAAGTCGCGTGATTAGCACAATTATTTTCCTGTCATTTACTTTATGTTTTTGAGATTTAGTATTGATTCAAGTCGTGTGATTAGCATAATTATTTTCCTGTAATTTACTTTCTTTTTTTGAAATTTAGTATTGTTTTAAATTCATACATTTCATTTCTTTTCGAATGAATTTGATAGTGTAGAACATAATCATATAGAAATGGTGTTATTTGTTGGTAGTTGCTATGCATATATTTTGTCGATTGCCTTGAAAGAAAAAGATGCTCCTCAGGTTGATAATTAATGTTCAAGTGATTAGTTGTTTTTATTAAGAAAATAATTTTACCCAATGGTAAGTAGCAATGGTATTCCAAGAAGGATGGATGTCTTGGAAGATGGCACAATTGTGGGCTATCCAAACCCCCCAACAGATTAATGTGAGAATGTTTCATAGCTTATGGGGGTTTGAGGATTGCCACCAGGAATCCTAGTCCAAGAGAACAGAGAGACCATCCCATCTCATGTTGAGGTTGTGTGCTGATAGGATATGATTCTAGATGGCTTTGGTGATGGGGCAGGTTAGAAAAATATGTTCAGTGTCTTCTTCTGCCACCTTGCACAATGTACATATGGTAGGTCCAATGTGGGAGCGCAGTTGTAGGTGTGCCCCTGTGGGGATTTTATTTGAGAGTATAATCCACATTAGTAGTTTATATTTAGCAGGGCACTTGAATTTCCAAAGTGTGCTCCACCATGGACATTGAACCATAGGTCGATGTGATTTATAAATGTGCATATATCCCTCCTTTGGAGTATATTTTCCATGTTTGGAGATCATCCAGATGATCTCGTCCTCTCTATATATGATTCAAACATATGATTCTGACATTGTAGCAAGGTAGTGAGTCCAAGCATCCTCCCATTGCTGATGAAGGTGTAAGTCACGAAGGGTCAACTAACCTTGTGAAAAAATAGTTGTGTTATCCCAATCTGCCACTTGGTGGAGAGTATGAATTCCATATTTGTTCTGGTCTCTAATAAGTTCTGGTGGGAGGATATGTGCATTACCGCAACCAGACCATGGATCACTACCAATTCAGACTTATCTACCAGAACCCACCTGCCAAGCAAGTCCATTTCTTATATGTTCAATTGATTTTAGGATGGATCACAAGATTGTAGAAATGTTTTATATGTGCCATGGGCCATTCCCGATCCAATCAAGTGGTTGGAGTGGGTGAATATATTTGTGAGTGAAAACCCTAGTCCAAATATTATGTTTAGTGAGGATATGCCATCCCAGTTTTGTAGCCAGAGCCTTTGAAAAAGTGTGTAGATATTTTATGCCCTAACCCCCCCACTTTTTTGGGAGGGCAATGAGTTCCCACTTAGTCCATGCAAAAGTATGACCTTCCTTAGCACCATTCCATAGAAATCGTTGACAGATTCTCTATATCCTATTGAGTATGCCTTTTGTTATCAAAGCTAAGGATATCCAATAAACCAAGATGGCCTCCAATACTGATTTGATAAGTACTTGTCTACCTGTCTGGGAGAGCCAACTATGGTACCATGCATTTAGCCTCTTTTCGATCTTTGCAATCAGGCAGGCCCAATCCTATGTTTTGTAGTTAACAGGCTTGAGATGAAAACCCAAGTATTTTAGGCCTTCTTTAAACCTAGCCAAGTTAAATGGAAAACATTATTGTGCATATTAGGAATGAAGTGGGGAGAATCAATGGCTGGAGATAGTGGATTTGGTGTTATTACAAGACATACTAGTAGCCACGCAAAATGGTTAAAGAATAGATTTGACCACTATTTTGTCTCCAAGGGTTCCATTCATAAAAATAATATTATCATCCACAAATAATATATGTGTCAAAATGCAGTTGTCAGTAAGCTTGATGCCCCTCAGCCAGCCTCTGTCCCTTTCATCAATCAGGAATGTACTCAGTCCTTCCATGAATAGACAGAAGAGAAGTGGGGATAAAGGGCATCCGTGTCTGAGGCCTCTCTCTGCATGGAAAAAAATTGTGGCAGCCCCATTTATGAGGACATTGTATGAGACTGAATTGATGAAGCACATAATTTAATTTATAACTAGGTTAGTGAAACCGACATGAGTGAATAACATGTGAATATAGAGCCAACTAGTTAGGTCAAAATATTTTTCAAGATCAGTATTAAAGATCATACCTTTGATATTCTTTGTGTGCATAGAGTGTATACCCTCCTGTGTTACCTGTATTGCTTCATGAATCTATCTATTCTCCAGGAAAGAAAACTGTTCAAGGGAGATATGATTTGATAGAATAGGATTGAGTCTGTTAGCAATGATTTTTGCAATGATCTTGTAAATGGAGTTTCACAAGGAGATTGGGAGAAATTACTTAAAAGAGGAGGGGTGATCTTCCTTGGGGATAAGAGTGATGAAGGTGGAGTTAAGAGCATCATATATGCGGCCTATTTTCCTTGTTTCCTCCACTGCCTCCAGTAGTTCATGTCCCAGAATATCAAAGAAGGCAAGGTAGAATTCAACTGACCACCCATCAGGTACAAGTCTCTTATCCTTCTTAAACCATTTGATAATAGCCTCCAGTTCTCCCATAGTGACAGATTCATAGAGTTTCTCAGCGGTATCTTGATCCACATATCTAGGGAAAATACTAGCAACCTTGATTGTTTCATCCAGTGAGATGTTCCGTGTTTCTTTGTAGAGGTTACTGAAATGAGTGGTTCCCATGTTTGTGAGTTTTTAAAAAGTCGAGGGAGATGATCCATCATAATTTTCAAGCTCTCAAATAATATTAATGGCCTTCCTACCTCTGGCGAATTTTTGAAAAAATTTGGTGTTTTTATCCCCTGCTTTAATCCAGATGGCGCGGCTTTTGAGCCTCTACATTTAATCTTTGTCCTTAAGTATTTTAAGGCGCTCTTTTTCCAACTAAATGAGATGATATTTTGTAGATGCTGTTGTGAATCCCCCATGATTAGGGTCCTCAAGTAGTTCAATTTCCTTCTCAATCTTAACAAGCTCATGGTCATTCTGTTTTTTGTTTTCTTTTTCCCACTCAATGGTCAACCTCTTAATAAGATGTAATTTATAAGAAAAGAAGGAAGAGATTGTATGTTCGTGTTGAGGTTGAGCACTTCTCCCTCCAAGGTTAAACTTTCTAATGTAATCCTCATCCTGAAGCCAAACAAAGAAGAACATGAAAGGTGAGGATGTTTTTTGGGATGCACTAGAGATCTCAAGGTAAATGGGGGAGTAATCATATATACCCCCAGATCCAAACCACTGCCTATAGGAGCCTAGGTGTTGAATAAGTTCCTCCTTGATGAGGAATCTACCAAGCATACAGGCAATCATAGCATCACCGGTGCGTCGGTTGCGCAAGGTTGGAGAGGGGGAGGGCATAATGGGATCCACCAAATATTGAAGAGCAGTCTGTTTCCTGAAGAAATCAATGAGTGGATCCATTTGAGCATTGGGGACCCAAGATTCAGCAAGTCCCAGTGAAAAATTTAGGTCTCCAGCTAATATGATGTTATCAGCATGAAAGAAAGAAGTTTGTAATAGTGTCATCTAGAAGTTCTGACGGTGTTGACAGGGGCCATACATATTTACAATCCTTAGTACCATATCAAGTTCTTCAGAGAAAACATCAGCAAACAAGGCACCTTCCCAACCCTGGAAATTAATAATTCTGATGGTCCGCGAGTTAATACCCATAGTAAGTCCACCTAATCTCCCACGGGCATCTAGGGCGTGAAAGGTCCAGGAGGTAAAGAGGGAAGAGAGAGTCACAATAGATGTCTCATATGGTCCAAGGGTCTCTTTAAGGAGAAAAATTTCCATAGTGACAGATTCATAAAGGTGCCTAAAGGCAAGGCACTTTGCAGGGCTAGCCATCCCCCGACAATTGAAAGAGAGGCATTTCATTTGGTAACCATCATGGGGGCATTTATTGCTCTAAGAACTCCTTCAATGGAGAGTTTTTTTCCAATATAAATGTCCAAACCAGCTTGTAAAATGGCCTTGGATATATTATAATGCCTGCCTCTTGCGAGTTTTGCAGGGATGTGTGATATATTGTGGGCAGAGCCCAGGCTGGCAGGAGAAGAGGTTCTCCTTTGATACTGATTCGATAAGCGTGAAAAAACCAAAACATAAACATCTCAGATAGACACAAGTTCATGGTTTTCCCAAAACTCTCCTTACAAACAGATCTTATTTTATGTCATAAATTAATCAGCCAAAGGACATAACCAACAAAAGGAAGATTGACCAAAGGCTAAAAAAATGTTGAATTGTCACAAGACTCCTTAGACTTCAACCACACAAAATATAAAAAACCAACACATGGACACGGACAACACCTCTTCATGTGACAAACAAGAAACCAGGCGAACAACAAAAATGGAAAAGAAAAGAAACAAAATGAGAGGAAACACAACACATCTTGGGGAAAAAACCAAAAGACAAGTGAAAGAAGCTAAACCAAAGAAAAATATAAGAGAAAGTAATAAAAGGAAAGAGAGACTAAAGATAACAACACATGGTGAATGCAAGATAAGGGAAATTAGGATGCAAATAATCCTACTCCTAACCTAATAGCTAATAAGTCGGGGTTGGGTATAATGAAATTTCCAATGCAGCCACCGTAATCATTCTCGACCTGCAATCACAAAGATACAATCGATCAAAACATATCTAAAGTAGTGTGCAAGAGAAGATATGAGAGCTTGAATAACTTTCACAACAAAAGGAGGTATTGCATGTGGGTAGAAAGATGTGTCACAACTTCTACTTTCGTCCAATTCACATTCTTACCTCTTCAAAAAAAACCAAAATAAGAAAAACATAAAATACTTCTTGTGAACTCACCTTCTTCTGTGTCATCATGCTTAGTGAGCATGAGATTAAGCCAAAACCTATTTATTTCAATGGAGAGTTCCAAGTAATATTTATCCAACCATTCAGTGATTGGATCATGAAATTCATGGCGACCCTCTTGAAAACCCATAAATTTTTGAAAAAATGGATTTTTAATTGGAGGCATGGGATTATAATGAGGATGTTGTGGAGAAAGATAGATCTGATCATATTCAATAGTGATGTCAAGATAGTGAGGACCTGACGTAACCATTAGCGAAGGATGACGTGCCTCAACCGCTCGGAAAATTTTGAATAGTAAGATGTGGAATGGTGAATATTGAAGGATGTAAAATGATTTTCATTGGACATACTGTTGAGAAAATGATAAAACGAACGTGATTCAACAAAGACAGAATAATGATCAAATGAGATGATTAAATCATCATATCCCCAGCTTGCAATTAACAGAGGTAAAATAACTGGAACAATTTCAGAAATTCCCTACGTAATAGAATGGTCTTTCTCACTTTGATGAGTGTAACAAACAATTTTCTTGTGACTGGTTGCACGCAATAATAGCATCGTAATAATCAAGATAAGTGAACATGAATTCTAGTACAAAAAACACATGAAACCAGTCAAGGTGAAACAACTGAAGAATAATTTGATTCATAAAATAATCCATCCATCTAATTACATTCAAGAGGATTTTAGGTGCGATGAAGAAAAATATTTGCAAGAAGGATGAGGATTTGATTGTTTTCAAAAGAGTGTGACATGTATGACTACTTTGGCCAAAGGTAATGTTTAGCATAATAAACTTCACAATTCTATGATTCTATGAGAGATACACATTCCAAACCTAAGTTCAATACATGAGACTTTCATGAAGATAAAACATATTGAACCCGATAAAAAATTGTATCTTGAGAATTCGAGATATTATATCGACAATGCCAAATATATTTCAAAAAAGAATTTACATCGAGTGAAACCATGTGAAAAGAGGATTTTTGTGAATAAACCTAGACCTGACTCGAGTCAGGATTCTTACGAGAGCTAGGAGATCCTAAAACAACCATCAACGAAAGTTGAAGTGCTTTGACTCCCTGGCAAGCCCCAAGACTTTCCAAAATTGTAAAATCACATTATGAATATTGAACCAGATCATGCATGGTGTGAGGATAGATACTTTCCTTGATCCTAATGAAATCACTACTAACAAGGTGGAAACCATCTATGTCACCGAATTTATTATATTTTTTAGCTTCAACAACCTTATTTCTCAAGTTAAAAGATTCATATGATCGCAAATCTGAAGATGTATGAAAGAGGAAAATGTCATGATAAATCCGGTTTGGAGAGTTGTCTTCATGAAAATGTAAAGATGATAAGGGATGGAATGAGTACTCAATGATTTTAATGTGTTCATCTTCATCATGGGTAATATCACCACCTTGTGTCAATTGAGAAGTTAACTCATGCAATGAAGAAGTTGGAGAGCATGGAATATCTTCACCGCATGCAGGTGCATCAAAAATAGGAGAACGCAAGGGATAGTGGGATGAAGAGGAAGTTTCAATAAGATATTTTTATTTGAATGAAACAAATTATAGATCTAAATTTTTAACAATTTCATGAGAAATCGAAACATCAACTGATGTGCTTGTGCATTTGTCATCATATACATCAACAAAATAATCTTCATCAAAATGATTGTTGCCCAAGACTGCAATTTTATTGAAAGAAATGATTGCACTTGATTCCATGCCTAGATTATTATATTGAAAATCATCCATGGATGGGAGCCTTTCTCTTCCTTTTCATTTATTTATTTATTTCAAAGAGGAATGTGCATTGGCACTTATTTATTTTGGGCGGAAGAGAGATATCGACTTATTGAGAGTAGGAGAGGTTGTTCCTTCAGAGAAGTATATAGGTACCTCTAATTTAGTTTTGCCCCTTTAGATTTTTCCCCTTCTCCTTTTCTACTGATTGGCTAAGCATGAAAACATTAAAACATAAAGACCGACTATATGAACAAGGTTTCTCGGATAGAAACAGGTTCATGGTTTTCCTAAAACTCTCTTTACGAACGGATCATATTTTTCCTCATAACTTCATCGGCCATAAGAGATAACCAACACAAGGAATATGGACCAAAGGCTAACCAAATGTTGAAGTGTCACAAGGCACCTTAGACTTCAACCACACACAATCTAAAAAACCAACACATGGACAAGGAAAAGACCTCTTCATGTGAAGAACAAGAAACAAGGTGAACAACGAAAAGGAAAAACAAAAGAAAAAAAACAAAAGGAAAGACAACAAAATAGGGGAACAAAACTAGAAGAGAAGAAAAAGAAGCTAAAACAAAGAATAATACAAGAGAAGTAATAAAAGGAAAGATATATTAAAGAACAACGTTGGGTGAATGCAAAATAAGGGAAAATAGGATGCAAATAGTCATACTCCTAACCTAACAGCTAATAATTCGGGGTCATGTGTAATGAAATTTCCAATGTAGCCACCATAATCGTTCCCGACCTACAATCACAAAGATACAATCGATTAAAACATATATAAAATAGTGTGCAAGAGAAGAGATGAGAGATTGAATAAATTGCACAACAAAAAGAAGATCTTTCATGTGGGTAGAAAGATGTGTCACAACTGCTACTTTCATCCAATTCACATTATTACCTCTTCGACAGAAACAAAAATTAGAAAAACCTTGAATACTTCTTGCAAATGTACCTTTTTCTGTGTCATCCTGCTTAGTTAGCATGAGAAGAAGCCAAAATTGTTTATTGCAATGGATCTTGGAAAGTAAGATTTCTCCAACCATTTAGTGATTGGATCATAAAATTCATGGTGATCCTCTTGAAAACCTCGAATTTAAAAAAAAAAAAATGATTTTCAATTAGAGGCATGGGATTATAATAAGGATGTTGTGGAGAAAGAGAGATCTTATCATATTCAATAGTGATGTAAAGTCATTGAGGACCTGACATAACCATCAGTGAAGGCTGACGTGCCTTAAGTGCTCGACAAAAATCTGAATAGTAAGATGTTGAATGATGGAGATTGAAGGATGTAAAGCAAATGGAACTGGGCATACTGGTGAGAAAATGATAAAACAAATGATAGTAATCAGAGACAAAATAATGATTAGATGAGATGATTAAAGCATCAGATCCCCAGCTTGTAATTAACAAAGGTAAATTAACTGGAATAATTTCAGAAACTCCCTACATAACATAATGGTCTTCCTCATGTGATGAGTGTAACAAACCATTTTCTTGTGACTGGTTTCACACTGTACTAGCATCATAATCATCAAGATTAGTGAATAGGAATGCTAGTATAACAAACACATGAAACTAGTCAGGGTGAAACAAGTGAAGAAGAATTTGATTCATCAAATAATCCATGCATCTACTCACACTCAAGAGGATTTTAAGCGCAATGAAAAAAAATATTAGAATTAGAATATTTGCAAGAAGGATGAGGAGTTGATTATTTTCAAAAGAGTGTGACAGGTATGACTCCTTTGGCCAAAGATAATATTTAAGATAATAAATTTCACAATTCGATGATTCTATAAGAGATACACATACCAAACCCGATTTTGATACAAGAGACTTGCATGAAGATAAAACATCTTGAACCCGATAATAAATTGTATCTTGAGAATTCGAGAGATTATATCTGCAATGCTAAATATATTTCAAAAAAGAATTTACATCAAGCGAAACTATGTGGAAAGAGGAGTTTTGAAAATAAAACTAGATCTGGCTTGAGTTGGGGGTACTACCTAAGCTGGGAGATCTAGAAACAACCATCAATGGAAGTTGAAGTGCCCCGAATCCCTAGAAAGCCCCAAGAATTTCCAAATTTTAAAATCACATTTTGAATATAGAACGAGATCGCGCACAGTGTGAGGATATTTTATTTCCTCAATCCTAATGCAATCACTATTACCTGGGTGGAAACCATCTCTATCAATAACTTGATTATATTTTTCAGCTTCAACAACTAGATTACTCAAGTTAAAGGATTCATATGTTTTCAAATTTGAAGATGTATGAAACAGGAAAATGCCATGAGAAATTTTCTTTGGAGAGTTGTCTTCATGCATGTGTAATGATGATAAGGGATGGAATGAGTACTCAATGATTTGATTGTGTTCATCTTTATCATGGTTAATATCACCACCTTGTGTCAATTGAAAAGTTAACTCATGCAGTGAAGAAGTTGGAGAGCATGGAATATCTTCACTGCATTAAGGTGCATCGCAAACAAGAGAACACAAGGGATATTGGTATGAAGATGAAGTTTCAACAAGAGCATTTTCTTTGACCGTAACAAATTCCAGCTCTAAATTTTTAAAATTTTCATGAGAAATAAAAAGATCAGCAGATGCACTTAGGCCTTCTTCATCGCATACATAAACAAAATCATCTTCATCGGAATGATTGGTGCCCAAGGCTGCATTTTGATTGAAAGAAATTATTGCACTTGATTCACTTCCGGGATTAATAGATTGAAAATCATCCAAGGATGGGAGTGGATTTTTTTTACATGGAGGATTTAAAAAAAAAATAAGAAATATTGGAAGTACCCTCACCTTCCTACTCCTGTACCTATGTAATGTGACAACCTTGTATCTGATTGCAAATTGGACCAACAACTTGTAAATTAGGAGAGTGTGAAAGACTAGTTGGTGGAATATATTTCTCAAGTGGGTCATGGTACAAAGAGTCACAACATGTAGCTATTAGATGACAACATAAATATGAATTAGATTCAAAATTTATGAATAAAACATCATATTACAGGGTGGAGGAGTTATTATTCACCATGGGCTTCATGATCCATTATGGGATTTTATCCCTTGAATTTGAGTCATGAAAAACAAAAGAAGAATGAAAATATGGATTGGGAGTTTGATTAGTAGATATCCCTCATTGGGACTGGAAAAGGAGGAGGACAAGGAACAAAAGGAATGGTAGGTTCCTCCTCTGAAATTAGAGGTGCATCACGATTCAGAAGAGTTAGGGGAGTAGGAAAAGTAAGGGGTTCAGACTCACCGTGTAAAGATAGAAGAACCAAGCATTCAAAATCTTGTTTCAAGAAATCCTGCTTCATGTCTTCTTTAGAAAATTCACAACAAAGGTGAAGGAATCAATTAGAAAATTCCTCAAATGACTCATTAGGCTTCATTATTAATAGATTGATTCTTTTACAAACATATTAGTAATTATACATGTTGAAGGCTTGATGGAGCTCCCTGAGTAAAGTATGAAGGGAATGGATCGAAGTAGGTGGCAAGGTATGGCACCATCGATTAGCACGAACTTCAAGGGTGATGAAGAAAAGTACACAAGAAAAATATTCATCATTGATTTCATACGATTCACAAAATTTAAGAAAATAAAAAATGTGCCTGGTTATGGATGTTCCATCCTCACCATCAAAATTTAACTAGGACAAGTGGTTGAGAGGATCATCGGTGATTGAAAATTTATAAAGGGAAAATTTGGAGAAAAATCCCAGGAGTAAGATTTGTGTATGCAACATTTTAGATAAGAGGTTCAAACCAGGTTCAATGAGCTCAACTTGTCATCTAGCCCTCCTTCTAGCTCCATTGTTGACGATGTTAGAAATATGTAAACCAAGGTATCTCCCTAATGTGAATTTCCAATTATACATCACATCGTTTGTAGTAGGAGCCCCATCCATAACATCAGCCCAGTTTCCATGTATTCATATAGTTTTTCCTTGACTCTAGATGTTAGCAAGAGAGAGGGGTGCACATGCACCTTCAAAAAACAAGGGTGGTGTGCCTGGTGAGTGTTCGATCGTGTGTGTCTCAAGATTCTTCTACTATGGGGGGGAGGAGAAGTGAGTCTCTAAGAGAGAGGTAATAGTACCACCAAGGAAGAGACACACATGAACCAAAATATTTCATCTAACATCTAGTGGAATAACAAGGGATGCAACATCCACTGCACACAATAATTTGAGAAGGATCTGCCTAATATCCTGTAGAATAGTCGACAAGGATGGGACATCAATTGCACCCATTACAACACATTATCAACAATATAAGCACTAAAATAACCGAAATAGTTCAACTATCTTAGTACATGTGACAAAAAACATGAAATACAAACATTCACAGAATAGTCTTACAAATATTCATAAGTCATGCATGAAGAACGTGTTGTGTGTGAAGGCTTCTGTTATTAAGTAAAATCAAGACACGTGTATAATGAACATTAGTAGCTCCAATAGTGCAGCATTGGAGCCACTCCTTACTCCACAGAAGGACTGGTTTATCTCTCTAATGCTTTGATGGTGGAGCCAAGGTGAAAAGTCATTTGCTCATACAATGAGGGAATATATATAACCAGTTGACTCTTTGAATAACCTCATGACTTTTTGAATTCCTGTGACTTTTAAACTTACATGACTCTTTAAATTCCATGTGTCTCCTTTGGACTTCCACTTTAAAATACACTTTGAATACAAAATACAATGGTCCACCATAGTGATGTGGCATATGACTACTCATGACATGACATGAAATGACACTGCTGACATGGACTACTCAATGACATAGAAATTTCAAGCCATTTTTGCTGCTGAGAGTTGAGTGTCTTCATGAAAGAGCTTTCCTTTTCTCCTTTGAATGCCTTGGTGATAAGGAGTCTTCGATGATCTCAAGCCTTGGATGGTGGTCACAAAATAGTGTCCTTTCACTTTCTTTTGATCAATCATCTTGTGAGTTCATCCATAAGAGTTTCTTCGAGCATGCTTCCCTCCATCCTTCCTTCCCTCATCATCTCTCCATAACATGATAGAGTACCTATTCCTGCAATTCACTCATGACAAGACGCCATAAATTCGAAAGCCCCTAGCCTAAGATGATGAATTATGATCCATGAATTGAGCCCAGAACAAGTGAGATGTTGGACAAGGAGGCACATTGACTACACAGTTGAAAAATTTAGGTAGGGAAGGGGCAGCCTTGATCATTGAAATTTGGGACTGCGCAGTGCGTAGTTCAGGTTGGGTTGAGGGACATGATGCGCAGTTTTTAGGGCCAGTGGGGACATGCTGCAGGAATTGGAGTTAGAGAAGATTATTGTGTAGTTCAGGAGGTCAATGAGGCATGGATGACTGCACAGTGCGCATTTCTAAGGCTCAGGGGATGATATTGTGTATTAAAGTTTCTAGGTGCGCAGTTCAATCAAGGCTAGAGGCCATGACTGCGCAATTCTGGAGGTCAAGGTCTAGTCATGGTCAAAAAAATAGCGCAATGTAGCAGTCTTGGGAAGAAATTACTATGCACTGCACATTTCCAAGAAGCATGGTCATAGCTAGAGGATTGATACTATGCAGTTTGAAGCTCAGGGGAGGTTGGGTGAAGCTAAGTTGCTTGGTCAGGAAGTTTTCCAGAAAATGACTAAGTGCAGGACCAGTGAGATTAGTGAACAATGATTAAATTTGATTGTGATTGCACAGTTAGCATATTTTGATGACTCAAACAACATAGATCATCCTTGACATACGAAAAAATCATTTCCCTCCATGTGACAGCGTTGTGAATGGTTACAACAAGTGCAACACCACATATAGACTTTACGATGACCATGACAACACTTGTGCGACAATGCTCAAAACTTTGGAAATGAGTGCAACGAATACTCAAAAGGTTGGAACAACTCATTTTCATAAATGTGACCTCTTGGAACCACTATAACAAGTTCATACATGCGATACGACAACCAACATGTTGAAATATGACACTTTTCCTATCTTGCGAAAGGGATCAAAACATAGTGAGAAAACCAATAAGATGAGCCTAAATGTTTGCGGCAGTAATGAAAAATACCAAGGAAGGCAACAAAATTTTGTATAGGCAAAAACTTTGGAGCGGCTTTTAGCAGCTACAACAAAATAATAATGATGAAATTGAAGTCTTTTGCACAAATGATAAAATTTCTATTTGGAGGGACAAAATTTGACTAACTTGACTTGAATTTTGTGTAGATAATAAAATCATTGTTTGGAGGGATGAAATTTTATTAACTTGAATTGAGTTTTTCACAAATAATAAAATAATTGTTTGGAGGGGCAAAAATTGACTGAATTACATTTTAATTTTGCACAAATAATCAACTTCTCTTTGGAGGGGTGGAATTTGACCGACTTACAATTGAATTTCGCACAAATAATATGATTGATGTTTGGAGGGGTGGAATTTGACTGACTTACACTTGAATTTTGCACAGATAATACAACTGCTATTTGGAGGGGCAAAATTTTGATTGACTTGACTTGAATTTTGCACAATTAATACAACCGTTGTATGGAGGGTGGAATTTGACTGACCTGAATTGAATTTTTCATAGATAATAAAACCGAGGGTATTTCAAGTTGTAAAGGCGGAAAAATAATAATGAAAAAATTGAATTATTTTTTACAGATAATAATAATGTTGTTTGGAGGGGGAATATTAGATTGACTTGACTTGAAATTTTCACAAATAATAAAACTGAGAGCGTTTCTATTTGCTAAGGAGTTCTATAAATATGGAGTATTCCCTTCATTCTCCTCATTCGAGTCTAGAGTCTACCTATTGTGTATGCTATGCATTTCACTTCTAATGATATGATTATGGTATGGAATGTAGCTAGGGGATATCCCAATTGTAGTATCCAAACTAGACTCTACACCATTTGGGTTAGGAGTCCCATTTGGTATGTAGGCTCCACTTCCATCTCGTTGATTGAAATTCAATTTGGATGAAAGGATTACAAATTTCCAAAGAGAAAATAAATCTTCAAAAAATGCAAGTGAGTGATATATGGAAGATTCAACACATAAGATATGATGAATAACAACAACATAATATTAAGACATGGATATCAAGAAAATAAGTGTTACTTGTTATGTAACCAGATCACAAAAATGATAGATAAACGACTTCAAACCTATCCTCTTCGAGGGGACAACCTCATTTACGTCATATAGATGAAAAATAATTGAATGATACAAATGAATAAACCTTCTTGCTATATATAGGAGTATAAGTGGTCACAATATAATTAGAGCCTACATAATAATAATAATGCAAGGACACAACAATAAAAATAGTGGGCTTCTATGGCGCATAACAATAACAGTATGGGGGATACATGGGCACAACAATAACAATAGGGGGCTATAATAATAATAACAATAAAAGGGCTACACTAGTATTATAGGGACCTAACACACCCCTCTCCTTCAAAAAATTGTTGTCCTCAACGCTTGAGTAGTTCTAGATGCTTTTGTATAAAATTATCATCCTCCCACATGGAATCTTCAGTAGGTAAGTTCTTCCACTTAATGAGATACTCTGAAATTGATCGATTTCGTAGTTCTTGGGTTCTTATTTCCATGACTGCTTCAGGATCCAAATTATTTTTACTTCTTTTTCAAGTTCTAGAAATATTGTTTGAACTAGGATCTTGTCACCAATAACCTTTTTTAATAATGAAACATGGAAAACTGGGTGTACTCGAGAATATTTAGGAAACTCCAATTTGTATGCCATAGTACCAATATTTTACAACACCTTGTAAGGACCATAATACTTGGGTGGTAATTTATTATCCTTCTTATATTTCTTGAGGGACATTTGTTTGTATGGTTGTTAGCCGTAAAAATACCCAATTTCCTACATCAAAACTTATTTCATTGCGATGTTGATTGGCATGTTGTTTCATTCGATTCTGCGCCAGAGTGAGGTTATCCTTTAAGAGTCGGAGAACTTGTTTTTGATGCTTGATGTGATATTCCATTTCTTTAACCTTATATTTTTCCCTTAAATATGATGTGATGGATGGTGGATGATATCCATAAAGTACCATAAATTAGGTCATTTTTGCTGCAATATGGAAGGAAGTCTTATCCCACCATTCAGCCAGAGGTAACCACTTGACCCAATGTGTTTGTGTATCAGATACAAAGCAATGAAGATATCCTTCCAAACATTTCTTCACTATATTATTTTTCCCATAAGATTGAGGATGATAAGATGAGATATGAGCTAATTGAATACCTAGACAAGAAAATAATTTTGTCCAAAAATTTCCAGTGAAAATGGGACCTCTGTCACTTATAATAATCTTTGGGTCTCCTTGTAGCTTTTGAATTGTTTCCATAAGTGCAATAGCAATTTTACTGGCTTTAAATGAATGAGATAATGCACCAAAGTGTGCATAATTTGTAAGTATATCAACTACTACCATGATGACACTCTTCCCTTTAGACTTGGGTAAGCTTGTGATAAAATCCATTGAGACCTCCTCCCAACCTTGAATTTGAATGGCTAAAGGTTGTAACATACTAGGGTCTTAATTGTCTCAAATTTATTTTGTTGGAAAACAAAACATTCCGCCACAAACTTCCAAATATTAGATTTAAGGTCATCCAAAAAAAAAAAAAAATTTACCCTGTGGTAAGTTTTTAAATTTCCTGAGTGCCATCCTAAGGGGGAGATGTGTGATTCCAAAAGAATATTTTGATTGAGTTAGTAATTCTTACAGAGATATAAGCGATCTTTGTACCATAATGAATCATTTTTCCAGATAAATGTATCAGATGTATTGGGATCTTGCTGCAACTTTTGAATGAGTGTCCATGCCCCTTCATCATTCTTCCATTCAATCCCTTGCTTTAGTTATCAAATCAGGTTGGATAATAGAAATAGAACATAGAAATTCTTCCACATCCTCATCCTTTCTTGAGATTTCATCTGCAACAAAATTTTGTTTCCCTATTTTGTAGATGAATTAAAATTCATAACCCAACATCTTGGTGACCCATTTTTGTTTCTCTTTCAAAGATAATATTTGTTCCAAAAAATATTTAAGACTATCATGATATGTTTTTACCTTGTGGTGTCTTCCCGTTAGGTAAGTTTTCCATTTCTTTAGTGCATGTAGTATTTCCAACAGTTCCTTCTCATAAATAGGTTTATGTAAATACTTTCCCTTGATTTGACAAATTTCAAAAGCAATGGGTCTTCCTTCCTGCATTAAAAAAACACCAATTCCATTTTATGAGGCATCACATTCCACAATTAAGGTTTTTGTGAAATCTAATGTAGCTAAGATCGGTGCTTGGCACATTTCCTCTTTAATATGTTCAAAGGCCTTAGTTCTTCTGGAGTCCAAGAAAATTCATCTTTCTTCAGTAAATTTTTTAGAGGCGCTATTATTCTCCTATAACTATTAACAAACTTGTGATAATAACATGTCAACCCGAGAAATCCTTGAATATGCTTTAGGGTTGTGGATATTTTCCATTCCTTAATGGATATAATTTTATTAGGGTCTACCTTAACACCCTCATGAGATATAATATGACCCAAATATTCCATCTCCTATACTCCAAAGAAACATTTATATGCTTTTGGATATAATTATTTCTCCTCCAATAATTTGAGCACCCTGTCAATATGTTGAACAGGATCCTTCCAATACTTGATGTAGATTAGTATATCATCAAAAAATACTAACACAAATTTTCTAAGGAAGATTTTGAAAATAGAATTCATCAAACCTTGAAATGTGGAAGGTGCATTAGTAAGGGCAGAAGGCATGACCAAAAATTCATAATGACCTTCATGAGTTCTAAATGTTGTTTTCGGAATGTCTTCAGTATTCATTTTAATTTCATGATATCGGAAATGAAGATCCAACTTGGCGAAGTAAATTGCTACATGTAATTCATCCAACAATTCATCAATGACAGGAATTGGAAATTTATATTTAATAGTGAGATTGTTGATCTCCCTATAATCCAGATGCATACACCATGATTCATCCTTCTTGTGCACCAATACTACTGTAGAAAAGAAATAACTTTGACTAGGTTGATTTATATCAACCTTTAGCATTTTTGGAACCATACATTTAATTTCACTCTTTTGGGCATAGGGATATTTGTAAGGCCTGATGTTTGGAGGACAACTTCCTAGAATCAATTGAATAGCACGATCATAATCACGAATAGGTGGGAGGCCTTTGAGAGTCTCAAATACCTTGGAATGATTGTCCAATACTTTTTGGAGATCTAGAGAAATATATGATTTTGATGTTTGAACCTCTAGTGAACATAATTATGAAATTATGCCTCGTTTCTATTTATTCAAAAGCTTTTGCATGTCATTAGAGATAATTATATTCCTTGGTTTCCATGATTTTCCCCTTTTATTAAAATTCCTTTCCTTCCCAAAAAAATTTAATGAAAAGTTCTTGAAAATTAAAAGCTATCATCCTTAAAGATTGTAACCATTGGAATCATAGTACAACATCAACAACACCCATTGGAATGGAAAGAATTTAACTATTCAACACATATTCCACCATGGTTAGCTTGATATTATGGAACTTTCTAGAGAAATTTATAGTTCCTCCATTTTCAACCATCACTTGACACTCTGGTGTTGGATATAGAAAGCAATTTAATTCCTTGGCTATCTTACAATGAGTAAAATTATGGGTTCTACTAGAATCAATCAACTCTATTACCTTTTTCTTCTTGATATATCCATCTATATTGAGAGTTTGAGGAGTGGTAATTCCTTCCAATGCATTACAATGTATGTTTCTATTCATTTCTTCTTTCTATGGGGTTGGCTCCTAGTGCATATCCTCTTATTTTGATGGTTCTTGTTCCTTTTCTTCCTCCTCTTCACAATCTATGTAAAATAATTTTTCTTTGAACACTTATGATATTTGGTGTATTTTCTATCACAACTATAACAAATCCCTTTTGATCCTTTTTCCTCCAATTGTTGTGGTGTCAACCTTGTAGGTTTTGGAAGGCTATAAGCAACAACACTTCCCTCTTTATAGTTTCGAGTGGTAGCCTTCCTTGTTGCCATAATTTTGCTTTCAACTTGTCTTGCCACCTTGAATGCCTTCTCCAATGAATCAGGTTCCCAATGGTGGACCTAATGTTGGATGTTATCCTTTAAATTTCCTATGAATAAATCAATTTTATGTTCCTCTGGAATATCATTTACCATTATATTCAATCTTTGGAAGTACTCAATGTGCTCCTCCATTTAACACTTTTGTTTGAGATTTATAAATTGGCTAAAGAAGGCATTGCTATTTGTATCCTCATAATGTGCTACCAATTATTCCGCAAAAAATTTCGAAGTGACAATTTATTTACGAGAACAAAGCCATCAATACCACAAAAAATTATTTTTCTCTAAGTATAAAGATGCAATGTGTACCTTTTGTGTGTTTGGCACATTATGTTGATCAACTAATTCCTCCATCTGTCGTGTCCATGTTATCATATCCTTTCCATCAAAATTCCTCATACCAATATTTGGAATGTGGCTAGTCTTCAACCCACTAATGGAGTCTCTGAAATCAAATTGTGTATCATTTTAATCCTCATCATGATTTTTGTTGAGTACCTTGTCACCACTAGGAAGCATTTCTTATAGCAACTTTTTCAAACCTTCATAAATCTTCTAGGTCCCTTTTCATTTTTGTTTTTAAACCATCCTTCAAACCTTCCAGTTTTGTTTCTATACCATTATTCAAGCCTTCCATCTTAGATTCCATTTCATTTTTGTGTATTCTTTCTAAGAGCGAAATTTGTTTAACTTGGTCTCGTAATTTTGATATATCATGTTGCATTTCTTCCTCTTCTTCATGTGTCATAGTATATATTTTTATTTTCTTACTAGGTGTGTCCATTTTTGTGTTTCAAGTAATTTTGGAATGATATCTATGCTTCACTATGTCCTTTAAATCACTTCAAACTGTTTTTTCAAACAAAAGTTATGCAAAATTTAAAACAAATACACACTTTTTTCTTGATTTTTAGGAGCTCAGTATTGAAAATGTTATATATATTTGTAGTTTAGAATCTTAAAGGTATGAAATTATTTCTTGTGGTATCCCTCTAAGACTTCTTTCCAATGCTACAAGTCAGACAAAAATTGGATTCTTCACGATAATTTTATTCCAAATCTCCTACGATGTCCTGATATTGGACTAGCTGAGTAGAACTAACTTGTACAAAATTCCACATGTCAATGTTTCTGCTTTAGGATCCAAAATTGATACAGGAGAAACTACAGTCTGTGCACATTCTTCCACTTTTTACAAAATTCAAATCTGATGCTTGAAGTGGAAGTTATGACAATTTTCCCTAGGTCACTTGTTTAAGACTGAATTATGGAGCATGCAGAAACCCTAATTTCTTTGACCCATATCTAAGAAAATATAGCGAAGAAAGATCTGAAATTCCTACACAAAGTAAACCAATATTTTTACTCCACATGGTTGCAATTTCAGCTTCCGAATCTTCGTAAAAAAAAATTATAACGAAAATTCCAAGATGGCTTATTTGAAGCAATGAAACCCTAGAATCCACAACTCTGATACCAAATGTGATGTAACCAGATCACTAAAAGATATATCAACGAATTATAAATTAGCATTTTCGAGGGGGAAAACTCCTTCACATAATATAAATGAAAAATTCTTGAATAATACAAATGAATAGACTTCCTTGCTATACTTAGGAGTCTAAGGGGTCACAATATAATTATAGCCTACATAACAATAATAATGTAAGGAGACAACAATAACAATAGTGGGCTTCTTTGGGGCATAACAATAAAAAAATGGGGGCTGCATGGGCACAAAAATAACAATAGGGGGATACACTAACAATAAAAATAAAGGATATATACTAGTATTATAGGGACCTAACATTAGGAAACATTTAAATCAAACTCGTGCATACTACAAAGATAATTTTATTAATAAAAAATAAGTTCATAATCAATAATACTGTGGAAGAATAAGTAAGCATACAATTATATAATGATATCACTCTAAAGTCAATAAAATAGTCCATTGACATAAACACAGAGTAAACACATCATATACTATCCATTCACCACAAGAGAAGTCCCACAATGCTTGATGATAGATGAAGAAACTTAATGCCAAAGTTCATAAAGCTTGAAACATTAAGCTAAAATATCCATGGAACCATTACATGATAAGTCCATTAAATCCGTGAGTGGAAAGAGGAAATCACTTCTTGCATTCCTCAAAATATCTATTAGTTCTCAAACAATATGCACAAATGAGTCCAAAACCAAAAGTCATTTACATTTTGTCATGAGGACATATTTATAGAACAAAGGGTTGATCTTTCATCTACCCATGTGATGTTTGAGATATGTCATGACCTTTCACATTTATATGAGGGTTCTACTCTATCATAGTCTCTATTCTACTATGATAATGATAAATGAAATAAATTCTCCTATTCTGCTAATATAATTATAGATAGATTTGAGACATCTATATGTAATTCCTCCACCAGAGATGTGTGCCAAAGCTTGTATTCCTTTGCCACATTGATGACCTTATACTACTACTCATATCCATGTATGTGAAGACACTATAGGGAATATTAAAACAAATTGTTCTTTTTACCTTGATATGATTCGATAGGGCCACGAGTTTGGTGTATATCCTTACATGATCCACCACATATTGGGTAATTGTTTCCTTTGTAACCTATAAGTTCTCTGTGTTAGTATCTTGTTTGAAAAGATTGAGGAAAGCCTAGATTTCTTGTAGGAATTGCTATTGTAGCCTTAGTTCAATGACTGATCCAAAAGAAGGAAATTTGTGCACCTCAATTACAGATTCAATACCACTTATCAAATTCCTTTATGAATTTAACACTTTATGTAGATATCTTGTTAACTTTTCACATGAATGGACCTTAATGCAAATATTAAATTTATAATTTTTTGTAGTTATCCACTCCTTTCTTGGGAGAGCATTTGGTGCATCTAGATACTGAGTGGTCCATTCATGTATGTTATGAATAACTGTCATGGCCCTCTTAAGCTTAGTTTCCTTTTCTTTTGATTCTTCCTATATGTTTGGAAATGTTGTTGTAGCCTGATGTAACTAAATCATCTCTTGATAGACCAAGGCCATAACATATTCTAATGTATCCACTTCCTCCTAGATAGATGGTTGCAATCCCTTGTTGCTTTATTGAATAATGCACAGGGATAGGTTCTCATCCTGTACTTGTGCAACCATTTATTCAGAAGCAATAAGCTTGGCATGTAGATCTACAACCTGTATGTTCAATCTACTTATGTTAAACTCTCTTGTAGTCACAAAATCAGTTCAAGATGAAATAATCATCTCCGGGTTCATGGTGGTATCTATAATGATTTATTTCTATGTGGTCACCAATATGGTCTTGGCTATATTCTTCACATAACACTTTATTTCTTGAATTATTTTAAATTGGATTTGATCAAACGTTAGCCTTGTGATATGCAGTACTTCCTCCTCTTCTTCATCTGGGATTCCTAGATCTCGAAGAGGAATATGCCCACCAATAATGGGAGTGGAAGGAGGGATGTCCAAAGGAGGAAAATCTACTTGTATCTTGGACCCTTGAAGTTTCTAGTCATCTATTGTGTTTCCATGTTGTTCCTAAAAGATGATTATTTTCACTCATCTTAGCAAGATATTCCATTGCATTTCGAGCTCCTCTTCTGCCTTGTTTTCCTTCTTCGACTTTTCTTCTCTATTCTTCTTCAATATTTCATTTTATCTCTTCTTCTTCTTGAACCTTTCTCATTTCCTCCTCTTCCTGTTTCTTCTTTTGTTTTTCTTCTTGTGCTTTCTAATCTTCCTCCTCCTTCCTAAGCTCTTCTTCTTATTCCAACTTTTTCCTCCTTTCTTCATCTTGTTGTTTCTTCAAAAGTTCTTCATCATGCCTCCTATCTTATTTTGTTTGTTTGAGGTTTTCTTCCTCTCTTATTTTCTTATGTAACAAACCTAGTAAAAATTCATGTAATATATATATATATATATAAGACCATGGTGATGGGACACGTATTCCAAGCTGAGTGGTGGGAAAAACATCCTCTCGGGTGTTCACTTCAGTATATTATAGCTAAGTAAATTGGAAAAGGAAATGGCAAAGGAATTGGAAAGGCACCAGGCATTAATTGACATTTTATCTATGAAAATAATGGGAATTAGGAGAAAAGGAAGGTGAAAGGTCAGAGGTTTCATGTGAGGAGGAAATTGAAGGAAAATAATGGAAAATGAAGAAAATAAAGGCCTCATTAATAAAAAGTCTTTTCAGGATGAGTTGGTAAGATTTTTCTCAGTGAAATTTTGGAGCTCTCATTGTTCTCTCTGTCTCTCATACTCTTATATACTTAGATTTTTCTCGGAGCACCCTTGGAGAGTGTGGAATACTTGGTGATTTGGAGCAAGAAGACAAAGGAAGAGCAGGAGAGCACAAGAGGAGATCGAGATCAACATCTAAAACATGTTCCGATTGCAGGTACCTAGTTGAATGTATGTTTTCCTCACTATTTTTGGAATTCATGGTGTATGCATGTGGATTTTCCTACCCTTGCGATTTCCTGGATAGCCATGTTGTTATGGGTTTGTTTCCATTGATTGTTTTCTGGTTGGTTCTCATGATTCCTTTAGTTTTGGGTTGAGTTATTAGTTCCTGGAGCCTGGGTTAGACAAATTATTTGGAGCCTAGTGGACAACCCTAGGTGGTTTGAGTTACTAGTCCTAGAATCCCTGGTTGGAAAAAACACTATGGAGCCCTGGAAAAACTTGTATAGAGATCAATCTGTGATGGTTAGTGATGTCCGACCATGAGCTAGTATCGTTGGTTTGGGGTTTAGACAGTTTGGTCTATGGAGCCCTGGTTTGGTGTTGATTGATGTGTTTGATAAAGTACCACATTCATGCTTGGAATATGGCACGGGGGTGATTGGGTGAAGTGAGACTTGGGTCAGCCAATCTATGGTCGGGTGGAACATGGAAGTCCCATCTCTAGTTGGTTTTTACATTCAATAATGAAAAGCTCATTCATATGGTATCCAATATGAAAAATTATTGGTTTATGTATCGATTTATTTTCTTTCATATCCATTTTATTACTGTGTTATTATGCTAGTTATAATCATGTATTTGATCAGTGATGATGTATGGATTTATCTATGTTTTTTCCTGTAAATGAATGCACAATGTATCTATGGTCAAATAGATTGTGTTATAGTTTATGATGTAGGGGAGAAATGCTTCTTAGCCATTCTCAGATAAGTAAGAGACCCCCATGTTTAAATATGTTATTTATACCTGTAGATGCAATGTTTATGAAATGTTTCACGAAATTCTTGTCATGGTTGGGTGAGGTTTGCATAAGTTCCTAATGATGGATTTCTTCCATGTATTTATTTTAATGTTATTTAGCCTCTCCTGAAGTTATAGGAAGTTATGGCTAGTGACTTGGGCTTAGGGGCTAAAAATGTGGCACAAATCGTGGAGCCTTAGGAAAAACACCGACCTTTTGGGGCCTAACCACTACCTTGAAAAGGAAAGCCTGGGACTAAGGGTCTCTAACCTCTCCCTTGCCCTTACATGCTTGTGGCTAAGCCTCAAATGGGTTAAAAATAAGTTCCCCTCAGGGAACATGGCCCTAGAAGGTTGGGTTACCTCCTGGGATGTCAATGATGTTGTGTAAGGTCTGTTTGTCATGTTTCCATCGGTTCCACTTCCTCAAAGTCATCTGGGAGGTTGAATACCATATTAGTAGCCTCTTGTCACATTTTTACCCTAGTTGTTCAATTACTTGGGTAGATGTGAGAAGAGGGTGTTACATAGTGGTATCAGAGAATGGTTTAAGCCTTGGACTGGATGGGCAGTGTGATGATCTTGTTTTTATGTTGGTTGCATATGTGTTTAGTATGCTTGTGCTCTATATGTGCTTGTTGCACTTATGTTGTGTTGGCCATGGTGGCAGTGGTGCCGCCATGGAAGTGATGATGGTGTTGTTTTCAACATGTTGTCACGAGTGTATGACTGATGATGCTTTGTTCTCACTTATGTATTTTCTATGAATGCTTGCTCAAATGTTGCTACATGTGTATGCATTGTTTGTTTATGCTAGGTCACATAGTGGTCATGCTTGTGTGTTGTCCATGTATGTTTTCTTATGTGATGGTATATGTGGGACATGTATTGGCCATTCATAATTGGTAAGACATGTCATGTGGGTGCATATGGTCAAGTTTTCATTGGTTTGATTGAGGTTGTTATGGATAAGTTCATTTTATGCAATTAGGTCCTCATGATGATATGGGTATGTTATGATGCTAATGTGTTAGCTAAGATAGAGCAGGAGATGCAGACCATCAAAGTGAAGTTGTAGCACTGGACTTCGAGGCAAGAACATGTTGTCATACAGGTTTGGATGTTGGGCATGTAGGTATGTAGGTTGAGGATTGTTATATGCATTATGGTTATGAGTATTCCTTTCATTCTATTGATGTTATGGTTACATACATTATAGATGCTAGTTTATTAGTGCGGTTATATGTACATGTGTCAAATAGTCATGAATGATAGAAACATGTGGTGGTATGGATTGCTATTGTTGTTTTATGTTAGTTATGTTAAATGTTGTTGATGAGTATGATATAGGTTAACTTGTTGTTTTTGTATGATAGTTAGATTTAGTATTCGGTTACATGTTGTTGATGAGCATGATATATAGTTTGTTGTTATTATATGCTAGTAACTTGATGATTAGGGTTATTTCATTAAGATCTTGATGTTATATGCATCATATTAATTTGGATTTTCTTATGCATATGGTTAGGCTTGTTACGTTCATGTATGAGTAAATATATTTTTGATATCGTATTTTACTAGAGGATGACTATGCATATGTGATTGTTATGCATGAATGACAATTGTTTATGATTTTATGATCTGAACATGTTAGTTAGTTACTTTTATGGATATCTTGGTCTTATTTATGTTGATTTGATGTGTTGTGAAGTTATATTTTTCTAATCTAGATTGATTGTGCAGAAAATATAGCCTCCCCTGAGATACACTGAGGTATGAGTTTGCTTATGTTGTATACTTGGTGCTTGATTATTTTGAGTGTTTTATTATGTCATCTAGCTGATCTATTTAGCATGGTATGTTTGCAAGTTGTTTGAATGTTTGATTAATTTCATAATATAAGTATATGCATATGTAAGATTGCATGAAGGAATGATCTTGTTTTAATATGGTTGTGCTAACACATATGTGTTGAGATAGTTGGTATACACTTGAGTGTAAGTAGGTGATAGTTGTAGCATTATGTATTATGATCGATGAATGGGAGTCGGTTGGTGATTATGAAATGGTTGTTAGTCTTGGTAAAAGTTGATTTCAAATTGATAGATATGTTGTCTTGATGTTGATACATATGGTTGACACGTGTGCGTGCTTGGCACAACAAGGAAAGGTAACAAGCTTGTCATTATGTTTATTTATGCGCTGACAGTTGTGTATTTATGATAGTATAATATAGGGGATTGCATGGAAAATAGATTTACATGAAAGCATAAAGAAGGCTCGGGTTGAGATTTAAATTGGAGGCATTGGGAACCATGGGGATTGAGTCATGGTGTTGGTTTCTAGTCTTGTGATTTTGGTCTTTTTTACTTTTTTGCACTTGATTTGCAGTATTGATTGCGTCTAGTGCATGATCATGCCACTTTGTTGTGATGTCGTATTGATTTTGGTTTTCATTGTTTTATTCTTGTTGGTTTCTTGTCTTTCATTTTGTTTGAGAGTCTTGGGAATTAGTTAGGGAAGAGGAAAGTTGATGCAGCTCTGGGAGAGTTGAATGGAACCTAAGAACCATATGAAACTCGATGCATGAGTAAAGCGCAAAGAAAGGTAAGAATATGACATACGATTGGATTGGTTAATTCCATTAGGTAAATGGACACTAGTAGAGTAGGTAAGGTGAATGTATATAAGGTGTTAGATGCCTTGTCTAAGTTGGGAACTATTATTCTCAATGTTGTGCATATTGTGCACGTATAAAGGAAGTTCTCTTAACCTTGACCTTATGCTATTTGGTAATTATATTGTTATGATGATTATGTTGATGTTTATATATGTATACATGTATGTATGTATGTATGTCATCTAGACAAGGTCATCATGAATCGTGATTGTTCAATGCTAGAGTTTATATGTGTGTATGTATGTATGTATGTATGGATGTCCTTGTCTAACAAGATCATGATTTTTATGATTTTAGACTTCTGTGATCTCTGTTTTGTAATGAAATTGCTTTCGGATTCATCACATTGAGTGGGTTTTTTTCTTCTTCCATCGACATTTCGAACCAGCTACGGAGGTTCATCATCAAGATAAGATTGAATGAGAGAAAAAAATTGATCTTAGATATGGTGAATAAATAGTGTAGAAGGTTTTTTGTGAAAAGAATTTTGAGAGCCGACAAAAATTAGATTTCATTTTTAATGGTTTATTTGGAGAATTAGTTAATTATAAATATGTATTAATTTTTTTTTATGTTGAGAATGTGTTTGTTTAACTTAATTATTAATTATATATTTGTTTTTTTATTGTGCTTTAAATTTATTGTAACATTTTTTAATTTATTAAATATCTTTTTGATTATTTAGATGATTAATGTTATGTAGTTATAATTATTATATCTATGTATTAATTTATTAATTTATTTTTATTTTTAAGAAGTTTTATAATGATGAAGTTTGAAATTTTATTATAGGGATGGGTATTATGTGAAATATTTAATAGGTTTCTATATTATTAGTATTTTATTACTATTAATTTTAATGGGATTAAATTTTGTTTTATGGGATTAAATTTTATTAATTTTTAAGTTTTTTTAGTTTGATTTTTAATTTTTTAATTTGATGTATAGTGGAGTGTAAGAGATTTTTTAAGGAAAGGGAATAATTATTGGGGGAAGTTTGAGGAAAGGGTTATGAATAAGGGTTATTCAAATTAGAATGAAACTTTGTTTATTATTAAAAAGAGAAAAGGTTAATTAATGGAGAAATCTTAATTTTTAGAGAGGGGGTTATTAGAATTTTTTCAAGTTTTAAAGGGAGTTATTTTTGAAATTATTGTGGGAATCCAATTCTCACTAATGCTCCATCCTTCGTCGCGATTCAGGTTTCTAGGATGTTTATTGATGTTAAGGAGAAATTATAAATCTTCAAACAACATCTGAACAGTCTTTCTGGCTCAATCAAATTCACCATGGAAACTGAGATTGATGACTCCATTCCCTTCCTAGACGTCCTCCTATCTCGCAACCCTGATGGTTCCTTATCCCATCGTGTCTATAGAAAAAATATTCACACTGAACAATACCTCCATGCCACCTCTCACCATCATCCAACCCAAAAAATTGGAGTCCTCAAAACCTTAGTAACCAGCCATGAGAATCTATGACATTGAACACCTAGAATCTGAAAAATCCCATCTTATGGAAGTTTTCGCAAGAAATGGGTATAACAAACATTAGACCTTTAAAGCCTTCCGCAGTGAAAATAAGCCTAAAAACAAAAATTTAAATAAAGAAAACATTATTGGAAAAGTAAACCTACCTTATATCCTTGGCATCATTGATAACATTTCCCACACTCTAAAGAAAAACAACATTTCTACCACTTTCAAACCCATAAACACAATTCGTAGCAAAATTAACTCTTTCAAAGACACCCTTGACCCCAAATTACAAAAAGGAGTGTATCTAATCCCCTGCTCTTATGGAAAACCATATATTGGGGAGACTGTTCGTTCAATCAAAATCAGAATAAAATAAAACTCAACTGACATAAAACATAACCGCTCAAAAACCTCTGCCTTAGTTGAGCACTCAAACAACTCCAAACACCATATCTATAGTGAAAACTCTCGCATCATTGCCAAAATTGACCACTACTTTCATAGAAAATTTAGGGAGGCTCTGGAAATCAATAAACATCCTAGCAACCTGAATCGCGACGAAGAATGGAGAATTAGTGAGAATTGGATTCCCACACTAATTTCAAAAATAATTCCCTTTAAAACTTAAAAAAATTCTAATAACCCCCTCTCTAAACATTAAGACTTCTCCATTAATTAACCTTTTCTCTTTTTAATAATAAACAAAGTTTCATTCTAATTCGAATAATCCTTATTCATAACCCTTTCCTCAAACTTCCCCCAATACTTATTCCCTTTCCTTAAAAAAATCTCTTACACTCCACTATACATCAAATTAAAAAATTAAAAATCAAAGTAAAAAAACTTAAAAATTAATAAAATTTAATCCCATAAAATAAAAGTTAATCCCATTAAAATTAATAGTAATAACATACTAATAACATAAAAACCTATTAAATATTTCACATAATACCCATCCCTATAATAAAATCTCAAATTTCATCATTATAAAACACCTTCTTAAAAAAAATTAAATAAATAAATACATAGATATAATAATTATAACAACATAACATTAATCATCTAAAAAATCAAAAAGATATTTAATAAATTTAGAAATGTTACAATAAATTTAAAGCATAATCAAAAAACAAATATATAATTAATAATTAAGTTAAATGAACACATTCTCAACATAAAAAATTTTAATACATATTTATAAATAACTAATTCTCAAAATAAACCATTAAAATTGAAATCTAATTTTTGTCAGCTCTCAAAATTCTTTTCACAAAAAACCTTCTACAATATTTATTCACCATACCTAAGATCCGTTTTTCCTCTCATTCAATCTTATCTTGATGATAAACCTCAGTCGTTGGTTCGAAACGTCGATGCAAGGATCATGATTATTTTATGGTAATGATTATATATATATATATATATATATATATATATATATATATATATATATATATGAAAGTATTTTCAAGGATCATTCTTGTGGAGGAATGATTTCTTATGCTGGTGAATGGCATGAAGAGGTTCCTGGCTATGAGGAATCAAGTGGCAGAGTAGCATTGGAAGATATATGAGGTTAGTATCATGTGGATATGATTTAATGTTATATGCATGTATTATGCCTATGTTTATGTTATGGACAGGTAATGTTGAGGGGTACATCACCAAAGTGAATGTAGTGCGATTTCCAGCATGCCAATCTAAGCATGGAGAATCAAGGTTTCTTAGTGGGGTCAGTGTGTGGTCTATGGATGTGAAGTACTACTGTTGTGTATATGTTGCGCATGTTGTATATTTAGTGACTATACCTATGGTGATGTGTAATGTTGCATAAGTAGTATTGTGTACATATAATGTGGTATTTTTGTTGTATATATGGTGTCAAGTATAGATGGTGCTATGTACATGTGAGATATGTGATGTTGTGTACATATCATAGTGTGTGCATGTTGGATGTGCTGTGTTGTGCACATCTAGTTTTGTGAACATGTTGGATATTTGGTTCTGTGTATGTATGGTGCTATGTACATGATGAATATGCAGTGCTATGTACATATGGTGTTGTGTACATGATGCACCTATGGTGCTATGTACATTTGGTGTTTTGTGCATGATTTTACATATGGTGTTGTATGCATGTGGTGCTATGTACATGTTGTGCATGTGGTGTTGTGTGAAGGTGGTTCCGTGTACATGTCGTGCATGTGATTCTGTGTACATGTGGTGTCGTGCCTGTGGCGTTGTGTACATGTGGTAGTGTGTACACATTGTACAGGTGGTGCAGTGTACATTTGGCATTATGAACATGTTGTGCAGGTGGTGTTGTGTACATGTGATGTTGTGCACACGTTGTGCAAGTAGTGTTGTGTACAGGTGGTATTGTCTACATGTTGTGCATATGGTATTGGTATACATGTGGTATTGTGTGCATTTCATACATGTTGTGTTGCGGACATGTGGTGCTATGTATGTGCATGGTGTAGTCGTGGTATCGTGACATGTGTATTCATTTTGTTGTACTTTGTATATGTATAGGTATTGTGTTGTATTGTACACCGGGTGTAGGTGTATGTGTTGTATGTTGGTGTAGGCATATATACTGTATTGTATTTTACACCAGGTGTGGGTGTATATGTCATATGCCAATGTGGATGCATGTATTGTATGGTGTTGTATGTCATATGTGTGTGTATTTGTTGTGATGTACACTGCATTTATGTGTATATGCACCAATAGTGATGATCGTGAAAGGTCCATCACAATGAATCGTTGTTTTTCATATGAAATGGTGACGGTCACTATCTGTCATTATAATCAATATTCATGACGAACTTTCAATGTCACCACAAAACATACTTTCGGTGATGCCACCTTTAGTGACATTCATTGTTTTGGTGACGAAGGCTATTTTACACCACCATTGCTCATATGAAATGATGACAACCATTATATGTCATTATATATCATTATTTGTGACAAACCTTGAATGTCACCACAACACCTATACTTTCGGCGACACCACCTTTGGTGACGTTAAGTTTTTGGTGACAAAGGCTCTTTTGACCATCACCAATGAGCTTATGGTGACATTTTTCACCCCTCACCAATGTCCTTTTTTCTTATAGTGGTAGAGCTGAAATTGGAAATTTACTTAATAATTTCAAAATAAATTTCGTTGTGAATCTTAGTGAGCAACTAGATACTCTTAAGATACAAAACAAGAAAAAAGCTAAGAATGTTTCATTATCTATTTTTTGTCCTAGATGTAGAAAAAAACATGCCTTGAGATAATTTCCCCTTGATAGTATAGAAATTTGTGTCAGATGTGTTGAAAATCGTGATACAAAGGAATGCCCCTCGATACCTGGTCTTAATGTTTTTTTTCAATATGAGAATGGAACAAGCCAAGCTAAATCAATTTGTTTTATTGCTAAAAGTCCACGACAAAATCAAAAACCAAATATGAATCAAGGTTTCATTACTAAATCATATGCACAACCACAAAATAACTAGATTTCACGTATGCTTTGGAAGCCTTGGTCCACACAACCTAAAAATCCATCCTAGGCATAAGGTTGGAAAAATCCTTATGGCAGAAATCCTCAATATCCTCAATTCCAACAACCTTATTCTTCTTTTCCACTACAATTTTATCCTCCTTAGCCAAACCAACCCTCTCAATTCCAAAATCCAAATCAACAACTTTAATTACCATTTCATCAAAAATCCAATCAACTACCTGCCTAGCCACTCCCAAATCCAAATAATAAAAACCAAAAAGTTGTTTATAATATTTAAGGTAAAAAGTTTAAACCTTATATGATAATCCCATTAGGTATAAATGATGTTAAACTTAAATATGGTAGGGTTTTGCAAAATAAGCCACCAACAGATTCCATCCAAAAATCTAAATAGGATGAAGTTCATGAAAAATATGAAAATCTTGATCAAGAAAAGACTCCTCTAAAGGAATATGTGCTTATACAATTAAAACATGAGAAATAAAACAAGATCCTATAGTTCCTCTAGGAGAAAAACCTTCTATTTCTCTACAGGATCCACCTTTTCTTGAAAGGCTCAAAATTGATAAATAAATAGAAGGGAAAATTGTTTTACCAAATTATGATGTGGTAGATGAACTAAAGAATATTTTCATCAAAATTCCTTTTCATCAAGCTATAAAGGAAATGACAATATTTGCAAAAACTATTAAGGATATATGCATTAAGAAACCATGAAGAAAAAGAAAAGATGTTAAAAGGATCTAATTGGTAGGAAAAAATGTTGATATTATGATGGGAAAACTGTTTGTTCAAAAATATCTAGATCAAGGTATCCCTATTGCAAAAATTCATATCAATGGTATCAATATTTCAAACACTTTGATTGATCTAGGAGAAACCATAAATATAATGAGTAAACAAACAATGGAGTAATTAAAGCTTCCTAATCTTCAATATACTTCTACATTGATGCAATTAGCAGATAGATATGTTATCAAACTAGATGGTGTAATGGAATATGTGTTTGTTTCTCTAGATTCTTGGGAATATCATGTACATTTCCATATTTTAACTCCTAATAATAATTTAGGAGTCCATCCATTGATTCTTGGTAGACCTTGTCTAGATACAACTGATAGATTTATAAGTTGTAGATATGGTGATATGCATATTTCTGATGGAATATCCACTAAGAGATTAACATTATATCAACCTGCAAAAACAATAACTGATGTAGAAAGTTAAATTTGGTTAGATGATGATAATGAAGACTTTTATGATATGCAACCAATATTTACTCTTTAACAATTGAATGAAGAAAATCAATTGATAAATATAATGAATAATAATGATTCTTCTTCATACTGTGAGAAATATCAAAGTTTTCAGGAAAAATGCAATATTAAATATTTATCATATCGCCAAATGGCTTTACATTCTATGGAAAATTTTGGCAATTCTCAAGTAGAATTTTTTCTAGGTAAAACATTGAATATTAATAATAACTTGGAAGAATTTCAAAAGAAGAAATTGATAAATATGTTGCAAAAACATCCCTCTAATTATGCATGGGAGTATACTGATATGAATGGGATTGGTCCTAAAGTTGTATTCATCATATTTAAATCCAGGAAAATGTTAAACTCGTTACGCAACCTCAGAGAAGGATGAATCCTAATTTGAGAGAAATTATTTAGGAGGAATTACGAAAGCTACTTAATGTGAATTTCATTTATCCAATATCAGATAGCCAATGGGTGTCACCTTTGGTTCTTGTTCCAAATAAAAATGGGAAATGGAGAGTGTGTATTGATTACAGGTAACTAGAAAAAACTACTTTGAAAGATCATTTTCCACTACCTTTTATGGATCAAGTATTAGGTACCTTGGTAGGGAAGAAATATTTTTCATTTCTTAATGGTTTTAGTGGATATAACCAAATCCAACTAGCACCATAATATCAATATAAAACTCCTTTCATGTGTCCATGGGGAACATATGCCTATAGGGTACTTCCCTTTGGATTATGTAATGCACCTGCAACATTTCAAAGAGAATTTTTGGGTACCTTTTCTGATTTAATTCATTTTTGCACGGAAGTTTACATGGATGAATTTACTGTATATGGAACCACTTTTGAAGAATCTCTTTAAAATTTGGAAAATTTTCTTATTATATGTAAAGAATCAAACCTTTCATTAAGCCATCAGAAGTGTTTTATGATGTTGAATGAAGGGATTCTTCTAGGCCACCATATTTCAAGTAATGGGATTAACGTGGATACATCTAAAGTAGATGTAATTTCTAAAATATCAATTCTTGTTTGTCAAAGAGATGTTAGAAGTTTTCTTAGATTTACTGGTCATTATAGAATATTCATAGAAAAATTCACAAAAATAATCTCTCCACTTTTCAAGCTTCTTACAAAAGATTGGGAATTTGTTTGGAATTTTGACTGTCAAAAAGCATTTAAAACATTGAAGCAAAATATTACTGAAGCACCAATTTTAAGAGGACGTAATTGGTATCTTCCTTTCCACATTTCTACTAATGCTTCAGATACATCTTTAGGAACTGTGTTAGGAAAAGAATATTTAAATCCTTAGGCTATTTATTATACAAGAAAAAATTTGACTCCAACAGAGATAAATTACACTGCAACAGAAAAAGAGTTTTTAGCGGTTGTGCATGTCGTTAATACATTTTGTCATTATATCACTAGTTATGAAAATTTCATTCATAAAGACCATTCTTCTATTACATATCTAATGAACAAACCAATTACGAATGGTCTACTTATAAGATGTTAGTTATTATTACAAGAATTCAACATTACTATTCTTGATAGACCACGAAAAGAATATGCAATTGCTAATTTTCTTTCTTGAATGCATAATAATGATGATGATGTTCCTGTAAAAGATAATTTTCTTGATGAATATATTTTTTCAATATCTATTAAAACACCTAAATTTGCAGATATTGCTAATTACTTAGCTACTGAGAAAATTACCTCCACAACTGTCAACTAGAGAAAAGAAAAAAGTTATAAAAAACATTGCACCTTATTCTTGGATATATGGAGAATTATATAAAATTAGACATGATTTGAGCATCTGAAGATGTGTTCGAGAAAATAAAGTACTAGAAATATTGAAAGCTTGTCGTGATGAGCCATGTGGAGGAAACTTTATCGACAAAAGAACTGCTTACAAGATCCTTCTATTGGGATATTATTGGGCATCTATTTTTAAGTATGCCAAAGAATATGTCAAAAGATGTGATAGTTGTAAAGGAATGGGGAAGCCTATTCCATCAGATGAAATGACTCTACAACCACAGGTACTTGTAGAGCCTTTCAAAAAATGGGCTCTATATTTTGTTGGGCCAATAAATCCTCCATCTAAACACAAAAGGTATATACTTGTTTGTACAGATTATGTTACAAAATGGGTAGAAGCTAAACCTCTTTTATTTACAACTGAAAATGTTATAGTTAGATTTATTTTTGAGGACATCTTTACTCCTTTTGGAATTCCAAGAGAAATTGTAAGAGATCATGGTACTCAATTTACATCCAAGTTGCTGCAAAATATCATGGAGTAATATAAAATCAAGTATCAAAATTATACTCCATATCATACACACGCCAATGGACAAGTAGAGTCCAAAAATAAGGTACTTGAAGAAATTCTAAAAAAAATTGTGCATTTACATAGGAAAGATTGGGCAGAAAAGCTTCCAGAAGCACTATGGGCATATCAAACCACATGCAGAAATACAAGTAGACATACTCCCTACGAGCTTGTCTATGGGAAGCAATTTTTTCTTCCAATTGAGTTCCAAATGGAGACCTTTATAACAATTTCTAAACTGAGCCTTTATCTATCAAAAGCTTAGAAAGAAACACTAGAAAAATTGAATGATATAGATGAGACTCAACAAGATGTTATCCAAAGAACCAACATAGTTCAGCAACAAAGATCAAGATGGCATGAAAATTTATCAAAGCTAAAAATTTCGAGCCAAGAGCCTGGGCTCTTCTTTTTTTCAAGAAAAATCTGAATTCAAGTTGGTTAAGAAGTGATATTTTTCTCCCCCATCTCTAACTCTAATGTAATTATTCTTATCATTGAATTAATATATATATGTGTGTGTGTGTGTGTGTGTGAAAACCAACAATTTTTGCATGCTTATACATAAAATATTAACTGAAAACCAAGAGTTCTTGGAAGTTTATATTTTCATAATTTCCTTACCCTTTCCCTATTTATTTGTATCCCTATTTTTATAATAAGTTTACAGGCGGTAAGAAACACTTCTGAAGACCAACCTTCTTCAGTGATCATCAAAGAAGAAACAAAAATAAGGAATTCTGCTATGATCAAGAAACAAATCTCAAGGAATAAAAAACGATGGAATTAGTGTCATTCTGTAACGAATCTTCAATGTTATGAACCTAGCTCACAAAATAGTGTTGAAAATGGCAACAAGAAACAGTGAAGGAGGCCTCCTGAAACATCTTTCCTGATCCTAGTTGGAAAGTGATCACCTAAACTAGGTGGGGACCACACATGTGATTTTTGTCGAAAAGTCTATTTTTAGACTAGGTCTATTTTTATACATACGGAGCATGATTCGAGGATTCCAGTTGGAGATTCTTGAAGTATGCGACATGTCGGTAAAAATAGATGAGACCCTTATTTTTAGGACCCAGGCTATTTTTAGACTGTATCTCCTAAAAATATGGAAGTCAAATATTATTTACCCTTAATAATATTTAGACTATAAACCGCAGTTTACTCTCTTGGAGCACTTCAGTTTGACCCCCAGAGGTGGGGCATGCAGCTGACATAAGGAAATTCGAATTTCCTATGAGTTAAGTGAGCTATTGCATGTTAGACTCCAGTTAGACTCATGTGGCAGAGTTTTGGTGGAGTTGATTGAGGAGTTAATGGAGGTTGTGTTCTAGTTAACTAGTTGAACTAGTTGTATTTAGTTTAACTGGCTAATACACTAGAGATGAGTTGTGTGAATTAAATATTATTTAATTCACTAATTATTAACTCATTATTCAACTAAAGAACACATCAGTTTAACTCAGTGCATGGACAGTTCAGTGGAGACCAGTGAAAGAGGTAAATGAAAGGGTGAGTATAGCTATCAGTTGGAGGATCAGTTTTGCATGGGATTTGCATAACACTTGGAGGAAATTACCAATGACAATTGCGCAGTTGAAGCCAGTGAGATTCGAACCTGGATCTCTATTTAGACCAGCCTTGATTGCGCAATAGAGGAAGATAAGTAGTGGGTGTGTTTTGAACCTGTGACTTGTTCAAAACCAAGCTAGTTTTTGTGCAGCTTTGGGAGATAGTACTGAGTACTTGTGAGGAGTTTGTACTATGTATTTGCTGCATGTTCTCTCCATTTATAATATACTATAGCTGGGGGTTTTCAGCTATAAGCTTTCCCCATACATACTGTGTTAATGTGTGTGATTGATTTGATGTGAGATTGCTTCTATTATTTCCGCATGTGACAATTAATTGTAGAAGAAGGTTATGTGTTATGCATGCAATTCGAAATTGATGTATGATCGGGTTAATCTCCATTGAATAAGTGATTTATTCAGCTAATTTCTACATGGTATCGGAGCAATATTAATTGTCGAGATCTATTACGGTGATTGTTTATTATTTCCTCGGACAGAGCCTGCATGCGGGCCAGGTAGCCTCCGGAATATTCATCCTTCTTTGTAAGGTGAAAGATCTGGTTAATGCCCATGCAGTCAATCTCTGATTTGGAAATAATTAGCTCTCAAGTGTAGATTGGAAGCGATCGAGTTTATCAGCTGGTGGTGAAATTCGAATTTGCAGATTTGTGTTCTTGGTGCCGCGGCGAAAATGTCTTTCATCGGGTTGCGACTAGAATATGCCTTAGAAGGCAGTTCGAATTATGTTGCATGGAAGGACCGCATGGAGGCTGTATTAGATGATCATGGGCTGTTGGAATTCGTGGAGAAAGAGATTCCAAAGCCTACTTCTAATGATGTTGATGTTGTGGAAGCATGGCGAAAGAAACAAGCAAAGTGTCGAAGGATCCTATTGGAGGGTGTAAAGGATCACATTGTATCCAGTTTACATGGGAAGGCCTCTCCATATTTGATGTGGAAAGCCTTGACGGATTTGTACCAAATTAAGAGCGATCAGAGGAAGCTAGCACTCAAAGATAGACTCAGGAACATCAAGTGTGAGAAGGGGGAAAGTATGTTGAAGTACCTCACGAGGTTCACCCAATGTCGGGATGAGCTGGGAAGTGTTGGTGTGATGGTGGAGGATGAGGATCTGGTGAGTTTGGCGCTTCTTGGTTTGCCGAAGAGTTGGCATGCATATCAAGATAGTGTCAATGGTCGGGAAAAGTTGCCGGGATGGGAAAGACTGTGGTCTGATCTCATGCAAGAGGAGATCCGGCGAAATACCAGAGATGGTTCTTCGTCAAAGGGAGCTTATGAAGAAGACTGCGCTTTGGCTGCCAAAGAAAGGAAGGGGAAGGGAAAGGAGAAGGCTTCTCAATCCGGTGCGGATGGTAAAGAGCGTGACATGTCCAAAGTGAAGTGTTTTCACTGTCACGATCATGGACATTACGCCACGAATTGCCCAAAGAAGAAGAAGAACAAGCAGGTTGCTGGAGCTACAGCTGGTGAGGCTCTTGCCTCGCAATTTGAGCTAGACTTCTCATTGATCGCATGCATGTTGTCTAGTGCATTGGGATCGGGGTGGTATATTGATAGTGGCGCTTCCTTTCACATGACGGGAGATGCAAATATTTTCAGTGACTTGGTGGAGAAAGGTCTCTAGATGCATGTTGAGTTGGGCGACGGTGGACGATACAATGCGACCGGCATTGGTACCATAACCTTTTAGAGGGAGTCAGGTAAACTCATTCTTTTACAAGATGTATTGCATGTACCAGGTTTAACAAATAATTTGATCTCAGTCGCAATGTTAGAGGATAAAGGGTATGAAGTTGTCTTTAGAGAAGGGAAAATTTTCCTTCGGCACAAGGCAACGGGACAAGTCAAGAAGGTTGGGATTCGGGCAAAGAATCTCTACAGACTTGAAGTAGATGGGATGTCTACGGAGCTTCCTACTGTTGGGAAGCGGGAGGAAGACATGCAATTGAAGCTTGAGAGGGAGCGGGTTTTGCATGCAGGTGATAGTGAACCTCAGGATGTGGAGCAGCCACAAGAGGATCATGGAGTGGAAGAGACCACTCATGCAGAGAAATTTCGTGCCAGACGGGCAGAGGGAGTGCATGCAGCTATACCACCGGGTATGAGGTGGGGCGACATGCATGAGTAATCCCATGAGGAGATTTCTGGGCAGATTCATGAGATGGTGTGGATCTCATGAGTTGAACCTGGCTACAAGGTGCCCACAGCATGGCAGTAGCAAGATCAGTTGGAGTGATGCAGGCAGATCAAAGTGACAGTGTCGGATACTGGAGCGCGGATCAGAGTTGACAGCAAGTGCAAGAGTGCATGGGTGCAAGAGTTCAACAGCGCAGTAGTTCCTGATGACATGTGCAGTTGGTACCAGCAGAAGTCGAAGACTTTGATGATAGATGATAGATGCATCAAGACTGATTGAGTTGTTTGGAGCCTATTCAGTTTCAGAGGAGTCACAGAGCATGCATGGAGTTGCATGGCGCTTGTGAAGGTTGCAGGGCGAATGCATGGAGTTGCATGTCGCATGCAATGAAAGTCCTTTCTTGTTGAGAGGGAGTGTTGAAAATGGCAACAAGAAACAGTGAAGGAGGCCTCCTGAAACATCTTTCCTAATCCTAGTTGGAAAGTGATCACCTAAACTAGGTGGGGACCACACATGTGATTTTTGTCGAAAAGTCTATTTTTAGACTAGGTCTATTTTTAGACATACGGAGCATGATTCGGGGATTCCAGTTGGAGATTCTTGAAGTATGCGACATGTCGGTAAAAATAGATGAGACCCTTATATTTAGGACCCAGGCTATTTTTAGACTGTATCTCCTAAAAATATGAAAGTCAAATATTATTTACCCTTAATAATATTTAGACTATAAACATCAGTTTACTCTCTTGGAGCACTTCAGTTTGACCCCCAGAGGTGGGGCATGCAGCTGACATAAGGAAATTCGAATTTCCTATTAGTTAAGTGAGCTATTTCATGTTAGACTTCAGTTAGACTCATGTGGCAGAGTTTTGGTGGAGTTGATTGAGGAGTTAATGGAGGTGGTGTTCTGGTTAACTAGGTGAACTAGTTGTATTTAGTTTAACTGGCTAATACACTAGAGATGAGTTGTGTGAATTAAATATTATTTAATTCACTAATTATTAACTCATTGTTCAACTAAAGAACACATCAGTTTAACTCAGTGCATGGACAGTTCAGTGGAGACCAGTGAAAGAGGTAGATGAAAGGGTGAGTATAGCTATCAGTTGGAGGATCAGTTGTGCATGAGATTTGCACCACACTTGGAGGAAATTACCAATGAAAATTGCGTAGTTGGAGCCAGTGAGATTCGAATCTGGATCTCTATTTAGACCAGCCTTGATTGTGCAATAGATGAAGAGAAGTAGTGGGTGTGTTTTGAACCTGTGACTTGTTCAAAACCAAGCTAGTTTTTGTGTAGCTTTGGGAGATAGTACTGAGTACTTGTGAGGAGTTTGTACTATGTATTTGCTGCATGTTCTCTCCATTTATAATATACTATAGCTGGGGGTTTTCAGCTATAAGCTTTCCCCATACATACTGTGTTAATGTGTGTGATGATTTGATGTGATATCGCTTCTATTCTTTCCGCATGTGACAATTAATTGTAGAAGAAGGTTATGTGTTATGCATGCAATTCGAAATTGATGTATGATCGGGTTAATCTTCATTGAATAAGTGATTTATTCAGCAAATTTCTACAAATAGAAGAAAAGAGAGATCAACGAATTAGAAATAAACCACTTCGATGGGGAAACCTACTTTAAATGACATAACTGAACAATTGTTGGATGATACTAATGAAAAAACCTCCTTTCTATATATAGGAGTCCATGGGGTCACAATATAATCCTAGCCAACCTAACAATAATGATGTAAGGGAACAACAATAACAATAGTGGGCTATTATGGGGCACAATAATAACAGTATGGGGACTACATGGGTACGATAATAAAAATAAGGGGGCTACACTAACAACAATAAGGGACTACAATAGTAATATAGGGCCCTAACATGCCCCTCTCCTTCAAAAAAGTGTTGCCCTCAACGCTTGAGTAGTTCCAAATGCTTCTGTATAAAATTCGCATCTTCCCATGTGGAATCTTCAGTGGGTAAGTTTTTGCAATTGATGAAATACTTTGAAATTGATTGATTTTGTAGCTGTCGAGTTCTTATTTCTATGTCTTCTTCAGGTTCCAATATGATTTTTCCTTCCTCATTAAGTTCTAGCAATATTTTTTGAACCAGAATTTTGTCACCTATAAACTTCTTTAAGCATGAAACATGGGAAATTGGGTGCAATCAAGAAGATGCAGGAAGCCCCAATTTGTATGCCATAGTACCAACATTTTTCATCACCTTGTAAGGACCATAGTACTTTGACGATAATTTATTATCTTCTTAGCTTTCTTGAGGTACATTTTTTTATATGGTTGTAGTCGTAAAAACACCCAGTCGCCTACATAAAAACTTCTCTCACTGCGATGTTGATATGCCTATTGTTTCATTCTATATTGTGCCAAATTTAGGTTATCCTTTAAGAGTTAGAGAAATTTTTGTTGATGCTCGATGTGATCTTCCATTGCTTGAACCTTAGAATTTTCTTTTAAAGATGATGTTATGGATAGCGGATGATATCCATAAAGTGCCATAAATGGGGTCATTTTTACTGTAGTGTGGAAGGAGGTGTTATACCACCATTCAGCTAGAGGTAACCAATTAACCCATTGTTTTTGTTTATCAGATACAAAGAAACAAACATATCCTTCCAAAAAAAATTTCACTATCTCAATTTTCCCATCGGAATGAGGATGATAAATGAGCTATGAGCTATTTGAGTACCCAAAAAAGAAAATAATTCTCTCCGAAAATTTCCAGTGAAAATGGGATCTTTATCGCTTACAATAATATTTTGGTTCCCCCCCGAATGCGACTGTCTAAGCAATGCTACGACCGTCACATGGCTCCTCCTCAGTGAGGCAGCTGTCACAGCCACATGGCTACGCATGGCTCATGTTGGGCAGCCTTTAAAGCCCCAAATTACCATCCAGGTGCCATTAATCTCCCTCTTTTCACTTGCTTTGAGTGCATCTACAGTCATCCTTGTCATCGCTCGCTACATTATTTCATGGGAAATGGAGTTGCTTCTCCCTCATTCTCCTCCCTGCGTCTCTCGGTTCAGTTGGTAGGCCTCACTGCTGCGCGTTTAGCCCTCCACCCTCTACCTTCTCTCTCGCTCAAGGCCTCCTACCATATTTCTGTCTGCAACTCCACCTGCACTCCCTCTCCTGCAGAGAAATTCGACGCCTCAATGTTGTGATGCCATCGTATGAAATTCCTCCGAGGCAGAGGCCAAATCCAGCCCTCCCATCCTCCTCTTCTGCTCCACGAGGATTTCCTAGTTGAGCTCACTCTCAATGTGAATTCAACAAAGGTTCCAGACTAGCAAAGAGTGTCATCCCTCATTTCTTTGTGCATCCCTGATGCCCCTTCTAGCTCCTCTGGCTTGGGGTCTCAGAAAAGAATGCGTAAATCCAACATGACACCTTCCATCCTCCAGCATCCTAGGAAATTTGTGGCTCTGCCCACAAAATCTATGGCGAATTCCTCGGGCAGTGACAGTGGTAGCAGTTCAGTAGAGGACAACAACGCAGAAGTCTTAGGTGCACGCTCTGCCTCCACGCCAAATCCGACTGCCCAATTTTCCAAGAAGGATGATGACCTCTCAGACTATGTTTGTTTCATTGGGGAAGAGCCACCTTCTAAATATATTCAGAATGACAAGCCACAAAAGGATTAGCACCACGACGCCTCTCTCTTTTGTCAGTCACAACTCTATTGTTGATTTTTTTCCTACTTATTCTCTGCACATTATGTTTAAATTTTGGATGCTTATGTTATGTGCTGATTTCCCTGTCTGGGGCAACACCCCTTTTGCTACTTGATCTAATTTCTGGGCTAGTTTCCCCAACAGGGGTAGTCCCTTTTTTGATTTTTTGAACATTTTTCCCGCCGGAATTGGCTAGCACAACAATTCTGGTGGAAATTTTTTGAAGTGAAATGTTGTACCTTTTTGTACCATATAGTATAAATTAAACATATTTAGAAAAAATATATTATTTGGGTTTCCATGTAGCTTTTGAATTTTTTTCATAAATGCGGTAGAAATTGTACTCAGTTTAAATAGGTGAGATAATGAACAAAAGTGTGCATACTTGGTAAGTTTATCAACTACCACCATGATGACACTCTTTCCTTTGGACTTAGGTAAACTTGTGATAAAATCCATTGAAACTTCCTCCCAATGTTGATTTGGAATGGAAAAAGGATGTAGCAGACCCGAGGTCATAATTGTCTCAACTTTATTTTGTCATCAAACCAAACATTCCACCACAAACTTTGAATATCAGATCTAAGTCCATCCCAAAAAAAATATTTCTTCACCCTATGGTAGGTTTTTAAAAATCTCGAGTGTCCCCCCAAGGGAGAGGTGTGAAATTCCAAAATAATATTTTTTTTAAGTCGGGAATTCTTACAAAGATATAGGCAATATTTGTACCATAACGAATCATTTTCCCAACTAAATGTATCAGATGTACTGGGATATTTCTGCAACTTTTGAATGAGTTTCCATACTTCTTCTTCATTCTTCCATTCCTCCCTTGCTTCGGTTATCCAACCAGGTTGGATAATAGAAATGGCACAAATAAATGCTTCCACGTCCTCATCCTTTCTTGAGAGTGCATCTACAAAAACATTTAACTTCCCTTTTTTGTAGATGATTTCAAAGTCATAACCCAACATCTTTGCGACCCATTTTTGTTGCTCTTCTAAATATAGTCTTTGTTCCAAAAAGTATTTAATATTATCATGATCAATTCTTACCTTGAAGTGTCTTCCCATTAGGTAAGGTCGTCATTTCTTTAGTGCATGTAGTATTGCCAACATTTCCTTCTCATAAATATCTTTATGTAAATACTTTTCTTTGATTCGACAGATTTCAAAAGTAATGGGTCTTCCTTCTTGCATTAAAACAACACCAATTCCATTTCCTGAGGCATCACATTCCACAATAAATATTTTTGTGAAGTTTGGCATAGCTAAGACCGGTGCTTGGAAAATTTTCTCGTTAAGATGTTCAAAGGCCTTAGTTTCTTCAAGAGTCCATGAAAATGCATCTTTCTTCAATAATGTTGTTAGAGGTGCTGCTATTCTCCCATAATCCTTAAAAAAACTTGCGATAATACCCTGTTAACCCGAGAAATCCTCGCAACTTCTTTATGGTTGTGGGGACATTCCATTCCTTAATGGATTTAATTTTGTTAGGGTCTACTTAACACCCTCTTGAGATACAATATGACCCAGACATTATACCTCTTGTACTCCAAAGAAATATTTCGAGGTTTTTGCATATAATTTTTTCTCCTCCAATAGTTTGAGCACCCTGTCAACATGTTGAACATGACCCTTCCAAGACCTGTTGTAGATTAGTATATCATCAAAAAATACTAACACAAATTTTCTAAGGAAGGGCTTAAAAATGGAATTCATTACCTTGAAATGTATAAGGTGCATTAGTAAGGCAAAAAGGCATGATCAAAAATTCATAATGACCCTCATGAGTTCGAATTTTTTTTTTCAAAATGTCTTCAGTATTCATTCTAATTTTATGATATCCTAAACGAAGATCCAACTTGGTGAAATAAACGTCTCCATCTAATTCATCCAATAATTCATCAATCACATGAATGGGAAATTTTATTTAAGAGTGAGCTTATTTATCTCCCTATAATCTAGATACATGCGCCATGATCTATCCTTCTTGTGAACCAATACTACTGGAGTAGAAAAATAAATTTGACTAGATTGAATTATACCGACCTCTAGCATTTCTGCAATCATACGTTCAATTTCGCTCTTTTGGACATAAGGATATCGTTAAGGCCTGATGCTTAGAGGAACACTTCCTAGAATCAAATGAATAGCATGAGCATGATCAGGAATAGGTGGGAGTCCTTTGGGAGTTTCAAACACCTTGGAATGAATTTCCAAGACTTTTTGGAGATATGGAGAAATAGATGCTTTTGACGTTGGAACTTCTAGTGAGCATACTTGTGCAATTATGCCTCATTGTGCTTTCTTCAAAAGCTTTGTCATGAATTTATAGCTTATTATCTTTCCCAGCTTCCCAGCGATACCCTGTAATTTAACTACTCCTTCCGAAAAAAATTTCAATAAAAGTTCTTGAAAATTAAAAGCTACCATCCCCAAAGATTGTAACCATTGTACTCCTAGTACAACATCAACACCACCAATTGGAATGGAAAGAATTGTACTATTAAATTCATATTCCCCCATGGTTATCTTGATATTATGGCACTTTCTAGAGAAATTTATAGTTACTCCATTTTCCACCATCACTTGACACTCTAGCGCTGGGTATAGGAAGAAATTTAATTCCTTGGCTACCTTATAATGAATAAAATTATGGGCACTACCTAAATCAATAAGCACTATTACATTTTTATTCTTTATATGTCCTTCTATATTGAGAGTTTGAGGAGTGGTAATTCCTGCCAATGCATTATAGGATATGGTCAGATTCATTTCTTCTTCCTCTAGGGTTAGTTCCTGGTGTATATTCTCTTCTTTGAAGTTTCTTGTTCCTTTTCTTCCTCCTTTTCAAAATCTATGTAAAATAATTTCTTCTCAGCACACTTATAACCTTTAGTGTATTTTCTATCACAACTATAGCAAATCCCTTTTTCTCTTTTTTATTCCAATTTTTGTGGTATCAAGCTTGTAGGTTGTGGAAGTCTACGTGTAGCAAGACTTCCATCTTTATAGTTGTGAGTGATAGGCTTCCTTATCGCCATAATTTTTCTTTCAATTATTCTTTCCAGCCTGAATTCCTTCTCCAATGTATAAATTTCCCAAAGGTGAACCTCATGCTGGATATTATCCTTTAGAGTCCCTATGAAGACATCAATCCTATGTTATTCTGAAATATTGTTTAACCTTATATTCAATTTTTGGAAGTCCTCGATGTGCTCCATCATTGAACCCTTTTGTTTGAGATTTATCAATTGGCTAAAGAATATGTTGCTCTTTGTATAATCATAGCATGCTATCATTACCTCCATAAAAATTGATCAAGATACCACTGGTTTACGAGAACAAAGCCATCGATACCATACAAACTAATTTTTCTCTAAATATAAAGTTTCAATGCGTACCTTATGTGTGTTTTGTTATTATGGAGCTCAAAGTATTGCTCCATTTGTAGTATCCAAGTTATCAGATCCTTGCCATAAAACTTCCACATATATATATTTGGAATATAGTGGGCCTTAAATCCAACATTAGAGTCTATGAAATCATGATTAAAATTTCTTTTGTTCTCATCATGTTTCCTCTACTTCTTTTTTTCCATTGGGAAGATTTTCTTGTAGCAACTTTACCAAAACTTCCTTCAAACCTTCCATGTATTTCTTCAAATCTTCCATTTTTTCTTCTATACCATCCATATTAGCTTCCGTAACATTCTTCAAACCATCCATATTAGCTTCCATGCCTTTCTTCAAACCTTCCATCTCAGCTTCCATGCCTTTCTTCAAACCATCCATCTTATCTTCCATGTTTCCTTTAATATCATCCATCTTAGCTTCCACACCATCCATCTTAGCTTCCATGCCATTATTCAAACCAACCATATTATCTTCCATTCCTTTCTTCAAACCATCCATATTATCTTCCATGCCTTTCTTCAAACCATCCATATTAGCTTTCATTTCATTTTTTGTTACTCTTTGCAAGAGCGAAATTTGTTGCACTTGGTCAGGTAATTTTGATATATCATGTTGCACTTCTTCCTCTTCATGAGTCATAGTAGAGCCTTGTGAGGGCTTAATGGGAGTTCAATTATTTTTAGGGGCCATTTTAGAACCCAATACTGATATCTATGCTTCAATATGCACTTGTAATCACTTCAAACTAATTTTTCAAACAAGACTTATGAAATTTAAAAAAAATACACACCTTTTTCTTGCTTTTGAGGAGATCAATATTGAAACTAATTTCTATCCATGATTTTGGATCCCTAAGATTTTATATTCGTTCATTTATTATCCCTCTGAATATTCTTTCCAGTGCCAGAGGTCTGGCCTGATTTGGATTCTTCAAGGCAAAGTTATGCCCAATCTCCTACAATGACCCAATTATGGATTGGTTCAGTAGAGCGAACTTGGAAAACATGCCACGTGTCATTGTTTCCTCCTTCGACTCTAAAATCGATACAAAGTAAACTTACTTCTATGTAATTTTGACCACCTTTTACAGAATTTCAATCCAATGCTCAGAGAGAGTTATGACGATTTTCCCAAGGTCACCTCTTTGAGATGAAATTCAGGAACCTACAAAAACCCTAATTTCCATATATCATATCTTCGAAAGTATTGTGAACCAAGATCTGAAATTTTTATAATAAGTTCCTCTATATTTCTTCACAAATGGATTTTTTTTTAGCTTCTGTAACTTCGTAGAAAAAATTTATAGCGAAAATTCCACAATGACCTATTTGAAGCAGTGAAACCCTAGAATATAAAGCTCTGATAACAAATGTAATATTCCCAATTTTCCACAAGGTAATTGGAATATTGGAGTTCTTAATTTTCATAATTTATGAAGTAAATAAGAGGGTGGAGGGACCCACAAACCTCATAGATAAATAAAATCCACTTTTGATGTGTGTATGTGGATATTTTAGATCTAGATCTACACTATGGAGTGGTGGAGAAGCTTCTTAATGTGAAACGAGTGGAGATCATGTCTCATTTATGAGAAACATTATGGAGGTTGAAGAAATAAAATGTAAGATCATAGAGAATTCACGATGAGATGATGGAGGAAGTGGTGCATTTAATGCACACGTGATGGAGAGAGTGATCATTACATGAGGACATCATGGAGATCATGGAGAGAAAAAGCAGTCAACATGGAGACCTATGTCCAGATGTACAACGCAGTTATGAGGTGGGACAAGACATGAGAAGGTTCAAAAACTATATAATGAAGATGAAGGAAAAATTATAGGTAGGCTTTCTATTATTGGTTTTCGATCTGTTTAGATCTAGATTTGTCATGTGACATTTCTATGCACCCTTATGCTATTTAGCTAAGTCTTCAATGCTGTTTAGCATAGGGTGTTTTCGAGCGGAAATACCACCCTTACCCACGGGGGACTTCAAGTGCCTACTCTGGGAAGGTTATTCTAAGATGGCATTCATCATCAGGCATTGATGCCAAAAATTTCCTACTTTTTGTAGCCCATACATCTTCAGAAATAACGCATTTCTGCATCAGGGTTTGAGAGGAGGAGGTTTTCCTTCAGTGTTTCAGCCGAGGAACTAGTGGAGGATTCATCCTTGCACCTTGAGCTTCAAGATCAACCTTCCAGTCCTTCAGATCTATATCAGGCATCAAGCCAAACATATCACACCTCCATGCATAAGCAGTCCCATCAAGGATTGTGCATTCCAGTTCTATAAATCCAAAGGAGGAGGGAAGTTTCCAGTACTTCAGTTAGAAATCTTGTGAGGGATCTTCCCCTCACTTTGTCCTTATTATTTCCATCATTGTTGAGATACATTGCAACATCAAACATTAGGATATTAATCCTCCCTCTTTGACAGCACATTTTTCTGAAGCTGCTGAGTGATCAACAACCATATTCAGTGGAGGATATTAGAGGAGCTAGATCTTGAGCTTCTAGCTTGAGGATATAGTGAAGCGATCAAACCTTCAAGCATAGATATGATTTTGTGAAATATTGCAACCATATATTTGTTAGATCTTGCTTCAGATCTGCATACCCAGCAGTTGCATAGTGAAGCCCTAAGAGGGTAATTTTCCTAGATTCATAGATCTGGAAAATCCTTTTTGGGTTATCTTTGGTTTCCATCATAGTGCCTAGATATGAAATCTTGGCATCATCATAGCTCTAAAGCACCATAGATCTGCATTTCCCTTTCATCCAACAGCTGTAATATTATCATCAGCTGAAGGGACGACGCAGTATTTAGCTTCCAGTAGCTCCAGTTACGCAATGCCTACTTTGGCATGTTTTAAGGGTCATTCTAGGCCACTTTCTTGGCTTGAGTGCTTATGTCTTATGCACTGTTGTATCTATATTACATCTCCATATTAATAAAATGGCTCACCTATTATTTCTATATCTGTGTTGATCATAACTTATATGTATATAATCTGTTGTTTCAAATATTGTGTTTGTGTATAAATGCATTATTCCATTTTGGAATATTACAGTGGTATCAGAGCATGATCTTTGGCTCAGCTTGTGGACATTATTTACATCATAATATAAACATATAGTAGATATATACTATGGAGGGATTAAATTTTTCCACATCTCTCTTTAAATCTATAAAGGATCTCCCAAAGGAGATCAATGAAATAAAGAGAGAAAGTCAAAGAGAAACCTCTAGAAGGTTTAAGAATGAGGAAGGTCCCAACACTTCGTATCAGCAGCAAATAAGTCCAGAGATGCATAGAGCTCCACAAATATCTACTATGCCCACTTTCTTTAAATAAGGTGAGTGGTATAGTGATGAATAAAGAAGAAACATGGAGCCTGAGACTCATGAGAATCTCAACCTATATCTTGAAGAGTACAAAGCACAGTCTAGAGCATTCAAGGAGAATCTAACTCTCCAATAATTCTCCAAACTCAAAGAAGAAAGAAAATCCTACAACATCAATAGAAGAAAGAGGCACAATAGATTCTATTTTCCTACATTTAATGGATCTCCCTCAAGCACTTTAAAGGCTTGGAGGAAGGAGTTAGATACATTATTCTGGGTACATCGTGTAGCTTAAAGAGAGGCTGTTCAGATTACAACACTTCATCTTCAAGGTGAGGAAAATGAATGGTGGGTTGGTCACATGGAGCATGCAAGGGTGACTAAATATTCAGATTTCCTTCAAATTATAAGAAATAATTTTGATATAAGAAAATCAGAAGCATTCCACAAAGAGTCACTACATACACCACCAGCTGCAAAGGTACTCACATCAGGAGGAAAGACACTTTTATCTTTGTAAGATAGTCTTAGACTCTTGACATATAGAGTCCCATTCATGATTTAGTACATGCATGAAGAAGAGGAGAAGGTTTCCAGTGCTGTTACACTTGTAGAAGAGCAGCCATTACTCTTACCAGAAGTTGGAGAGACCATTGCACCGAATGGAGAAACTCTTGTGTCTTTTCAAGATGTTTCTAAATTTCAGTTGATCCAAGGTTTACATTCACTTCCATCTCATATTTTTTTAGTACCTATTATTGAAACTTATGGGGACATGCCATCAGGGCTAATGCATAACCAAGGCTTAGAGAAACATGTTGATTTGAAGAAACAACATATCATTGTGCAGAGGACCCTTGATCTGATCGAGGAGAAGATGTACATCCATCCTGGGTCATCATTGTTGACCTATATTAAACCCTTTTAGTTGAAATGTGGAGTTTTAGAAGATGGTATGAGCATGATCCTATTCAGTACAATGCCATGACATGAGTTCTTCATTGTGTCTTGCCATGAGACAACAGATGCACCAGCATGGAGATCAAAAAGGTTGTCTATGAGCAACAATGATGAGAAGAGGACCCATTCATTGGTGGAGCATTCCAATGGTAGATTCATTCATGAAGCATTGGAGAGTCAGATGATAGATCGTATACATATTGAGATGGACAATATTTTCCCCTTTCAAATTGACACTTTCAGAATGAGCATCTCACAGCTCAAAGAGAAACTTCTACCTACAACATATTTAGAACCTTATGGGTTTTGGAGGGAAAATGATGAGAGGATCTCATGGAGATACCTCAATGGAGGTGCACTTAAATATCTCATGGAGTGTGGAGGATGTTGGTATTATACATTGGGAGGATACCAAGATTTATCCTGTCATGATTCATCATCCACATTGGGATGAATGGATCCGGATGAGGAGCAGGAGGTTGCCTACCTTCCTGCAGATCTATGATACCAGGCAGAAAGAAGCATGGTTGCACTGCTTTACTTTGGGTGAGTATGGATACTACCCAACATCTCACATTTCTAGGATCCATGCCATGTATATCACTAAAGACATGCAACAGTAGGAGGCATGGTTGCGTTGATTGTTGATGAGAGAATTTGGACACCTCATGATGTATCTTATGTCCATTTATTTGATTTTGTTTGGGATATGTCTATTTTATTTACATGTATTTCTATTTGGGATATATCTCATGTTCATGTATGTATTTGGTTTTGGGACATTACATAACTCTCACATGATGTGGCATAAGGAAGCTTATTTGTATTTTTCTGATGAGACACTCCACATGTCCATTAATATCTTATTGCTCCACGACTTGCATCATGATGATGTAAGGAGGTAGCAAGAATCCTTGTTTCTTTGATTACCCTTGGGATAATATGGGCTAATTTCTTCCCATCCACTACATGATGATGATAGAGGATGAAAAGGATGCCTTACATCGTTGGCTTCTGTTGGGGGATTATGGTCATTATACTTGGTATGATGATGATGTGATGGGGTAGCAAGATGCCTTAATACGGTGGCCTCTCTTGAGATAATATGGCCACTACATTTGGTACAATGACAATGTGGTGTGGCAACAAGAGGCATTGTTGTGGTGGCTTCTATTGAGAGAGTATGGCTCTCTTACTTGTTTGCATGATGATCTAGCATGGTAGCAGAAGGCTTTGCTTAGATGGTTGTTATTGGTAGAATATGGTTTGAAATTGTTCATTTTCATTCATATGTTTCTACTTCTTCTTTTTCACTATGTTGATGTTATGTTTGGATCCTACATGGCCAACAGGGCTAATGATGAGAGCATTGATAGATGCAATCTACTCTATGTATCATGGGTTGGAGAGATATTTAGTGAGTTGGGACTTTCCACTTTGGTAAGAAGCCACTTCATTTCATGTATCTCATGTATAGAGGAGATCTTTGGACATCATATGGTTGCCACTTGGAGATTCATTGATGAGGATGCGTATCTAACTTTTCAGTTGGACGCCATTCTAGACATTCTAGAAAGGCAGATTTGGAGTTGGACATGCATAACACATTGTGAAAAATTGGGAGGCCTTCCATATGAGGATGCCATTTAGAGGGAGGATGTTTTTTGTAGCATCCACTTTTGTAGTTTCTCGAGGAAAAGAAAAATTTTGGCAGGGAGGGTTGTAATATTCCCAATTTGCCACAAGATAATTGGAATATTGAAGTTCTTAATTTTCATAATTAATTAAGTAAATAAGAGGATGGAGGGACACACAAACACCATAGATAAATAAATTCCACTTTTGATGTGTGTATGTGGTTATTTTAGATCTAGATCTACACTATGGAGTGGTGGAGCATCTTCTTAATGTGAAAGGAGTGGACATCATGTCTCATTTATGAGAAAGATCATAGAGATTGAAGCAATCAAATGTAAGATCATAGAGCATTCATGATGAGATGATGGAAGAAGTGGTGCATTTAATGCACACGCAATGGAGAGGGTGATCATTACATGCAGACATCATGGAGAGACAGTGCAGTCAACATGGAGACCTATGACCACATGTACAACGAAGTTATGAGGTGGGCCAAGGAATGAGAAGGTTCACAAACTATACAATGAAGATGAAGGCAACATTAGAGGTAGGATTGTATTGTTGATTTTTGATCTGTTTAGATATAGATTTTCCATTTGAAATTTCTATGCATGCTTATGCTATCTAGCTAAGTCTGAAGTGATGTTTAGCATAGGGTGTTTCCGAGAGGAAATCCCACCCTTACCCATGGGGGACTTTGAGTGCCTACTATGGGAAGGTTATTATGAGCTACCATTCATCATTAGGCATTGGTTCCAAATTTTTCCTACTTTCTACAGCCCATACATCTTAAAAAATAATGCATTTCTATAGCAGGGTTTGAGAGGAGGAGGTTGTCCTTTAGTATTTCAGCTGAGGAACCTGTGGAGGATTTATCCTTGCAACTTGATCTTCAAGATCAGCCTTCTAGTTCTTCATATATATATCAGGCATTAAACCAAAAATATCACACCTCCATGCAGAAGCAGTCCCATCAAGGATTTCACAGTCCAGTCCTGTAGATCCAAATGAGGAGGGAAGTTTCCAGTACTTCAGCTGGAAATCCTGTGAGGGATCTTCCCCTCACTTTTTCCTTATTATTTCCATCATTATTGAGCTACATTCCAGCATCTAGCATTAGTCTATTAAGCCTCCCTCTCTGACAATGCAATTTTCTAAAGCTGTTGAGTGATCCACAGCCATATTCAGTGGAGGAGATTGGAGGAGCTAGATCTTGAGCTTCTAGCTTGAGGATCTAGTGAAGGGATCAACCCTTCAAGCATAGATATGATTTTGTGACATATTGCTTCAGATCTACATACCCATCAGTTGCATAGTGAAGCCCTAAGAGGGTGATTTTCCTAGATTCATATATCTAGAAAATCCTTTCTGGGTTACCTTGAATTTCCATCATAGTGCTCAGATCTGCAATCTTGGCATCATTAGAGCTCCAGAGCACCATATATCTGAATTTCCCTTTCAGACAATAGTTGTAATATTATCATCAACTGAAGGGACAATGTTGTATTTATCTTTCAGTAGCTCTAGTTACGCAATGCCTACTTTGGCATGTTTTCAGGGTCATTCTAGGCCACTTTCTTGGCTTGAGTGCTTCTATCTTATGCAATTTTGTATCTATATTCCATATCCATATTAATAAAATGGCTCACCTATTCTATTTATATCTATGTTGATCATAAATTATTGGTAAATAATTTGTTGTTTCAAATATTGTGTTTGTGTATCAATGCACTATTCCATTTTGGAATATTACACCAAATGTTATGAAACTAGCTCACAAAATAGAAGAAAAGAGAGATCAATGATTTAGAAATAAACCACTTCAAGGGGGAAACCTCCTTTACATCACATAAATGAAAAACTATTGGATGATACACATGAAAAAACCTCCTTTATATATATAGGAGTCCATGGGGCCACAATATAATCCTAGCCAACCTAACAATAATAATGTAAGGGCACAACAATGACAATAGTGGGATATTATGGGGCATAATAATAAAAAAATGGAGACTACATGGGTACAAAAATAATAATAATGGGGCTACACTAACAACAATAAGGGAATACACTAGTAATATAGGGCCCTAACATTCAATCCCATGGATGATTCCAATTTCTACAGCTAAAACAAGTTAACACTTTACATTCAGAAAATATACAACAAAGGAATATCATAATGAGATATGTAAAGTTTTAAATTATTTTCATACGAGAACATTAGATTTTAATTCATTGGATGATTTAATTTATAAAAAAAAACTTGGGTGATTAAATGACCTTACAAATTGCCTACAAATTATATCCCACTACCATAACCGTTATATCCCCATTATATCAACATAACATAAATTGTCAGATCAAATATATTTGAAATCATATTAATATTATCGACCCTATGAAATTGGATCTAAAAATCATGGGAAATCATGTGAAATGTTTTAGTCCTATTATAAGTTAAACACCCCGTGATCACCCCATTCCATTATCATTTCACTCCATTCCATACCCCTCACCACTCAGCTTTCTTAGCATGTTCTTATCAACCCTCCACCACCTTTTTCAAGAAAGAAATAATTCAATACCAAGACCTCTCTACACCATGGGTATCATCGTCCGATCAAGACCTAATTGAGTCAAGTTCCTTCAGGCATACCCACGAGACAAAGAAAAACTTTAGGAGGTAGGTTGGCTTCGGTTCTATGAAAAGTTTGATGGGAATGAGATAAAGGTTACCAAAGATTTTTCCCAGGATTTTGATGGAGTCGAGGAATAAGTAATCGACTTTAAACTTATATTGACAAAGTACATCATGGAAGAAGCTATAAAATTACCCCAAAATGAAGAGAGTTGGTTTAAGAATAAAAAAATCAAAGAGAAATACTGGGCAAACTTCCTCAAAGATCTAGGTGTGGACATTTCTATCTTTAAAAGGGGAATTCGAGTCACAAAATTGAAAGGAAAATGGACAAATTTACTATTAGTTATTTATAAATTTTTAACCTGTGAGAGAAGTTTTGGAACCATGTTCTTCTATCATGATCGACTTCTGGTGCATTTTATTGATGGGAATGAAATCAATTTTCCATATTTCTTGCTCTGTAGTCTTAGAAATATGGATTCAGTGTGCAACTAGAATCAAAATCCCTTGATAATTCCCTTTATCATCATGGACTTATTAAAATCCTCATAGAAGCACATTTAAAAACTAAAGTGGATAATTGGAAAGATTTTATAATCCACAATCATTTTGTAGAAGCTCAAGAAAAATAAACTAGAAAAATGGTTAAAAGAAGTTGATACAGAGAACTCCCAAACGCTAACCCCGAAGAAGAAAACGAAAAGGAAGATTCATGTCAGAATGGAATAGAGACAATATGAGACCCACTTGAATATGGCACTCCTCTTTCTTAGTATTTAGAAAAATGCAAACAAAAAAAATGGAAAACAAAATGTTAGAAGAAAGAAATTTAGCTCATGTACTAAACTTCCTGAAGAAAATGAAGAGCCAGAAAAGAAGAAACACGAACAAACCAACAAAAGGAAAACTATCCAGAACATTTAAGAATAAGGAATAAAATTAGGAAGAAGCAAGATAATTTCCAAACTCTCAAATATACAATCTTGATAAATGGTTGATCTCCAAGACGAAGGTTACAAGACACCACCTCATACATTGAGTCTGACAAGGAAGACAACAGATATTGATCCAACACAATAACAAATATATGATTATGTGGAGTCCGTAGAAAAAATAGCACAACAAAAGGTAAAATTCTATTCTCAAAACCAAGACAATAAATTTGATGAAACTCGTCTATCAGATCATACTCCTGAAAAAGAGTATAGATTTGAGCATGATATGAAGCAAGATATGTATGAGTTATAAGTTATTAATAAACATCTTACATAGGAATGAGAAGGAAAAAAGTTACAAAATTAAATATTAAGGACTTAGAATGACAATATAATTTTTCATCTATGCTATTGGTACAAGAAGAAAAAGAAACTCAAAGAAAATAGTAGATTCTTCAAAAAAATAATAAGGGTGTTACAGAGTAAAATCCTAATGAAGAAACCAAGGGAAATATTGAACATGAAAAAGAGAAAGAGGAGCACTAGTATTGATATGCTTGCACAAGCTTCTGATATTATACACTGAAGAAAAGAAGGAACTAATTTTGAATTTTTGATGCATGAGGACATGAAAAAACTTTGGTGTGGGGAAATGTTGAATTTCGAAATTATTTTCTTTTTTACTACCCCTTTTTCCTCTCCTTTATATTTTTGAGACCATTTTGTTGCAGTTTCAATCTAATCAAGGTTATCACAGACTTAATCAAGCATATAAAAGGTAATGATAATCCATGTTTTAGAATTTATTGTTTCTTTGTGAAATATAATGAAAACATTTTTACAACTAAAAAATCTTGCTTATTGCGCAACTAATGTATAATTCTGCAGCCACCTCCATGATTAGACAGGTTTCAATGCACCAGAGAATGAATGTAAGATACCTATAGACGATAATTATTCCATAAATGGATGTCCACCTATCACCACGATATGGTAAGATACAAAGGTCAAAATATCTAAAAGTAAAACCAGAAGTCAACCCTAGCTATGATGTTTCAGTAGTCAAGAAAGTTTTGGTAGGAAATCATGACGAGATCAAGCGAGCATGGAGATGATTTTTTTGATCAAGAGATGATAAGTTTGATAATAATCCCTCACGATTTTCTCTTCTAGTATAAAATAATGAGGAGATAGACTTTCAATTTACTAATACTTCTTAGATGGAAAATTCATTAAATTTCCTCTCAGCATAAGAATCTCAGATTAGTTTGATAAATAAATGCATAAACTTCATGGTGAAAAACCAAAAAGGACAGTTAGTTATTGTTTTTAATTATTTGCAAGCTTTGTTCAAGAGAACTCTGTGATTAATATAAAACATTGTTTCTTTTAGTCAATGCATGGTTGAGAAAGTCGATTGAACCAATGATGAGCTTACACTCATGGAAGGTCCCCCTAAAGAGTTGTAAGGGCAGATAATTTTAATTAAAATTGTGATTTCTCATAGTTTTATTTCTGTCAACATAGATAGTTTTCACTTAATTTTTATTCAAGTCTAACTCTATGTTGTTTTTTCAATAAAGAACTCATAAAAATAAATGCCAAAAATGCTTATTTCCATAATGAATTTCATTGAGTAATATAACTGTATAACACGGTTAAATTTCTTGGATAACGAACAAATGTTTTTCAAAGCTTACTAGCACATATTAGTAATCACTTGAAGTTGGAATTTAATTTGATTCATGTCCCTTCCTTTTGCAAAATTACTATTTTTTTTCAAATAGCATTAGCATTTATTTCTACAAATTAGTGTTAATATTTTTTCTTCTTTTGCAAATTAGTGTTAAGATTTCCTTTTTGTAAATTAGTGTAAGATTTGTTTTTTGAAAATTAGTTCTAAGATTTATTTTATGCAATTAGTATTAATATTTATTTCCTGCAAATAAAATTAGGATTTATTTTATGCAAACAAGAAATAGACATTCAATTCTACAATTAGAATAAATTTTGATTTCAAGTTATAGATTAATTTTCAATATAATTTGGCATTTGGATTTGAAGTATACTTAATGAAAAGAACATGTGTGTGACAACTCTTTAATATTGTCTACAATTTGTCCAAACTTAGATAAATTTCATCCAAAGATACAATTCCTAGCATATATGGTGCACATACACTTCATAAGTACGCAGACCTTGGTTTACAATTAATGAAGTAATTTGAGATCAGTTGAATTACCCAACACTACTATAGGATCCTATAATTTTTCTTCAAGGCTTCTTATAGTGTTCACCACCTTTCATCAACTATTAGGAACTAATTTTCTATATATTCATCATTATACATCATTGATGTCTCAATTTTCACTTTAAAACATTTAAGTTTAGCTTGATTTACCTTGTAGTCACCTTCATAACAATTACTCATCTTGTCCTAAATAGCCTTTCTAGTTGTGCAGTCCATAATATTTTATAGTTATTATTCAAGTAGTGTTAGGTCCCTATAATACAAGTGTAGCCCATTATTGTTATTGTTAGTGTAGCCCCTTATTTTTATTGTTAGTGTAGCCCCATTAGTGGTATTGTTGTGCTCATGTATTCCCTATATCGTTATATTGTGACCCCTTAGATTGCTATATATATAAGGTAGGTTTTTTTCATTTGTATCATCTAAGAATTATTCATTTATGTAATGTAAAGGATGTTTCCCACTCGAAGAGGCTGATTTCTAATTCGTTGATCTATATTTTCTTCTATTTTGTGAGTTGGTTTCATAAAATTTGGTATCAGATCTTTGGATTCTAGGGTTTCACTGCCACAAATAGGTCATCTTAGAATTTTCGCTATAAATTTTTTTCTACGAAGGTTCAGAAGCTAAATTTTTTACCATGAGAAGAAGAAATGTAAGGAAATTCATGTAACAATGTCAGATCTTGGTTTTCTATAGTTTCGGAGAGAAGATATGAGGAAGATAGGGTTTTTTCAGGCTCCATAATTTCATCTCAAACATGTGACCGAGGGAAAATTGTCATAACTTTAGTTCCAAACATCGGTTTTTAATTATGTAAAAAGTGGCCAAAAGTGCACGGAATTTAGTTTATTTTTTATAAATTTCAGGGCCAAAGGTCAAAACAGTGACACGTGGCACACCATACAAGTTAGATCTACTAAACCAATCCATAATTTGGTCATTGTGGGAGATTTGGCATAACTTTAACTTGAAGAATCCAAATTAGGTCTGACATGTGGCATTAGAAAGAAGACTCAGAGGGCTACAAAAAGACTAAATTTTAGATCTCAGAGATCTGAAATTATAGAGTTACAACCATTTCAATATTGAGCTCCTAAAAAAATGAAAAGGTGTATATTTTTTATAATAAAAAAATTCATAATGTTTTTTTGAAAAATCGGTTTGAAGTGATTCAAAGGGAATATTGAAGCATATATATTTGTATTGGGCCCTAAAATGCCTCAAAAAAAAAATTGTACACCCATTAAGCCCTCAGAAAACTCTACTATGACGCATGAAGAGGAAGAATTGCAACATGATATATCAAAATTACGGGACCAAGTGCAACAAATTTTGATCTCACAAAGAGCAACCAAAGCTGACATATATGGTTTAAAAGAAGACATGGAAGCTAATATGGATGTTTTTAAGGATGAAATGAATTCTAATATGGATTTTATAGAAGAAAAAATGAAAGGAAACATGGAATATTTGAAGAATGGTTTAAAAGAATATTTGACAAAGTTGCTACAAGAAATGCTTCCTAATCGTGAAAAGGTATTAGATGAAACTCATGGTGAGAACAAAAAAAATGTTAATCATGATTCCATAGCTCTATAATTGGATTGAAGACACAAAATATTTAAAAGATCGATATGCAGAATTTTGATGGAAAGGATCTGATAACATGGATACTACAAATGGAGCAATACTTTGATCTCCATAATGTGCAACATACACAAAAGGTACACGTTGCAACTTTATATTTAGAAAAAAATATGTTTGTATGGTATCGATGGATTTTTTCTCATAAACCACTTGTCACTTGGTCATTTTTTATGGAGGAAATGATAACACATTATGAGGATACAAAGAACAACACCTTTTTTACCAAATTGATAAATCTCAAACAAAAGGGTTCAATGATGGAGCACAACGAGGACTTCCAAAAATTGAATATAAGGGTAAATTATATTCTAGAGGAACATAGGAATGATGTATTCATAGGGAATTTAAAGGATGACATCCAACATGAGGTTCGCCTTTGGAAACCTAATACATTAGAGAAGGCATTCAGGAACTTGGCAAGAAAAAATGAAAGCAAAATTATGGCAATAAGGAAGCCTACCATTGACAACTATAAAGATGGAAGTTTTGCTGCTCCTAGCCTCCCACAACCTACAAGGTTGAAACCACAACAATTGGAATAAAAAATACAAAAAATTCTTTGTTACAGTTGTGATATAAAATACATTAAATGTCATAAGTGTTCTAAGAAGAAATTAGTTTCCATGAAGATTCCACATGGGAGGATGATAATTTTATACAAAAGCATTCATAACTACTCAAGTGTTGAGGAAAACACTTGTTTGAAGGAGAGGGGCATGTTAGGTCCCTATAATACTAGTGTAGCCCCTTTTTTTATTGTTAGCATAGCCCCATTATTGTTATTGTTGTGCCCATGTAGTCCCCATATTGTTATATTTTGGCCCCTTAGATTTCTATATATAGAAGGTAGGTTTTTTCATTTGTAACATCTAATAATTTTTCATTTATGTAATGTAAAGGAGCTTTCCCCCTTGAAGAGGCTGATTTCTAAGTTGTTGATCTATATTTTCTTCTATTTTGTGAGTTGGTTTCATAACAGGTAGACCATCTACCAATAAGAAATGCATTCATGGTTTTTGCATTACATGTGAATTCAAGCATCTAGTATTTAGTAATAATTGTTGGATTCTTTTGATATTATTATTCTAAAACATCCCATACATAAACTCCAAGTGATTGAATGAAGGTCTTTGTCCTTATTTTACAGAACACACAATTTTTTTCAATGAGCATAGGTGCCCTATTGGTAAATCCTTCTTCCTGATTTTCCATGGTCCTTGATCTTCCTTCCAGCTATTAAACTGATATTGAAGGAAAATGGTTGGATATGATACCAATTATTAGAAACAACAGAAACCAATACACTATTGAGAAGGGGGAGGGGTGAATTAGTAGTGTGACCAAAGTATACAACTTTTTACAAATTACAATTTTCAATCACTTAATCACTTAAGAATCATCAACACAATTCAATCATGTAAAACATAACATTATAAACATTTTCATACACGCGGGAAATATATATATATATATATACAACAAAATTTATGTTATTTCTTTGACAAATACAAGCTTCAACTTGCAATTACATCATCTCCCCACAAGCTACTACTTTTAGGTTTATAAACTGCTACTGAAAGGAACTTCTATCCCTGTGAATTTATCAACTTTCACTGAAAGGGACGAATGTCCCTACTTATTTATTAGCCACTGTTGAAGGGAACTCTTTCCCTTCTCGTTTATCAGCTATTGCTAAAAGGGACTCTTGCCATTGGAATGCAAGATACCACTTGCTATCCATGTTGATCCATATTTCATACCTTTTCAAGATAGAATCAATAGGCCACTTTATTTCAAAAAAGAAGAAGTTTTTGATATCAATCACTTACTACAAACACCTTAAACAATTCTATGATTACTAGAATCACTTACTACAAACACACCAACAATATCAATGCTCTATAATTTATAATTTCACCATTAAAAAATATATTCACCAATTCATTATTTGTCTTCTCAGCACCTTTAAGACACCAAAATGTATCTTTAATTAACCCTTTATGCATAAACACACTTTTCATCTCATTGTACCAAAAACCTTCCACTTGGTTGCTCAAATTATGCTTTTAAATAATTCTAGATTGATATTTTTGGAATTGGACTTAAGTAATATTTAGCTCTTCCTCATGAATAAATATTTATTTTTTTCTTTGTCCTACTTCTGTTAAGTCATCTGAATATTCTCTCGAAGTCTTTAAACTCTCCCTCCCTATTTCTGTTTTAAAAACTGAGATTAACCACTCAAATTTTCTATTATGGATTTTTTACAGGTTTTAGCTGTGACTTTCTAAATTTGGTGTATCACCAAATTTAGATTAACTTCTAAATTTGTCTCTTAATTTTTCCATTCCGTTATAATTATTGCCAACTAGTTCATGCCATCCATTTTAACTTTTAGTGGTGCAATTTTATATAATTTGAAAAGCACCAATTTCCAAAGTTGTCGACTTGTTTCATGAAAATATGACATATATCACCAAAATTATACACTACTGACTCATCCACCATGGGCCCTATTTATGCTATATCCCCAAGGCTTTAACTCATATTTTCCGACCCACTCATACTTAAGAAGCTAGGAAATTTAAATTTAACACAATGCTTTTTATATTACAATTAGCTCAAAGGCCCTCGATCACAAGACACAAATAATCACAACAAAACTATGTCTCGAAGTGCTCTATGTTACATGATGGAATGTCACTTAGCGAAATTGTTTATTTCTCTTAGGCCTGTTATCTCAACGATTTTCTTTTATGCACCTTTTTTTTCCCTCCGGGATTTTCCTTCTGAGATGATGTGTTGCGTGGGGCCACCCTGCTCCTTACTTGTTCTCATTTCATTGGTTGTTGAATCTACCATGTAAGATGTCATGTTATAGAACGTTGTCATCTTGAAGGTTACTCCACTATGAACTTTATAAACATTATAAGATAAGGCCTCCATTATGAGATCATGCTTCCATCATAAAATGTGGCACCTTTAGAGCAGTGACACATGTCGCTCATATTTGGCCCACTAAGCCACCCAAAAATGTTGAATCTTCCTTCCACGTGTCCCCCATACTAACATCATGCTAACATCATCTTAGGAAAATACAATGCGGCATAGGTCTCCAATATAGGAGAGAGAAAGGGTCCCGATCCTTTGTGTTTTTCATTGAATTTCTTCGTTAGAATTTTTAATAAAAGACACCAGGTTCAAGCCCTTTATAGTAATGCAACTACCATGACTTCCTAACTCTCTATCTATTGGTCCTTCTCTACTGCTGATATTCACCATTCTAGCTCAACTCTTAATTATCCTGGGCCATTTAAACTAGTCTATGATATTCCTTATTTATTCTCAGAAATGTCTCTTGGGCTAAGCTATCTTATGGGGACCTCTCTCTTTAAAACTTCACCAATCAACTGTGGTTGTGTCTACTTCCCAAACTTACATCATCCCAAGAGTGCATGATCTTGGGCACTCCCTTACGTGCACACCTTTGAATCTTTTGGGGAAGCCTCCCACTAGGGTGAGCTGTTATGTGGGGCTCCACTATTGACCAATTAAAACACTTGTTATCGCTTTGTTGTTTGCCTCATTTTCCTAGTCATTTTGATAGCCACTCTGCTAACTAGTTGCACCAAATTTTGAAATACCACCAAACATAGCTTGCTAAAATGGTTCCTCAAACACTTTAACTTTACAAATTTTAATTTTGGGGCCCCTAACTTTGACTGGCCATAAATTTCAATCTAAGGGGAAATTTATGAACTTCAACATACGATTTGACAACTCTTTCTGTAGAAATTTGAATAACTGTTAAATTATTCACCGAGATTATCCTGATCACACACTATTTGAGCTTCATGCATAATACATAACCTCTTATACTATTGATCATTAATTGTGGAAATATAATCAATCGCATGCGCACATTAAAACCATAAACATTCACACATATAAACACAACATTTATGGGAAAGATTAAAGCTAAAAACCCCCAACTATCTGTATATTATAATGATAGAGATCATGTAACAATCATTGTACAAACTCCTCACAAGCTCTCAGTACAATCTCCAATTGTTACACACTACACAAGCTCAGATCTGACAAAACACATGCTCCAATCTGCTCCACATGTTAGCCTGCCTCTACTACGCAATCCAAGATGAATACTGGCCCAATTTGAGTTCGAATCCACCTGGTGTGTACTGCGCAATCGTCATTGGCATCTCCATCAATGTGTGGTGCAAAATCATGCACCAGTATAGTCACAACTGATAGTCACACTTTCTCTTTCACCTACCTCTCCATTGGTCTCCACTGAAACGGTCCATGCACTGAAGTTAACTGATGTATTCTTTAGTTGATTTATGAGTTAATAATTAGTGAATTAATTAATAATTAATTCACACCACTCTCACTAGTGTATCAATCAGTTAGAGTAGATACAACTAGCTCAACTGTGTCTAACTGAGTTAAACTGAACACAACTCCACCAACTACTTCTACAACTCCACCAAACTCTGTCACATGAGTTTTGACTAAAGTCCTCCATGCAATAGCTCCACTAAACCCTCAAGAATAGCGTAATTCTTTCTATCAGCTCCTGTGCCACATTTGTGCACTTAATTGAAGTGCTCCAAGAGAATAAGATAATGTTTAGAGTCCAAATATTATTAAGAGCTAATAATATTTGACATATCTATTTTTAGACTGGCAATCTAAAAATAGATTCTGCCCAATATGTCTAAAAATAGAAGTCAATCTGTTTTTCCAACTTGACCAACCATCCAAAAATAGCATCCTGCAACTCATAGAATATGATCGACATGTCTAAAAATAGACATAGTCTAAAAATTGACTTTGCGCCAAAAATAGCCTGTGGGCCCACTTAGTGAAGGCGACTTATTTCCATTAAGATCATCATCTTGTTGCAATCTCAACACTCCCTCTCAAAAAGATATGGATTATCTTCAACCCCTATCCTGCCTCTGTGGTATTCGAATTTGCTCCTGGTGAGCGCCTTCATCAAGATATCAGCATCCTGATCCTTCGTAGGAATGTATGAAAGTAACATGACCTTCTGCTGCACACAATCTATGATATGATGATACCGGATGCCAATGTGTTTAGATCTATCATGAAATATTTGGATTCATAGAGAGTTTTGTAACTTTGATTATCTGATAAATCACATTAGGCTCTAGTGTAGGCTGATGGCTTAAGACGGGATCTTCCTCATTCATATAGCCTGCCTTCACAATTCCTATCGGCGCCGCACTGGGACTCCTGCGGAGCAAGTGCCACGAGGATCTGCGCTGGCACATTGTACCCAAGAACACCTGTTGTCGACAGATCTGAAAATCCCTCCGGATATGCTCTTTCTGGTCCATTGGGCTCCTGCCCAATTGCGCATCTGTGAAGCCACACGGCTTGCATCACTCCCTGTGACTATACGTACCATGATCCATATCCCGATGTGCCTATGAGATATCTCAATACATGCTTGTCTACGCCTTCTGATAGCTTTTTTATTATATAGTTGTGAAAGGCCGGTTATTAACATATATATCAGGTCGTGTATTGACCAGATACATAAGCGACCCCACCAACTGTCGATAAACAGTGGCATCCACTACCTCCGCTGAAGTAGCATCCTCCTTCCTCAAACCTCCAGGAAGAGGAGTATCAACAGGCTTTCAGCCATGCATGTTGAACTTCTCCAATATCTCCCAGGCATACTTACCCTAAGAAACAAACAGTCCACCACTGCGCTGCCAAATTTCCAATCCCAGGAAATAATGAAGGAGGCCCAAGTCCTTCATCTCAAAATATTTTGCAAGATCCTCCTTGCATGAGAGTATCAATAGCTCATCACCTGTCAAAATCAAATCATCTACATAAAGTACAATGATTATAAACTTACCCTCCACCATAATTTGGTATAGGTTCAGATCCGCCTCACTCTTGGAGAATCCAAGTCCAGTGAAATAGTTGTCTATCCGTGTGTACCAATCACGAGGTGCTTGTTTCAACCCATGCAACGCTCTCTTGAGCCTGCACACATGCGACTCGCTGCTGAAGATCTCGAAACCTTCAGGCTACTCTATGTACACCTCCTCCTCAATGACTCTGTTGAGGAATATAGTCTTCACATCCATCTGATGAATGTGCCACCCCATTTTCACTGAGAGAGCAAGAATCATCCGTATGGAAGAATACCTTGCGACAGGTGCAAAGGTCTCCTCATAATCGATCCCCTCTATCTGTGAGAAGCCTCGGGAAAAAAATCTTGCCTTATACTTCTCCACACTCCCGTCAGCTGCCTTCTTCACTTTGTAGATCCATCTCGAACCCACCACTGATTTCCCTTTCGGTCTAGGGACAATCTCCCATGCACTGTTTCTGACAATCGAATCATACTCTTCCACCATGGCATCTACCCATGCAGGATCCTCCACAGCTTCCTCGAAAGAGGATGGCTCTGTCACGATACGCCTCCTTGAAGCCATCAATAAAGTGTCTGGAAATCGGTGATTTTCTGCCTCTGCCTTTATGATGTGGTGCTCCTACAACCTTCTGCCATCTTGAGCAGTCTGCAGAAGCACGCAATCAACGCTTCAACCTACATGGTTGGTACTGCATGGTGGTCTCTTCCACTCCATGAACCTCATCTTGTAGGTAAATCCACATCTTGAGACTCTCCTTAGGAACTAATATCTCCTCATCCATGCACTTTCGTGGCTCCCTCGCGAAAACCACTTAGCGGCTTTCTCCTGCCCATTGCTGATATCCCGTCGCACAACGGTCTTGCGGCTGTCTGGAGCAATACACATGATAGTTGTGGGGCGTGTCCAGATGTACCCACAAATATCCCAACCTCCGTAGTCGGCTCCAGCTTCTTTCTAGCATCCTTCGTCACATGAATGTAAACAGGTGAACCAAAAATCCTCAAATGGGAAATATCAGGCTTCTTACCAGAAAACGCCTCCTCGGGTGTACTCATGCCAAGTATCCTGTGAGGACAACGGTTCTGCACATATACTGCAGTATTGCATGCCTCAGCCCACAAGTGAATGGGTAGGCCCTAATCATGCAACATCGCCCGTGCAGCACCCACGATCGTTCTGTTCTTCCGCTCAGCAACCCCATTCTGCTGTGGGTTAGGAGGTGCTATGAGCTCTCTTCGAATTCCTTATGCGCTGAAAAAGTCCTTGAATTCGCCAGAGATGAATTCACCACCATTGTCGCTCCTAAGAGCCTTCACCTGCTTCCCCGATTCTTTCTCAACCAGTGCCTTGAACTCACAGAACTTTGAGTATGTCTCGCTCTTCTTCTGCATGAAGAAGATCCGGCACTTACGAGAAAAATCATCAACAAATATCACATAATACCTGTGCTTTGCTTTCAAACTGCGAGAAAGTCCCCACTCTGCCAATGTGTGAATTCTCCCAAGGATCGTCGTGGCGCGACTATCCTTCTCGTGAAAGGTGGCTTTCACAAATTTTCCCAAGGTACACCCCTTGCACTGATCTGACTGCGCAAGAGTGCCTTTAGGAAGCCCAGTAGAAATCTGCTGCAATATCTTCAAAGCTCCATGGTGAAGGTGGCCCAATCTCCGGTGCCACAACTCGCCATCATCCCGGCTCACCACTCCTTCTGCCTTGCCTGCCATTGCTACGCAGCCATCTACCTGCAATTGATAAAGGTTCTTAACTTGAACCCCTATCCTCCGGGTCTCACTAGTTTCCTTACTGCGCAGGAAAGCCTTTCCCTCGCTAAAGACAACATCATATCCCTTGTCTTCTAACATCGCCACAGAGATAAGATTCTTCTTCAATCCTGGAACATGCATCACTTCCTTCAATACGAAGGGTTTACCAGACTCCCTCTCAAAGGAAATGGTACCGATACCGGTCGCACTGTATCTACCATCATCGCCCATCTCGATGTGCACTCCAAGATCTTTCTCATCCAGATCAGTAAACAAATCTCGATCTCCTGTCATGTGAAAAGACGCACCATTGTCCAGAAACCACACTGAACCCATCACACTTGAGACCAAGCATTCGATCAGTGAAAAATCCAGCTCAAACTTCCAGGCTAAGTCCTCTCCAGCTGTAGATCTTGCAGCCTGCTTATTTTTCTTCTTCTGCAGAAAATTTGTGGCATAATGTCCGTGTTGGTGACAGTGAAAGCACTTCACCTTGGACATTTCCTGCTTCTTGCCTTTCGCACTGGAATGAGAAGCTTTCTTGCTCTTCCCCTTCTTTTCATTGGTAGCCAAAGTGCAATTCTCTTCATCAGAGTTCTTTGATGAAGATCCATCTCTGGTACTTCGCCTTATCTCCTCTTGCACAAGATCCTACCAAAGTCGCTCCCATCCTGGCAATTTCTCCCGACCATTGACAAAGTCCTAATAGGAATGCCAACTCTTCGGAAGCCCAAGGAGAGCCAAGCTCACCAAGTCCTCATCATCAACAGTCACCCCCACACTTCCCAGCTCATCCCTGCATTGGGTGAACTTCGTGAGGTACTTGGGCATACTGTCGCCTTTCTCCATATTTATGTTTCTAAGTTTATCCTTGAGCGCCAACTTCCTCTGGTCGCTCTTGATTTGGAATAAATCTGTCAAGGCTTTCCACATCAATAATGGAGAAGCCTTACCATGAAGGCTGGACACTATGTGATCCTTCACGCCCTCCAACAGAATCCTTCGACACTTTGCTGTCTTCTTTTTCCATGCGTCAAGTACGACAGCATCAGTAGAAGTAGGCTTTGGGACTTTAGCATCTATGAACTCCTTCAACCCATTTTCATCTAGTACCACCTCCATCCTGTCCTTCCAAGCAATATAATTCAAGCTGCCCTCAAGGGCATACTCCAATCGCAATTCGTTGAAAGACATCTCAACTTCGACACCAAGAAAACACTGCTGCAAATTCGAATTCCACCAGCTCAAAACTCAACCGCTTCAATGTTTTGCAATTGCTCCAATGATCAATATCGCTCCAATACCATGTAGAAATTTGAATAACTGTTAAATTATTCACCGATATTATCCTTATCACACACTATTTGAGCTTCATGCATAATACATAACCTCTTCTATTATTGATCATTAATTGTGGAAATATAAACAATCGCATGCGCACATTAAAACCATAAACAATCACACACATAAACACAGTATTTATGGGAAATATTAAAGTTGAAAACCCCCAACTATCTTTATATTATAATGATATAGATCATGTAACAATCATTGTACAAAATCCTCACAAGCTCTCAGTACAATCTCCAATTTTTACACACTACACAAGCTCAGATCTGACAAAACACATGCTCCAATATGCTCCACATGTTAGCCTGCCTCTACTGCGCAATCCAAGATGAATACTGGCCCAATCTGAGTTCGAATCCACCTGGTGTGTACTACGCAATCCTCATTGGCATCTCCATCAATGTGTGGTGCAAACTCATGCACCAGTATAGTCACAACTGATAGTCACACTTGCTCTTTCACCTACCTCTCCACTGGTCTCCATTGAAACTGTCCATGCACTGAAGTTAACTTATGTATTCTTTAGTTGATTTATGAGTTAATAATTATTTAATTAATTAATAATTAATTCACACCACTCTCACTAGTGTATCAATCAGTTAGACTAGATACAACTAGCTCAATTATGTTTAACTGAGTTAAACTGAACACAACTCCATTAACTCCTCAATCAACTCCACCAAACTCTGTCCACCAGTTCCTAGCCCAGAATCTCATGCAATAGCTCCACTAAACCCTCGGGAATAGCGTAATTCCTTACGGCAAATTTGCATGTGCCACATATATGCATAACTGAAGTGCTCCAAGAGGATAAGATAATGTTTAGAGTCCAAATATTATTAGAGCTAATAATATTCGACATTTCTATATTTTTAGGCAGCGATCTAAAAATAGATTTATTAATATGTCTAAAAATAGAAGTCCATCTATTTTTCCTGACTTGACCAACCATCCACAAATAGCATCCTGCAACTCATAGAACATGATCCATATGTCTAAAAATAGACATAGTCTAAAAATAGACTTTGCGCCAAAAATAGCCTGCAAGCCCACTTAGTGAAGGCGACTTATTTCCACTAAGCTCATCATCTTGTTGAAATATCAACACTTTCAGAGCTATTTTTGTCTAAGTCAGTCCCAAATCCAATTGAAATTATCTTCATAATTGAAAATGACCTCAAAATATTTGAATTATCACCATCTATTCCTTTACAATTCTTTGAGTTGTTCTTCATTCTTCCTGCAATCATCAATTCTACTACCTTCATCCTAATTAATTTTTCCATCAATGAAAACACATTTCTAACAAGTATTTCATGTAAAAAAATGACCTCACGTATGGATATTTATATAGAAACGAGTGAAACATTACTTTTTTGTTTCTCACCCCTATCCTCTCAAACACCTCTATACACTAACAGAACCTTTGCGTGACGTCATCCTCCTCCCATACCATGTATTCATAATGGTGCCAACTTATTTGATATACATTCACCTCCTCCTCCATCTATTGGATATGTCTCACTTCATGTGTCAATGTGGCTTATGGATATTCCGCCACATCATATTTGGCTTACTATCTCCTATCCTAAAAATACTATGCATTTGAAAGGGTAGAATCATCTTTCAATTTTAGGACTATAATATAGATATGAAAATATTTCCACCTTGCACAAAAAATCTAAATATGCTTAACATATCATAGAATAAAGCTCATATAAACTTCCTCAGTCATACATATTATCTCAACCACCCTCCCAACCCCCCCTCCTTTTACTCACCCTACCTATAAGTATATTTTATCTATTCAATGGTAGACACAAATAGGAAACAAAATGTGATCTCTATCACGATGGTTATAGTCCATCATCACAACCAAAAATGGTGGTTCTATAGGTCCTAGTGGTTGATCAAGCCCCTACATATGCCTTAATAAAGCCTATGTATATCAAGTTTAGTTTACCTCTCCAATCCTCCACCCTATATGATTTCCCTCTCAACATTCATCACAAATATGATCTCCGCCACTAGTGCCTTTGTTAACCACTCTCAATTGGTTATCTCCCTAATATGGCTCACATAAAATTCCCCACACCCTACAATTTCTCTTACACAAGTATACATGAATATATATTAGTCAGAAACCGTCTGATTCAATGAAAAGTTTCTCCTAAAAAAATATTTTCATTTTTTTTTCCATCATGTTGTGGAATTTTTATCCATATCACAGGATACAATAGCATTATTACTACTTTGAATCATGGTATGTGATTGCAATCAATGGATCTAAATATAGCAAAACCAAAATTTTGATTAGAAATTTATTGGAATTTCCATGGTCATACTCTGTGGTACTATAGTTGCAATGTGTATTACCATGGTGAGGTTTTCAATTTTTCCCCTTTTCACTCCCAAACTAGAATATATGGCATTCAATATTCATGGCACATGAATTTTTTTCCCCGAAACTAGCTTGCATCCATTTTAGTATGAATGAGGAAGATAATGATGCCTTAATCCTATGAAAAATTCAAGGTATCAATTCCATGGGAAAAAATTGAGGTATCTAGGACTATTTGAAATCTCCTACATGTTGGCAGAGGAAGTGTAAAGACGATAAATGGTGTTAGTTAAGAAGCTAAAAAAACTATTTATATCCAACATATTCTCTATACATCTTCCAATCATTAGCTAAAATTTTCAAATTCATAGATTGGTATGCTTGTTAGACTCGATATATGTTCACATTGAGTGTAATATGAGCAAGATCCAAGGGTTGCCTCACACGCTAGTAAGTGGTGAAAGTGTAAATGCATAGATAAGGTTTTTTTTTTATTTTTATAAAATATAATTTTCTTTGGATTCCCAACCTATCATAGCATTGGTAACCACATTGGAATTTTGGATAGATCCATCACTCCACTTATTTCCATTAACTTAGATCCCAGCTCATGGATATGATATTAGTAGCTATAATTAATGCAGACAAAGATAACATATTTTCTTATCTTATCCCTCATGTTCTTGGTCAACTTGCCTCCTCTGATAAACTAAAATAGTGTCATAAAGTATAGGAAATAATCATTATTTAAAATAAAGAGGAATTTGAAAACATGCGATGTCTCAAATCTTGGATGATCTCAATTATGTCCTCACAATTCCTCTTGAAATTCAGTTTTCTTAAAGAAAAAATGAAGGTCTCCTTCTATGAGGAAAATATTGTTAGGATATATGTGTCATACACTTTGTAGTTGTAACCATCCCTCCCATCCCCTTGGATCCTCCAATGTTGATTGAGAGGTGTTACTTACATTTAACATGACCTTCATAGTCCTATCATGGAAATGGGGTCACATAACTCGTTTTTTTACTTCTTTAAATACAAAACCCAATACCACCATCACATTTGGATCAATAAGATATTTCTGGGTATCCATATTTTATTTAAATATTACATTCAAATTAAAATCTACATCAATTTAAATTTTAGCCAATAAACCCTTGCCATGTCTGCAAGGTATTTCCTTATGGTTCCATGTGAAAACCCCACATCAAGGCCCTAAATGCGTCGATTGGGACTTTGGGCCTGAAATGTTCATGATGTTGTAGAACACCCCTGAGCAAGTTCAAGCCTTGAAAAAATTTTGAGCCAAGGTATATTAGGTCCCACTCAAGATGGCCTCGAATGGATGCTTCATACTTTAGCTACTAGGTCCATTTGATGCATTCACATTGAAAAAGGGAGTATGAACTCCTGAACTTGTGGTATGGGTCCTGCCTAAGGATTTCATGTTATAAAATTTCTTCTTTAAGTTCCTACTGAATCTCTTGACCAAAAATTTCATGCCTCAGTATAACAAAATTTTTTTTACCTTTATTTCTTTATAGGATTGTGAGCCACATTCTAGGACCACTAGGAATTCTCCTCAATCTACCTTATCCATGAGGACTCTCCCTCTTGATTTCAGATAGTGAAATGCCTCTTTCTAGACTTCATAGAGTTCACTCTGGAACTCCAACCATTGTAAATGTATAGTAAACATAAATGGCATCATACATATGGATATAAATCAATAGGTTTGTATGGAGGCTTAGCCAACTCCCAATTACATGTATATTTAATATATTTCATTCATTCATCATAATTCAAGCATACACAAAACACGTAAATTAGTCAATAAAAATACATTCAAAAATACCAATTTCATCCATTCAATGATGTAAGAATGCCAAGAATCATAATTTAAACCACTCATATTGTATTACATGAAGTAATGACAACTGATATTGCGACTCTAACACTCCACACAACCATTAGACGGTTGTATTGCACTTATTTCTTTCATTTAACCACCCCCAAGCTAGATTCAGAGTTTGAGGAGGAGTACTCGAAGGGAATAACCAAGGATGATAGATAAAACATGGAATCCAAACATCATTCCACCTCCAACCACTAGCTAATAAAGGGAATATATAGACTATGCTATATTCACCCTTCATCAAATCAAGGGAATCCAAAAACTATGCCATATCCACCCTCCAATCTATTATAGGGAATCCTTAGGTTATCCCTCCTTGACCCTCCAACTAATATGAGTAATCCAGAGGTTACACCACCTCCGCCCTTATAGAAATTCCCTTAGTGGCTCCACCCTAAATTTGGATTCCAGAACTTGCTAAGAATAACTAGGAAACATTACCTCTAGTGGTTCAACCCTAAACTGGTAACCCAGAGCTCACTAAATTAATTTTCAAGCCCGCAACAAAGAAAAGTAAGGAATCCTAGGAATTGATAACTAGGAATCAAAAGGAACATGGCCACCACCCAAATATCCTCTAGATAGCCTCTTCCCTTCACTTGAGATATTCCCACACAACTCTTCTAATGCTCACAACTAGAAATGAATTGATCCTTTCCATTCTTACAACTTTCTTCTCGTCTCTTCCACTTTCCACTCTATGGTGAAATTTTCTACTCCAATTCCTAATGAGGTTGTTGCTTCTACTCCCATAATTTCTTCTTATGATGCTCCAAGGAAAATACTCCTTTGTTCCTTGCATTAAATCTCTTTGTATTCTTGATCACACTAAGTTCTCTCTCTATTCCTGTTTCTTCCCCCTTTTTTACTCCAACCACGTTGTTGAAATACCCTTAGGGAATCTCCCTCGTCAACTTTTCCATCATCACCATTTCAATTGTATGATGGATGAGATGCAGTCATGCGTTCTCCACCAATGGTGAGTCTCTCGGCTAGTGGTACTGTTGGTCCCCACAACTCATCCATCTATACCATGTTTTAATCACTTTTACTTGCATTTACAATCAAAATTATACTAGCTTGGTTATGCTACCATTAAGAATCATTCTTCTTCAAATTTTCCCAAGAAATTCCTCCCCTAATCTATGATATTTGTGTCCCATATCTCAACTAATTAATTACATGAAAATAATTACAATATTTATACAATAGGGGGATTATCCAAAATGGGTTGTCGCGACAGTCCTATATTGGATTAGAGATTAAATGTAGATATTGATAAGGAATAACAATTAAGTAGTGGTGTGGAATATAATAAAAACTATGGTAGGAAATAAATGTATAGTAATAGGGAATAATTGTTGAGTAGTGGTAGGGAACATGGAAAATTTTAAGAGCTAAAATTTTCCCATGGGATAATTTTGCATGTTTTTTTCCAAAAAATGATTTGTTAATTTCTATTTTTTCTAAAAATGAATCACCCAAAATTTATAAGATAAAATATTTTTTCTTTAAAATTAGGAATTTTTTTAAATAAACTATGTAAAATTCTTAAAATTTTAAATATTTTTACAAATATATCTCCAAATATTTTATAGTTGGTAGTTTAAGAAACAGCAAGATTCACCCAAGTTTCTACACTTTAAAATAAATATAGATCCTTAAAGAATTCCATGGTAGGGAATATACATAGATCACTAGTAGGAAATGATTGCTAATTAACAACAACTCACCAATCAATTGCTAATGATTTCTAGCATGTAGAATTGGAAAACCATAAGCGGTTATAGTTTTGATATATTTATTTTGAATGTTGGGTTTGGAGAAAAATAGAGGGTGAGTTTTAACTTAATGTCATTCCATTGAATTTTTTTTGAAATTAATATGTTATTGTTGAACAATATTGTTGAAATCATGCATGCATATGCCCCGAGTTAAATTTTCGCATGATAAAGGATATTAAAGGAAAAATAATAAGACCAAGGTCATGGGACATGTATTCCAAGCTGAATGTTGGGAAAAAAATGTAGTGGGAATCACTAGCAGTTTATTAATGGATATGGAAATTCGAAAAGGAAAAGAGGAAAAAATTAACATTAATTATGACAAATAAGGAAAATAGGAGAAAATGGAGATGAAGATACACAAATATGCATGCAAGGGAAATTAGAGGAAAAAATGGAGGGAAATGAAAGACAATGGGAAATCAATAATAAAAAGGAATCAGAGAAACAATTCACAACTTTTGCCTTATATTTTGGTCATTACATATTTAGTTAGTTTATTCTTGGTTCTATCCTTACACTCTCATACCCCTTAGCATTCTTGGAGCACTCTAGCATTCATTTGGATTTGGAGAAGGAAGGAAAAGGAAAGCAAAGGAAAGAAAGGGAGTGTAAAGAGAAGGTTCGATCAACAAATCTACGAGGAGGTTTTGCAGATAAAAGGTTGCATGCGTGATTTCCTTGTTGGGATGTGAATGCATGGTACATGCATTTATTTATTTGGTTCATTTTCAGTCATTGGGATGGGTTTTTCCTAGTTTGAGAGTGGTTTCAACCTTTCCTTTCTTAGATAGCCATGGTGTGATGAGATTAATTATTGGTTGAGATTTGGATTGTCGGAAGGTTTTGGAACCGAGTGAGATGGTATCAAGAAAATCCCAATAATTGGGGGTGGATATGTTTTTCCTTAGGAAGCCCTTGACAAGTGGGTGGAGTTAGGAAAATTACTCAACGTATGGTGAAGGAATTTTGAGGCATCCAAGCTTGGTTTGGTTTTGTGATCTCGGGACTGGTTTAGTTGAGATCACAATAAATTGAGGGTGGAGGTGATTTAACCAATGGATTCCCTATTTGATTATGTCTTGGTTTATCCCATGATATCCCACAAACATACTTAGAATATGGCACATGGTTGATTGGATGAAAGAATATTTGGTTCACTTAGATTATGGTCGGGTGGTATGTGTAAGTCCCTGACTTGGTTGGCTTTCACATAAGTTAATATGAAATATTATTCCAATGTAATTAATGAGCACATGTAATTGTTATTATGTTGATTTCATGGCATATTTTTCATGGTTCCTATTATGATTATATGCTAGTTATATGCATGGTTCTTTGTTCTGCTATAACTATGGCTCTTGTTCAATAGTTGATAAGTATTTGAATGGTTGATGAATGGATAGGCTAACAAGTGTTGTTGCAGCTAGCTTGAGTGGGCATAGAGCCTTCTCAGTGATTCTCAAATGAAGTTTAGAAGTTCAGGATTAGATATGTATTCATGACCTATAGCTTCTATGTTTATCATATGTTTGATGAAATGTCTATCATCTACTAGTCATCTTCTGGTCAAGATATTTTTAAATTTTTGAATGGTTAGCATTATTATCACCTTATTTATGTTTATGTAAACTTACAGGTATTTCTAGGCAGTGGCATGGAATATTTCCTGAAAAAATGGCATAGATATCGCAACCTCATGCATAATAGGGGATTTTGGGTCATAACCACTGGGAGACAACCTTGTGGATGCGGTTGAGGCCTCACAACTGCATACATGAGGTCTCAAGGATGCGTATGTGGATTTATGTCAGTGAAAAAGAGTTACATCTCAAGTACTGATTTTCTGGGGTTGTTCTCATGCCCCTGAGTGATCTGTAGTCCCTGAGGGATGACAATAAGCTTTCAGTTTGTGGGCCCCACTTCCATAACTGGAACTTGGAGGTCAGGTCATATCATGGTTGAAATTATCTCATGATTACCCTGGAGAGCTTGTGAGAGTGGGTAAATGTGGGAGGTTTCATTACAAATTGGTATCAGAGCTTCTAGGTTCAGACACTTGGACTGGATGGGATAAATGTATATATTTTTATACATGCATTGTAATGGTTGTGGTTATCATGCATGTGGTTTTTATTCGAGTCTTCTGTCATCATGCATGATGTTTATGTGTTTATGGCATGATGTATTTATATGTATTGTGCTAATTTGGACTAATTTATGAAGATGTTATAGCCTCCCCTAAAATTCACTAAGGTATGATTTTGATTATGTTTATATTTGATTGATCTAACATGACATGTTTGCAGGAAAGAGAAAACCAAATATGAAGAGAAAAATGGTGGACTAAATTTCATATGACTCCCCTTACAGTCCCGATGTGAATTCCATGGAATGGGAAAAGTCAATTGAGCAGCAAGGATAAGAGTATTCTTCTGATCTAGAAAACAAATTGAGGAGTCTCAGGGTAGAGATAAGAAGTTGCAAATAAGATAATAGCAAGATAATTAAGGCACAAGAAATACTTGCAAGAGCTCAGGAAAAGTAAGAAGAGGTTAATGCAGTGATTCTATAGAGTCTTTCAGAGTTGCAAAATAAATGATAGATGGGGAATAGTCATGGAGATAAGCAGAAGAAAAATACTAATGGGGCATATGGTAGCAGATCTCAGAGGAGACACAAGTTGGATAAGGAGGATATAGTGAAGAGTGCTAGATTCTTGGATACAATTGATATGAGGACTGGTATGTATGGGTTTTATTCTATTTCTTCTTCCAAGAGACATTATTGTCACCACCGCCAACACCATAGGAGGAGTGAGAACTTGCCAGAGGAGCTTAAGAAAATCAAGCATCCTACTTTTGATGGAGAGATTAATAAATCAGAGGATGCAGAATCACAGTTTCTTAGGATGAAGAGGTTCTTCATATTGCATGACTATTCAAAGTTAATATGAAAGACAATATAACCACTTTTAATCTCGAAGGAAAATAAAATATCTGGTGGGAGGATGTGAAGAATGTCAAAAGCATTATAGAAGAGGAGATAATTTGGGATGAGTTTGAGATCATTTTCAAGGAGAAATAATTATCTCAGAGATACTATGATGATAGGTCCAATGAGTTCTATGAGTTGAACATAGTTTCTATGATAGCTCATGAGTATACTATTAGGTTCTTGAGGTTTTTGAGGTATGTAACTTACCTTAAGGATGATAAGGTGAATATTCAAAGGTTCATCAGTGGGTTTCTAGTAGCATTCAGAGACCGTATTGAGTTTGACGATCCTCGGCTATTGGAGGAAGCCATATAAAATTTGAATCATTGCTATGAGTATTCAAAGCACAAGCGTGAGAACAAATGTGACTAGAAAGGAAATGGGAAGAGTAAGGGAAAATGGTCTCAAAAGCAGGGAATATCTCAAGATGTAGGTGACAAAGATAGTGTGTGTCCCTATAAGAAGTTTAATGTAGCTAAGAAATGACATGGATCTCATCCTTGAGAGCAACATAATACAGGTAACAGTGGGGGACCATTGCAGTGTTGTATTTTTGGCAAGGATAATTGAAATAAGAATTGTCCATTGTACAAGGGTGGTAGGCCTCATATCTATAATTCCTAGGAGGCACAAAATTTTTGGGATGTTGGCTAGAACATTTCTCGAATATATGCAACACTTGATAACATGCATGCATATCATAATACATCCATTAGTTATATGGAAGGTAAGATTTTTTATTGAGTTGTTTCTGTTTGGATTGATCTTAGATCTAATTCTAGTTATGTTAGTCCTGACCTGGTGCATCAATGTTGTTTGAGTAAATAAGTGCATGTAGAATCTTGGTTTTTGTAGTTTGCTACATGGACCAAGAGAAGAGTTCATCATTGGGTGAGAGCTTGTGAATTTGAGCTTAATGGCATGCCTACATCAACACATCTAAATGTGCTTCCCTTGGGTTCATATAACATGATTTTTGGCATGGATTGTTTATTTACTCCCATGACCAAGGTATATTGTTATGAGAAGGCCATTAAGTGCCTGGATGATGATGAAGAAAAGAGAATCTTGAAGGGAAATAGGACACCTACATTAGCAATAATTCTATAACCATGCAAGCTAAGTGCAGTTGCAAGAAGGGGAATGTAGTGTTTGCAGTGCATCTTTCTAGTAACAAAGAAAGTATTGAATAAGTATCCTTTTTTGTATTAGTTTCACGATGTGTTTCCTATATATATATATATATATATATATATATATATATATATATATATATATATATATATATCAAATCTACCACCTCAAAGGGAAGTGACTTTCTTTATTGAGTTAGTACCAGGATTAACACCAACATCAAAGGCACCCTACAGGATGAGCACTCCAAAGTTGGTGGAATTGAAGTTAAAAATTAAAGAAATGCTTGATAAATGATACATAAGGCCAAGTGTGTTGCCTTGGGGTGAATAAATGTTGTTTGTAGATAAGAAGGACGGTAATCTTAGATTTTTCATTGATTACATGTAGTTGAACAAGGTGACCATCAAGAAAAAGTACCCATTTCTACAAATCAATGACTTGTTTGATCAGCTGAAGGGAGCATCAGTGTTTTCAAAGATTGATTTGAGATCAACATATCATCATGTGTGCATCAAAGAAGAAGATATCTACAATATCACATTCCATACCAGATATGGGAATTATGAGTTTGTGGTTGTTAATTTTGGTCTTATTAATGCTCTAACCACCTTTATGTGCTTGATGAATAGTGTGTTGCATCCTTACCTGGAAATTGTTTTGATAGTGTTTATTGACGATGTACTGATATAGTCTAAGAATGAGGAGGAACATGCAGAGCATCTGGTAGCAGTGTTGAGATTGTTGAGAGAGAATCAATTATATTCCAAGCTTAGAAAGTGCAGTTTCTTTAAATATCAGGTTCATTACTTGTGGAATGTTATTTCCAAGGAAGGTATAATAGTGGACCCAAAAAATATTAGTGATATCATGGAGTGGCCAAATCCTAGGAATGTGGATGAGTTCAAATAATTCATTGGAATAACAGGTTATTATATGTGGCTCATTAGGAAATTCTCAAGGATTGGTTATCCTAACACATCTTTGCAAAAAAAAGGAAATAATTTTTAATGGACTGAGGAGTTTTCAACTAGTTTTGAGCAGTTGAAGCATTTTCTTACAAATTATCCAAATTTTAATATTACAGATCTTGATAAGAAGTTTTTAGTCTATACATATGCTTGCAATAAAGGACCTGGTGGAGTCCTAATGCAAGAAGGATAGGTGGTATTATACAAGTAAAGGAAATTAAATGAGCACGAGTAGAACTATTCGATTCATGATCTTGAGTTGGTAGCTATCATTCATGCATTAAATATGTGGATGCATTATCTTCTTGGCAAGAGATTGATTCTGGTGAGTGATCATATTGGACTGAGGTACTTGTTTGACCAAGCTAATATGAATGATAGGCAAGTTAGATGGTTGGATATGCTCAATGAATTTTACTTTTAGAGTAGATACATCAAGGGAAAGGAGAACATGTTGCATATGCTCTCAATAGGAGAGTGCAGTTAAATCATATTTTATCTTCGATCTCTTATGGGATAGATTTCCAAGGGCATATTTTATAGGCAGGGTAGCATTATCACATGCACAAAAGCTGAAGAAGAGGTTGCAGCAATAGGGTTAAGGTGATAGAGATGAGGCATATCACCTCACGATAGATGGCTTGGTCATATTTAGGAACAAGATTTATGTGCCATATAACAATGAGTTGAAGAAGCTCATATTGCATGAGTTTCATGTCAAACCATATTCAAGGCACCCAAGATATGAGAAGTGTTACACCATTTTTTGGTCATCTAACCTATTATCATTAGATGGACCCAAGTACACCATGTAAGACCAATTTTACCCTAAGTAAAATTGCTTTCACTATGTAAAATAACTTAATAAACCACATTTATTAAGTTGTTTATGGTCTAAACAGGAAATCCCAAAAGGAAATATTAAAAAAATCTATATTTGTTTGATTTTACTCATGGAATAATTAATTAAAAAATAATTTAATTATTATTCCGGGTCATATTTAAACCAAAACAAAGAAATTAATTAGATAAATCCTTATTTATCTTATTATTTTCTAGGAATAATTATTTAAATCTTATTTAAATAATATTCCTTGTTAAATATGACTAAATCATTTATAAATAATTAAATAAATCATTATTTATTTAATTATCATTCAACGACTTCCTTAAAATAATAAATAAATCATTTATTTATTTATTATTTACAAATAAAGGGATTTGACCCAAGTCAAATGCCTTTTCCCTTCAACAAATATAATAAAATATTCCATAAAATGTGGATCTAGTTTTGGTTAATATTATTTTAATCATGCACCAAGATCTAGAATGACCCAATATTTTGTTATAAATAGAAGGGTTTTCCCATTCATTTGTCACTTTCTGTTGCCTATGAGATCGCTCTAGATCTTTACTCTTGGTCTAACTTTGAGCCATTATCATTGTCACATTTTCTATCTTCACTTTATGAGCTCCCTTTGAGTTCTATGTTTGTCTGGGTTTTCTTCACCAACAAGAGAGAGAAATGCTAGATCTGAAGCACTGAGGACTTTCAAAGAACCCATCCCATTGAGGAGAATTGGAAACACCTTTCTTGTTTTCCTCTCAGGTGCCCTTAATATAAAAATTCTTTCAAAAAATATTGTTCTTGTCTTGTCTATTGGATGCATGGAGCAAAACTTTATTTTCACTGCTTAATGTCTTTTTATGCATAGATATGGATTTGTACAGAATTTGTCTTGATCAACTAACTGCAGATTTGAAGATATTGGCAGCCATGTTTGATGTTCAGGATATTTGTTATGCGTAGCTAAAGTGGTATTTTTTCGTACACTTCAACAAAAGATTCATACTAACAAGAAGACTTTGTGTTGAGATTGCAACAAGATGATGAGCTTAGTGGAAAGAATTCACCTTCACTAAGTGGGCCCGCAGGCTATTTTTGGCGCAAAGTCTATTTTTAGACTATGTCTATTTTTAGACATGTCGATCATATTCTATGAGTTGCAGGATGCTATTTGTGGATGGTTGGTCAAGTTGGAAAAATAGATGGACTTATATTTTTAGACATATTGGGTGGAATCTATTTTTAGATTTCCAATCTAAAAATATATATGTCGAATATTATTAGCTCTTAATAATATTTGGACTATAAACATTATCTTATTCTCTTGGAGCACTTCAGTTAAGTGCACAGATGTGGCACAGGAATTGACAGAAGGAATTACGCTATTCCTGAGGGTTAAGTGGAGCTATTTCATGGAGACTTTAGTTAGAACTCACGTGACAGAGTTTGGTGGAGTTTGGTGGAGTTGATTGAGGTAGTTGGTGGAGTTGTGTTCACTTTAACTCAGTTAGACACAATTGAGCTAGTTGTATATATCCTAATTGATTGATACACTAGTGAGAGTGGTGTGAATTAATTATTAATTAATTAACTAATTATTAACTCATTAATCAACTGAAGAATACATCAGTTAACTACAGTGCATGGACAGTTTCAGTGGAGACCAATGGAGAGATAGGTGAAAGAGTAGTGTGACTATACTGGTGCATGAGTTTGCACCACACATTGATGGAGATGCCAATGAGGATTGTGCAGTGCAAGCCAATTGGATTTGAACTCATTCAGAGCCCATATTCAGCAGGGATTGCGTAGTAGAGGCATGCTAGCAGGTGGCAGTGGATCGGTGCATGGATTTGCTATATCAATGACCTGATTAGTGTGTAGCGATTGGAGATACTGAGAGATTGTGATAAGATTTGTATTATGATTGTTACATGATCTCTATGACATATATTATACACATAGTTGGGGGTTTTCATCTTTAAGCTTTCCCATAAATCACTGTGTTAATGTGTGTGAATTTTTTATGGTTTTAATGTGTGCATGCAATTGATTTAATTTCTGCATATGATGATCAATGGTGGAATAGATTTTGTATTGTGCATGAAGTCAAATAGTGTATGATTAGGAGAATATTAGACATATAACATATCAGTTATATAATTTCTACATGGTATCAGAGCAATAGTTGATCATTGGAGCAATTGCAAAAGCATTGAAGCGGTTGAGTTTTGTGTTGGTGGAATTCGAATTTGCAGTAGTGTTTTCTTGGTGTCGAAGTTGAGATGTGTTTCAACGGATTGCGATTGGAGTATTCCCTTGAAGGCAACTCAAATTATATTTCACGGAAGGACAGGATGGAGGCGGTGCTGGAGGATAATGGGTTGAAGGAGTTCATAGTTGCAGAAATTCAAAAACCTGCTTCTAGCGATGCTGTTGCACTTGACGCATGGCAAAAGAAGACAGCAAAATGTCGAAGGATTTTGTTGGAAGGTGTGAAGGATCACATAGTGTCCAGCCTTCATGGTAAAGCTTCTCCATTCTTGATGTGGAAAGCTTTGACAGACTTGTTCCAAAGCAAGAGCGACCAGAGGAAGTTGGCGCTCAAGGATAAGCTCAGGAAGATAAAAATGGAGAAGGGCGAGAGTATACCCAAGTACCTCACGAAGTTCGTCCAGTGCAGGGATGAGCTGGGAAGTGTGCGGGTTACTGTAGATGAAGAGGACTTGGTGAGCTTGGATCTCCTTGGGCATCCGAAGAGTTGGCATTCCTATGAGGACTCTGTTATTGGTCGGGAGAAACTACCAGGATGGGAGTGACTTTGGTCGGATCTTGTGTAGGAGGAGATAAGGCGGAGTACCAGGGATGGATCTTCATCGAAGAATGAAGATGAGGAAAATTTCGCTTTGGCTGCCAAAGCAAGGAAGGGGAAGAGCAAGAATAATGCTTCTCAATCCGGTGAGAAAAGCAAGAAGCAGGACATGTCCAAGGTGAAGTGCTTTCATTGTCACCAACAGGGACATTACGCCACTAATTGTCCACAGAAGAAGAAAAATAAGTAGGCTGTTGGATCTGCAGCTAGAGAGGCCTTAGCCTCGCAGTTTGAGCTGGATTTTTTGCTGATCGCATGCTTGGTCTCAAGTGTGATGGGATCAGTGTGGTTTCTTGACAGTGGTGCTTCTTTTCATATGACTAGAGACAAATATTTTTTCAGTGATCTAGATGAGAAGGATCTTGGAGTGCACATCGAGATGGGCGATGATGGTAGATATAGTGCGACTAGTATCTAGACCATTTCCTTTGAGAGAGAGTCTAGTAAACCTTTCATATTGAAGGGTGTCATTCATGTTCCAGGATTGAAGAAGAATCTGATCTCGGTGGCCATGTTAGAAGACAAGGGATATGATGTTGTCTTTAACAAGGGAAAGGCTTTCCTGTGCAGTAAGGCAATTGGTGAAACCCGGAGGATAGGGGTTTGAGTTAAGAACCTTTATCAGTTGCAGGTAGATGGCTGCGCAACAATGGCAGGCAAGGCAAAAGGAGTGGTGAGCCGAGATGAGGGCGAGCTATGGCACAGGAGATTAGGCCATCTTCACCATGGTGCTTTGAAAATTTTGCAGTAGATTTCTACCGGGCTTCCCAAAGGTACACTTGCGCAGTCAGATCAGTGCAAGGGATGTACTTTGGGACAATTTGTGAAAGCCACCTTTCACGAGAAGGATAGTAGCGCCATGAAAATCCTTGAGAGAATTCACACAAATGTGTGTGGACCTTTCTCAGCAGCTTCGACAGCAAAGCACATCTACTATGTGATATTTGTTGATGATTTTTCTCGTAAGTGCTAGATCTTCTTCATGCAGAAGAAGAGCGAGACATTCTCTAAGTTCTGTGAGTTCAAGGCACTAGTGGAGAAAGAGTCAGGGAAGCAAGTGAAGGCTCTTAGGAGCGACAATGGTGGTGAATTCATCTCTAGTGAATTCAAGGACTTTTGCAGCACAGAAGGAATTCGAAGAGAGCTCATAGTGCCTCATAACCCATAGCAGAATGGGGTCACGGAGCGAAAGAACAGAATGATCGTGGGTGCTGCACGGGCGATGTTGCATGATCATGGCCTTCCCATACACTTGTGGGCTGAGGCATGCAACACTACGGTTTATGTGAAAAACCATTTTCCTCATAGGATACTTGGCATGAGTACACCCGAGGATGCGTTTTCTGGTAAGAGGCCTAATATTTATCATTTGAAGATTTTTGGCTCACTTGTTTAGATTCATGTGACGAAGGATGCCGGGAAGAAGCTGGAGCCGACCACAGAGGTTGGGATATTTGTGGGGTACACAGAAACACCCCACAACTATCGTGTGTATTTGCCAGATAGTCGGAAGACTGTTATGCGACGGGATATCAAATTTCATGAGGAGAAAGCCATGAAGCATTCGCTTGAGAGGGAGCCACATTTGCATGCAGATGAGGAGCTATTAGTTCCTAAGGATGAGCCTCAGGATGTGGATCAGCCACAAGAGGAGGTTCATGGAGTGGAAGAGACCACTCATGCAGCGCCAACCATCAGAGGGTGGAAGCGTACTACAGAAGCTGAGCGACTGAATCAGGATGCAGAGAAGATTGTAGGAGCACCTACATCATAGCGCAGACAGAGACAGTCACCTGAACGATATAATGGATACATGGCTCTTATGAGCAAGTGTATCATGACAGAACCATCCTCTTTCGAGGAAGCTGTGGAGGACCCTGCATGGGTAGAAGCCATGGTGGAAGAGTATGATTCGATTGTCAGAAACAGTGCATGGGAGATTGTCCCAAGGCTAGAAGGGAAATCAGTGGTAGGTTCGAGATGGATCTACAAAGTGACGCAAGCATCTGACAGGAGCGTCGAGAAGTACAAGGCAAGATTTGTTGTCCGGGGCTTCTCATAGATTGAGGGGATCGACTATGAGGAAACCTTTGCACCTGTTTCAAGGTATTCTTCCATACGGAGCATCCTTGCTCTCTCAGCGCAGATGGGGTGGCACATTCATCAGATGGATGTGAAGATTGCGTTCCTCAACAGAGTCATTGAGTAGGAGGTGTACATAGAGCAGCCCGAAGGTTTCGAGATCTTCAACAGCGAGTCGCATGTGTGCAGGCTCAAAAGAGCGTTATATGGGCTGAAACAAGCACCTCGTGCTTGGTACACACGGATCAACAATTATTTTACTGGACTTGTTTTTACCAAGAGCGAGGCGGATCCCAACCTGTACTAGATAGTGGTTGAGGGTAAGTTTTTGATCATTGTACTTTACGTAGATGATTTAATACTGACCGGTGATGAACAGTTGATACTCTCATGCAAGGTTGATCTTGCAAAAGAGTTTGAGATGAAGGACTTGGGCCTCCTTCATTATTTCCTGGGATTGGAAATTTGGCAACGCAGTGATGGATTGTTTGTGTCTCAAGGCAAGTATGCCCGGGAGATACTGGAGAAGTTCAACATGCATGGCTGCAAGCCTATCGACACTCCTCTTCCTGGTGGTTGGAGGAAAGAGGATGCTACATCGGCAGAGGTAGTGGATGCCACTATTTACCGACAGTTGGTGGGGTCGCTTATGTATCTAGTCAATACACGACCTGACATATGCTACGTTGTTAACCAGCTTTCACAAGCTATGGTTAAGCCTACCAAGCTCTTTTGGAAGGCGGGGAAGCATGTATTGAGATATCTCAGAGGCACATCGGGATATGGATTGTGGTACAGACAGTCAGATGAGGTGAAGCTGCATGACTTCACGGATGCCGATTGGGCAGGGAGCCCAATGTATAGAAAGAGCACATCTGGAGGGATATTCAGTATCGGGTCTACAACAGTTTCTTGGTACAACAAGAAACAGAGATCCGTGGCACTCAGTTCAGCGGAGGCCGAGTACATGGCAACAAGTTTGGCTGCATGCGAGGCTATATGGATGAGGAAGATCCTGGTTGGGTTGTTCGGTTCACACTTAGATCCTACTATGATATATTGTGATAATCAGAGTTGCATTAAACTCTTGGTTAATCCAGTATTTCATGATAGATCTAAAATATTGACATCCGATACCATCATATCGTAATTTGTGTGCATTTAAGATCATGTTACTTTCTTACATTCCTACGGAGGATCAGGATATTGATATCTTGACGAAGGCCCTCACCAGGAGCAAATTTGAATACCATATAGGTAAGATCGGGGTGGCAGATAATCCCTATCTTTTTGAGAGGGAGTGTTGAGATTGCAACAAGATGATGAGCTTAGTGGAAAGAAGTCGCCTTCACTAAGTGGGCCCGCAGGCTATTTTTGGCGCAAAGTCTATTTTTAGACTATGTGTATTTTTAGACATATGGATCATGTTCTATGAGTTACAGGATGCTATTTGTGGATGGTTGGTCAAGTCGAAAAAAATAGATGGACTTCTATTTTTAGACATACTGGGCAGAATCTATTTTTAGATTGCCAGTCTAAAAATAGATATGTCGAATAATATTAGCTCTTAATAATATTTGGACTCTAAACATTATCTTATCCTCTTGGAGCACTTCAGTTAAGTGCACAGATGTGGCACAACAGATGACAGAAGGAATTACGCTATTCCTGAGGGTTAAGTGGAGCTATTGCATGGAGACTTCAGTTAGAACTCATGTGACAGCATTTTGGTGGAGTTGTAGAAGTAGTTGGTGGAGTTGTGTTTAGTTTAACTCAGTTAGACTCAGTTGAGCTAGTTATATCTATTCTAACTGATTGATACACTAGTGAGAGTGGTGTGAATTAATTAATAATTAATTCACTAATTATTAACTCATTAATCAACTGAAGAATACATCAGTTAACTATAGTGCATGGACAGTTTCAGTGGAGACCAGTGGAGAGATAGGTGAAAGAGCAGTGTGACTAACAGTTGTGACTATATTGGTGCATGAGTTTGCACCACACATTGATGGAGATGCCAATGAGGATTGCGCAGTGCAAGCCAGGTGGATTCGAACTCATTCAGAGCCCATATTCAGTAGGGATTGCGCAATAGAGGCAGGCTAGCAGGTGGCAGTGGATCGATGCATGGATTTGCTAGATCAGGACCTGATTAGTGTGTAGCGATTGGAGATACTGAGAGCTTGTGATTAGCTTTGTATTATGATTGTTACATGATATCTATGACATATATTATACAGATAGTTGGGGGTTTTGTAAATTTTTAATCTTTCCTTCCCATAAATCACCGTGTTAATGTGTGTGAAGTTTTATGGTTTTAATGTGTGCATGCAATTGATTTAATTTCCGCATATGATGATCAATGGTGGAATAGATTATGTATTATGCATGAAGTCAAATAGTGTATGATCAGGAGAATCTTAGACATATAACATATCAGTTATATAATTTCTACACTTTGAAATTTTTTAAAAATTTCTATTATTAGATGAACTTGAAGGAAGTGGCAGTTGAGTTTGTTGTTCGATGTATGGACTATCAACATGTGAAAGTTGAGTGTAAGCACCCAATTGGTCTATTAAATCCTATTTCGAGTCCAAAATGGAAATGTTATATTATTTCCATGGACTTTATCATATGTTTTCCAAGTATATTGAGGCATCATGATTCCATCATGATTGTGGTTGATAGGTTGGGTAATGTATCTCACTTCATTCAGTGAAGTCTACGAATTCAGCTAGTGAGGTACCTCGGATCTTTATCAGGGAGATAATGAGATCGCATGGTGTTCCCAAGAAGATCATAGTATATAGAGATGCTAAGTTCACTTCCAGGTTTTGGAAGGAATTAGTTGTAGGCTTGGGGACAGAGTTAGCCTTCATTACAACTTATCATGCACAGAGAAATGGATATACAGAGAGGGTTAACATGATTCTTGAGGACATGTTGAGGATCTATGTCATGCATCAAAAGAGAAAGTGGGAGGATTATTTTAAAATGGTATAATTTTCAGATAATAATTGGTATCAAGAATCCTTGCGGATGAGTCCATTTGAGGTTCTTTGTAGGCAGATTTGTAATAATCCCATCAAATGGAGTGATCCAGTGAACATGGCGTCGATTGGACTAGATATGTTGGATAAGATGGAGCAGGAGATGCATGCTATTAAAGGGAATGTAAAAGCAACACATGACATACAAAATAGTTATGCAGATCAACATAGACCATTTAATGAGTTTTAGGTTGGGGAGAATGTGTACTTGTATATCAAGACCAAGAGGAGATCCTTGAGGATTGGGTCATGTGCCAAGTTTTTACCTTGGTATTGTGGGTTTTTCAAGATCCTTGATAGGATTGGACCAGTAACCTATAGAATTTCACTTCCACCAATAGTGAAAGTCCCTGATGTTTCCATATTTCATTTCTTAAGAGATATGTGTAGGATGTTGATCATGTGATTTATTGGTTTGTATTGCAGGTGGAACCAAAGGGAGAGTTCCAACTAGAACCTTAATGCATTTTGCAGCAAAAACAACTCATGCTCCAAAACCAAGAAATAGAGAAAGCTAAAGTGAAATGGGAGAACTTTGGGCCTGATGACGCTACATGGGATATGGTTGATCAGATGTAGCCTTTGTATCTTTCATTATTTGTTGGTTGAAGAATATGAGTTTTTACTATATATGAATATATGGTTGTTATTGTAAATAACACAGTGAATTATGTTATAAAGCTCCAACAAACGGTATGTTTATTTTTTATTCAACATGAGGTAATTGTAAATATTTCATCAAGCTATATTATAAATATCCATAGGTGGTATTTTTTGTTTTCAGTGTTTTTCTAGTCATATGTGTCATAGAACATTGAGGACGGTGTTCTCCTAAGGAGAGGGGTTTGTAGCAACCCCAGGTTAAATTTTCATGTGATAAAGGATATTAAAGGAAAAGTAATAAGACCAAGGTTATGGGATATGAATTCCAAGCTGAATGTTGGGAAAACATTGTAGTGGGAAGCACTTGTGGTTTATCAATGGCTATGGAAATTGGAAAAGGCAAAGAGGAAAAAATTGGCATTTAATTATGAGAAATAAGTAAAATATGATAAAATAGAGATGAAGAGACAAAAATATGCATGCAAGGGAAATTAGAAGAAAAATGGAGGAGAATAAAAGAAAATGGGAAATCAATGATAAAAAGGCATCAAAGAAACAATTCACAACTTTTGGCTTAGAGTTTGGTCATTACAGCTTTAGTCAGCTCAGTCTTGGTTCTCTCCTTACACTCTCAAATAGTCTAATACTCTTAGATAATTCTTGGAGCACTATATAATTCACTTGGATTTGGAGAAGGAAGGCAAAGGAAAGAAGAGGAAAGCAAGGGAACACAAAGAGAAGGTTGGATCAACAACTTCAACGGGAGGATTTTACAGGTAAAAGGGTGCATGTGTGATTTCCTTGTTTGGATGTGAATGCATGGTACATGAATTTGTTCACTTGGTTCATTTTCTCTCATTGGCATGGGTTTTTCCTAGCTTGATAATGGTTTCAGCCTTGCCTTGTTATTTTTGGGATAGGCATGGCGTGAAGGGATTTATTCTTGTTTGAGCTTTGGATTGCTAGAAGTTTTTGGAACTAGGTGAGGTGATATTAGGAAAATCCCAAGGGTTGTGGGTGGATATGGTTTTGTCTAGGAATCCCTCAACAGGTGGGTGGAGACAGAAAAAATCCTCAAGTTATGGTGAAAGCATTCTAAGGCATCCAAAATTGCTTTTGTTTTATGATATCAAGACTAGTTTATGAGAGATCCCACTCGCTTGAGGGTGGATGTGGTTTAAAATCTAGATTCCGTATTTTATTATGTCTTGATTTTTCCCATGATATCCCACATTCATGCTTGGAATATGGCATGGGAGTGACTAGCTGAAAGAAATATTTGGTTCAAAAAAATCTATGGTTAGGTGGTATGTGGAATTCCTTGACTTGTTTGGCTTTTGCATAAGTTAATATGAGTTATTATTTTAATGTAATTAATGAGAACATGTACCTATTATTATGTTAATTTTATGGTAGTTTTTTCATATTTACTATTATAGTTATATGTTGGTTATATGCATGGTTCTTTCTTGTGCTCTAACTATGGCTCTTGTTCAATATTTGATAAGTATTTGAATGGTTGATGAGTGCATGGGATAACAAGTGTTGTTGTAACAAGCTTGAGAGGACATCGAACCATCTTGGTGATTCTTAGATGAAGTTCATAAATTTAGGATCAAATATGTATTCATGATCTGTAGCTTATATGTTTATCATATGCTTGTCGAAATTTATATTAAGTACTAGTCACATTCTGATAAATATCTTGTTCAAGTTTTGAATGGTTAGCCTTGTTATCATCCATGTTTCTAGAAACTTATAGGAAGTTCTGGGAAGTAGTTTGGAGGCTTGCTTAAAAAGGTGGCATAGATATAGTGACCACATGAACAAAACAAGGGATTTTGGGTCATAACCATTGGGAGATAGGCTTGTGGTTATGGTTGGGGCCTAATAAATGCATGCATGAGGTATCAACAATGCGATTGTGGATTTAGGTTAGTGAAAAAGAGTTATAGTTCAGGAATTTATCACTTGGGGTGGTTCTCAGGCCCCTGAGTGATCTATAGTCCCTTAGCAATGATAATAAGATTTCATTTTTTAGGCCCCACTTCCATAACTAGAACATGGTGATCATGTGACATCATAGTAACACTCAGATCATGTTGTCTCTGGAGAGCTCATGAAAGTTGGTAAATGTGGGAGGAGGTGTTACAATGGACACTCTATATTGTATTATAACAATTTAGTTTGTAATTAATACATTAAGTGTGACTTAGAGTGCCATATATTTGTTAGCTAAAGGGTTTTACATAGGAAAATGTTGTCTAATGTTTGTAGATTTCTAAGTTGTTTATTATTGCAACAAGGTTTATTTAATTTATTTGCATTCTTCTCTTATTGAATAACAAAGAAAGTATATTTCTCACCTCTACTTCTTTTCCTTTGGCATAAGAACTTGATTACCTCATATATAAGGTGTTAGGGTCAACATTTTTTATTCTAATCTTGGTTTGAATGGGACCTTTAAACAAAAATAAAATATTGTTGTAAGGAAATCGTAAGCATGGTTATATTAAAAATGGGGATGTTTAACGCACTAAATTTAATTTGTGGAAGCTCAAGATGGAGAGTCTTCTTATAGATTAAGATATATGGGTTACAATATCTAGATCCAAATGCATTGGTATGAAAGATGAAGAGTGGGAAAAATTAGAGTGGACGTTAAGAATCCTTACTAGGATTTATTTTGATGATTTGGTATTATTCCATATTTCTAAAGAAGAAAGGTGACAACTTCATGGAAGATGTTATAGTATTTGTATTAGGCTAAATCCTTGGATAACACACTTTTATAAAAAAAAGGATGTTTCCTTTAGAATGGATGGTGGTGATTCTATAACTTAAAATCTAAATGCATATAATAGTATGCTTGAATATTTTGGATATAAACCATGTAAAAATTTTGATGGGTGGAATTTCGACTTGAAATGTTATATGTTTAAAAACTTTCGCACACTTTTATGTCTAGAAGGTTCAAGAACATTATAACTAACTATGAAAATGTGTGCACTAAACATTTAGTTCTATTGTTACCTATTTTATCTCAGCTAGAGTGAACATGGATAAGGAGGATCAAGTATGGCCCTTTTGTGCTCTTTTATAGATTCATGGGACAATTTGGTAATGGCACAAAATCAAAAATATAAAATAGAGAATGAATAATAAGTTCATGAGGGACCTAATGAGGAGGAGGGTTCAAAGAGTTTAGAATATGAGGAAAAAACCCCACCTCAAAATTTAAGGAGATCAAGTTGGAAAAGAAGGAAGCTAGACAAGTACAATTATAGTCCATCTAATTTCAAATGCATGTTTTCTCTATTTTTCAAAATATTTTAGAGTTGTGATAAAGGAAATGGAGATGGAAGATAAGGAGTCTTAGAGATTGGCCATGGATGAGGAAATAGATGCACTCAGAAATAATTATACAAGGGACTTGGTACCATTGCATGATGGATGGAAAAAAATAAAAATTCAAATGGGTATTGAGAAAGAATACTAGTTTAGATGGAAATGTTGAAGAGCACAAGGAAATGTTAGTTGCAAAAGTTTATTCACAGGTTAAGGAGATATACTTTGGTCAGATATTTTCCATGTTTGCTAAGTTAACATCTATTAGGTTTCTACTATCTATAGAAAAAACTTCTAATTAATAGATAGAATAGAATAATGTGAAAAATACAATCCATGTGATGACTTGAAGGAGGAAATAAATATGAAAAAATCAAAGCACTCTCTTGAAAAAGGAATGAGCAATTAGTTTGCAAAGTAAAAATGTCTTAATATGATCTCAAATAGCCACCTAGGATATGGTAACAAATGTTTGTTCATTTTTCTTGGGATTGTGGTTTATACGGTTTAAATTAGATCATTATTTGTGTTACAAACATTAAGGTGGTCATTTCATTGTTATCATTCTATAGGTAAATGATGTGTTATTCTTTAGTAATATTAATGATTGATTCATTATTTAAAGTCTCAAATTTTCACCCAATTTCATATGAAGGACTTGGGTGCTACAAAACATATAATAGGAATGCATATTAGGAGATTTTGATCAAAGAGGAAATATTGGTTGAGCCAAAGTGAGTATGTAATGCTACAACAATTTTGCATGGTAAATTGTAGGCCATTAAGAGTTCCAAATTCAATGGAAAATAAGATTTTAGTTTATTAGTGTCATAAAACACCAGCAAAGATGGAGGATATGTCTTTTGTTCCCTATGCTAGTGTAGTTTGTAGCCTAATGCGTGTTATTATCTATACTAGAGCAAGCATTTCCCAACAAGTGGGAGTCTTAAATTAATTTGCAAATAATCCTAGATGTGAACAATAGGTTGCACTAAAGAAGGGTGTTCAGCTATTTGTAAGGCACTTCTAAATATTCCATTTTCTATCATAGTTATGTTTCAAGGGACCCACACCTGGTTGATATATAGAGTTATGTGGATTTTAATTAGGAAACATCTGTAGATAGAAGAATAATTAGTATGATGAGAGGAGGCATTTATGGAGTTAAATATATATGATATGACCCAAAAGAGACCATGTATGTGGTCATATGTACATGCAACAGATGAATGTATATGTAATTATGGTTAGATCAATAATAAATGGGTCCCATGTGTAATTTGTGAATAGGTATGATGTATAATGTGAATATAGTAAATGTTGAGGATATATGATTAAGATGTTTGAATATATCGGGTATCTGGATGAGATTCTCTTACCTTTTAAGGCATTATTGGGCTACTCGTCTCTATTATTTATCTTGAAGTTATGCTTCATGCTCACTCTTGTGTTGTTGTTGAACATTTCTCATACAGAAAGGAGACTCTATATTGTATTCAAAACCATTTAATTATTCAATAATACATTTAGCTTGTGCTTTTTTTTTCTCTCCCAAACATGTTTTCCCAAAAAAATAATTGTTAAATAACTATATTTTTCATATTGTTTATTACAATTTTGTATATTTAATATAAAAAACATATTCCACATTTTCACTTCTTTTCAATATTTAAACAAAATAAAAAACTAGAATTTCTCAAATTAATAAATAAAAATTATTTTTAACTATATAAATGTCAAACTTTTTTCTTTCAATTACATTGCATCAACCATTTATATCCATTATCCATATGTCAAAGTATGTTCATTTTATATTTTCATATAAAACTTTATTATTATTATTATTATATAATCAATCTTTCACATGATGTTAAAAATATATAATAATGGAAAGTTAAAATTACAGTGAACATTTAAAAATACTTATTACAAATAATAATTATGTTATTTAGGCTTCTGTTTATTCTTTCTTACATGATATTCATATGACTATATAAACCCTAATTTGAGATATTCCACACTTTCACTTTTTCCTGGCCTTACGTATTCGAGATTCTAAAGGCGTGTTTCACTATAATATTACTCATATACATGTACCCACACCAACACATTGACATTTTGCTAATGCATTCATATTTTAATTAAAAAAAGTTTTGCCAAAACACCTCTATTATTCTGGGCATGTACAATTCCGGGCATCTACGAGAAGTTCATGCCTTCTCACTAGATACTTGAAAAAGGCAAAAGCTGGCTATTTATAAAATTGTTGCATACGCCATGAACATAATTTCTTTATAAAGGCAAAGTATAAACACATTTATTTGAAAAGGGTTACTCAAATATAAATAAATTAAAAGATATTCCTTCCTTTTGCCTTTAGTTTCTTAATAGTCCTTGCTTGATTTACATGATAGATTTTCCATACATTTATGATATTCCTTTGTTTATATGATAATATTCCTTTGTTTATATGATAAGTTTTCTAGAACATGAATTGTATATTAGTTTCTATATATATATATATATATATATATTTATATTTATAAGGTGATGGAGCGAGGTTTTATGGTAAGTTTTCATTTTTATTAGTTACCAATTTTTAATTTTTAATTTTATTTATTTTTCATTCCTATGATTTTTAATTTTTTTCCATATTTTCAATTTAAAATAACTCATTATTATATTAAAAATATTTTTTAATAAATGTATTTATAAAATACTATATTTATTAATAAAAAATAATATATATATATATATATATATATATATATATATATATATATATATATATATATATATTAACAATATTAGTTAAGCATATTTCTCAAACAATACAATATTTTATTAGTTGTTTTATTTTTGGGATGAAATATTTATATTTTTATTCAAATATATATCCGTTTTTGCAATGCATTATATATATATATATATATATATTAACAATATTAGTTAAGCATATTTCTCAAACAATACAATATTTTATTAGTTGTTTTATTTTTGGGATGAAATATTTATATTTTTATTCAAGTATCTATCCGTTTTTGCAGTGCATTATATTAAATATCATTTTTTTGGATTCAATTGCTTTATGTCATTCATCTATGACCATTTCCATGAGAGGTAGGTGTAACTGACTAATTTCCCATGATTTTTGAATTGTCTACTTAGCACTCATTACATCTAATGCTCACAGTGGTAAAGAAGTGGGATTGAAACTAGTGAAATGAATCACATAGCCTCAATCATCATTTATACTCACTAGTAACCAAGACTTACTTAAAGTAGTTGAATCTCAAAAAATGATATATAATATAATGCACTGCTAAAACCCCTCGATACTTAAATACAAATAGTGAAGAGAGTTCTACTTGAATGATTCATGAGGCACAATACTTGCTAAGGTTTTGCAAATGGGGTAGCAAGCTAAGTGGGCTTGATTGTGGGGCAGTTAAGCTCACTCGAGCTAGAGGCTATCTGGGATGGGTGACTTCCCGGAAGTGACGATTGACGCTGTGTGATTCATTTCACTAGTTTCACTCTCACTTCTTCACCCCTGTGAATATCACCTACTCAATGAGTGCTAATTGGACTATTTCAAAATCATGAGAAATTAGTCACTTACCACTACCTCTCACGGAAATGGTCATAGATGAATGACTTACTTAATGCACTTGAATCCAAAAAAATGATACCAATATTTTTATTGTGTCTAGTTAAATTAACCTATATTTAAGCTAAGCCACAAGTACTAGCTATTATGTAACACTTATTTGAATATTGTATTGATATGAAGCAATGATGTGAAATTAAGTAAATTATATTTCCAATTTATAGCAAATGGAAACATATTTAATATATGGCAAAATTATTCTTATTTTTATTATTTTATTATTCATAATAAAAGAACAATAATTATTATGGGAAGAACTCTATCCTATAACATTGAAAGTTTTTCTACTCTTAGAATTTACTATTTTAACTGTCAACTAAATCTTGATTTATACAATCTTTTAACCCGTTGATCTTTAATATAACCCATAAACATATTACAAGTACTCTGCGGCAAAAAAATTCATCCGTTTGAGCTATTAAATTTCTTCAATGAACTTCGCCGCCTTTCCTTTTAAAAGAAGAAAATGCAAGCTCAGATGAGAATGAATACGTTTCGGAGATTTTGATGAAGGGATCCTTGTTTTTAGGGGCCATTCTTTTAGGATTTTTTTTCCTGTGTGCCAGGGCTCCACAACGGCGGAACAATTTCCTTCATTATGCTCCTGCTCCTCATGTTCATGATGAATGCAGCAACGATAAGGATTGATTAAAACTGATGATGAATGCGGCAATGTTGATGTTGATGATGAATGGGGGCATTATTATTATCTACGACTGCTGATAATAATACCAGTAAGAATAAAAATCGGCAACTATAAGGATTGATTAAAACATTTAATTGGATTAATTTATGTATGTTGGTATTCAATTAGGACTTTTACTTTTTACATTTTTAAAAGTCATCTATGTTTAATTTGATTTAGTTGAGGGAATGGGAGAGGGCGTCCCCTTAGGGGATAAACTTCCACCAGATTGCTAAGTTGCTCACTGCGGACTGTGTCTTCAATGTTATGGAAGCAGGAGAGGTTTATCAATTTAAAAAAAAAAATATTTCATTTTGATTTTTAGTATTTTTAAATATATTTAATTTAATGATAAATTTTTTTGGAATGTAATTTTAGTTTATTTTATTTATATATTTATTTAGTTATTTTTTTTTATATTTTTTTTTTAGGAATGTGTGTTTTTTTAATGGATTATTTGTAGTTAAATAATTGTTTCTTATTCTTATTCTTTTTTTTTTCTTTTTTGTAAAATAGGAATTCACATTCAATATAAAAATTTAGATTACATCGTAGTTCTTGAGAGGCGAATTCGCAGACAAGCGTCTAGAAGTAGAAGATTTTTCTATCTGATAAGCTAGGTCCCTCCCTTTGGGAAAGGGAATATAGGGGGAGGAACAGAGGGGAGAGTGCTAGTGTCAAAAAACATAGAGTGATCATACATTGAAGTGCTTGAAAAAAGGCATTAAAGCCTCGAACAAAGAGTCAAAAAAGAAGGCATAACCAGAGAATCAGGAGATTTAGAGGCCAGGAGAGCATTGCATCTCAACGTCGTCGGTTAGGAAGTCATCCACATTGATGGACCTGTTTGGAGTACCCTCATCGAAGCATAACATCTGGCGTCGGCTGGAGGAGGGACCGGGCCTTGGTCGTCCGTCCTGGAGGAGCGCGGAGCCGTGGGAGCAGCCTCTTCTTCCTTGGGACGCTGGTGGTGGTGGCGCATGGCAGACTGACTCCTCAAAAGAGCATAATGGGGGGAACTCCTATCAATGCACTGCATGTGATGAACTTCACTTACACACATGACAAATTTCTATGTTAGTGAGTCAATTTTGCGTTCCAGAACTTTGTTGTGGTCATTCTGGTCCTGGAGAGCTATAGAAAGGAGATTTTTAGTGTGCTAATGTAAATCGACGACTCCGTTGTACAATTTTTCCCAGGGTCTAGTGAGACCGGGATCCAGGATCCAACGGAGCATTGCATCAACTGCCTTCGACGTTGTCTCTCTGTGCAGAATGTGCGCTCTGTTGTCCAAGTCAGCAATGTGCCTCTGCATATCATGGCTAGTGGTTGCAACATAAGCTCCAGTGGAGTTTCTAGCGGCGCTTTCGGCGGGGGTGACAGGGGCACGGGAGCTGCTAGCCTAGTGAGCGCCGCGACTGCGGTGGGCAGGGGGAGGAGGGTGAGCTCTGCGAGGAGCCATGGGGCCAGAGAAAGGCGGAACGAGGTAGGGGGGCATGAAGGGATGCGAGGGAGAACAACGAAGATAATGCCTCTGGGGAGACAAAGTGGGGATGAACATAGCAACAGGAGCAAGCAAGAATGCGGAACCGTCGATGGTAGAGGGGATGATATAGGCTGGCAGGAGGAGAGGCGGACATGGGGAGCCGCTTGGGAGCGTTCCAAATGCGTTGGCTTCGTTATGCGTGAAATTAATGAGGGCAGTGGCCGCATACTGCTGAGGGCAGGTTGCATTAGTGCCGGAGGTGGGATGATTCATGGGGAGGGTGGCGAGTGGGAGGGTCATGATTACTAATTAGATTGAGAGGGGTGCTCAAGGCTGGAATGCTGTGAATGGAGGAGGCTGATACAAATGCAATCATTTTTGACAGATGGCTTATCGATGGAGTCCCAAGCTGTAGAAGTGAGCCTATTGATGTCGCTAACTCCCAAATTTGCCAAAAAGTCTGCAAGCTTGTTAGCTTTACGCCCAACGGCCGAGAAGGAGATGCCCCTGACATTGTCAATGTTGAGCTTGATTTTGTGCAGGGTTTTGTTTATACAACAACATTCGAAGATTTGATGGACGTTGCGTCCCTGTTGGATTTTCCACAGTCTTGGGTAGCCACTGTGGAGTCCCCTCCACCAGGAGGGGCCAAAAGTTGTGATCTCTGGCAATGTCAATCCTGTGAGCTAAGGCTTGAAGTTCAGCGGCGTTGTTGGTGGTGTGGTCCAGGTTCCCGTAATAGATCCAGAGAATTTTTCCTTCATGGTTGCGGAAAACTCCTCCAAAGCCCGCATTGCCAGGATTGTCTTTAGAAGCACCGTCATAGTTTAGCTTTAAAATGTTGGGGTCAAGAGGGTGCCAATTGGGTTTCGGCACAGAGGCGAGAGCAGCAGAGGGGTTAGAGGGAAGGAAGAGGGGAGAAAGGTCAAGAAAGGAGATGATGAGGGAGTCCTCCCTCGTCGGGGGGAGGAGGGATCAGGGAGTTTGGCAATGGAGGCTAATTCTCTCAAGGTCTGCTTTATGGAGTGGAGGACCTGTTCTTCTCTTTTTTCTAGGTTCTTGAAGATACGAGAGTTCCTTTCTTTCCAAAGGGCCCAACAAATGATGTCAAGAAGAAGGTTCCAGGCCAAGTTGATGAGGAGTTGGGAGGAGAAGGAGGTTCTCCAAAGGATGAAGGAGAGGAGGATGGAGGAGGGGTCACAATCGGAGGCTTTGAAGACAAAAAATAAATAGTTCCAAATGTTAGAGACAAATTGGCATTCATTTAGCAAATGATTGGAAGTTTCAGAGATGGTTTTGCAAAGAGTGCAGATGGATGGACCGATGAAACCTTTTCTTTGGAGATTGTCCCAGGTCAAAAAAATTTGATGCATGACAAGCCAAAGAAAGAGAGTAATTTTTGGCCAATGGTTACGATTCTAGAGCCTGCTCCATTTACTGTCTAGAGGGATGGGATTGGGGTCAGATATGTGACCATAGGCCTATTTAATATTGAAGTGTCCTACTGCATTTAGACCCCATTTGAGCTTGTCCGACTCCACGTCCTTTTGAATCTATCTTTTTTGAAGCTCTTCTGTGAGGATGGCACAAATTTTTAGGGTGATTATGTTGAACCAACGCAGAGGGTTCAAGCCACACCCTCCAGTCGGTGTTGTCCTCAATATTCCGTAAGTCTTTAACAAAAGTTTTGTTGAGTCTATCCATATGCATTTTGATGGGAAAGGAAATTTCTATGTTGAGCCTGGGGCGTTGCTCCCAGGCATCATCCGAGAATAAATCATTCTCGCCATTGCGCACTTCCCAGAAACAGTGATTCTGAATGAGAGCCCTGTTATCCCATGCTTGGTTCCAGATTGAGGATCCTTTGAGGGTGCCCGAGAGTCTGATTAGCGAGTCTGGATGATGAGTGGGAGAATACTTAGCTTTCCAAAGTTGTGCCTAGGAGGTGGTGGGATTGGTGATCTAGCATGACCAGGTTTTGGCCCTCGGGACTTTACCAAGAAGATCAAAATCTCTGAGGCCGAGACCCCCCATTTTTTTAGGCTTGCATGTTGTGTTCCAGGCAACCAGTGCCCATTTACCTTTGTTCTCCTTGCCTTTCCAGAGGAAGTCCCTTTGGATTGATTTGGTTTGGTTAGAGATGGATTTAGGGGCTGCAATGGCCAAGTATTGGTACTAAGGGATAGCTTGGAGAACCGAGCGAATGAGGACAAGTCTGTCCAGGAGGTTTAGGGATTTGAAGGTCCAATTGGAGATCTTTTTTTGCAGTTTAGTGATCAGAGATTCCCATATACCTTTGGCCAAGGGTTTATCAGTGAAGGGAACACCCAAATATTTAGAGGGAAAGGAACTGAGTTGGAAGCCCAGAATGAGGGAAATGTTGAATGGCTTGGGAGGTATTGAGGAAAAAGATATTAGATTTGGTGTTGTTGACAGAGGTGCCTGATACTAGAGCAAAATCATTAAGAATAGTCTGGAAAGCAAGGGATTCTTTGATTGTAGGAGTGCCCATGAGGAGTGTGTCATCTACAAATTACTAGGGGGGGGCTGGAGGGATAGAGTTTGAGACCACAAATACGACCATTTGTAGAGGCAACCGTAATGGAGCGCCCTAGGCTTTTAGCCATGATGACAAAGAGGAAGGGTGAAAGAGGGTCACCTTGTCTGATGCCACGAGAAGGGTTGATGATGGCCAAGGGGGATCCATTGAGGAGGATGGAAAAGAAATCCCCTGTGACTAAGGTCATTATCCATTTGATGCAGTCTTTGCAGAAGCCAAAAACGTCCATCATTTTCCTAATGTGGTTCCAATTAATTATGTCAAAAGATTTGGACATATCCAATTGGATAAGCATGTCTGGTTTACGTTGATCCTTGAGGGAGTGGATAACTTCCTGAGAGAGGATGATGTTATTAGGAATTTTCCTGCCTTCGACGTAGCATGTTTGATGAGGGGTAGGACAGTTTTGATACGGTTGGCTAGGACTTTGGAGATTATCTTGTAGATTACATTGCGGAGGGAAATTGGTCTGAACTAGTCGAGGGAATCTGCTTTGTCAGATTTGGGGATGAGGGTGAGGAAGGTGGCATTGAAGGAATTGAGGATAGATTTTTTGATTTGGGATTCTTCAACCAGGTCATAGACTTCTTCTTTGATCAAGGGCCAATAGGCCTTGTAGAAGTCTATAGTGAAGCCATCCGGTCTAGGAGCTTTGCCATTGGGCATTGATTGGACTGCTTCCTCCACTTCAGCCATAGTTATCTTTTTTTAACAACATCTGGTCATTAGGGGAATTTTGAGGTCTAAAATGGGCCTCTTAAGTAAAATTTGCAATCAAAATTCACTTTATGAGAACCAATCACATTTTATGGGATGACATCATCCCTAATGGTTGAGGTGACATTGCTGGAGTTAAAGGTACTTACTTGTCACATTCTCAATGGTGGATAAAAACTCATGGTTAACCATGGTACTGCTCTAAGTACTTTTAAAGTCAAAGTAAAGTACTAATAATAAATGTCATTTCACATTTTTTGAATAAAAGTATATTATTGTCATTTCATATTTCTTGAAAGAAACAATGCATATCCATATACATTTATTATATTTTATTATATTATATTATTTTATTTTTATATAGTATATTAATTACAAGTTATTATACAATTTAAATAATATAAATTTTAATTAATAGTATATAATATAATTAATAATTTATAAATTTATATTTATATTTTATTTTAATTTATTTAAGTACAAAGAACAAGTGCATTAGTTGTTCAATGATAATGAATTTTCTTGAAAAGCTCATTCTTATTTATAGTCACATGAATACATTTATTTTATTAATTTTATTTTGGTACAAATTTTGAATTGAATTTAACTATGGTTACATGGATTGTGGTGCAAAAAGTGAATTGAAAATTCATAAATATTATTTTATTGGTTTAGCAATTATTTTATTATTTCCTTAGGAGGCCCATTTTAGACTTCAAAATTACCCTAATTTATGCTCTCTGGTCAAGATTGTGGGGATGTTTCTTGTTATTTTCCCTATTTCCTCCTTGTTGTCATTATTGGATTCCGTGAGGATGGCTGCGAAGTAGTGATTGAGCTCCTCTTCAATCTCAGAGTGATTGCATAGGATGAGGCCCTACTGATTTTTTTAGACTGAGAATTCTATTGTGTTTTCTGTGTTGAATCATTGACCCGTGGAAGAAGGAAGTGTTCTTTTCTCCATCTTTGAGCTAGTTGACTCTGGACTTTTGCCTCCATAGAGTTTCTTCCTGGTAGCTCGTTCGTCCCAATTATTTTGAAGCCTGAGTTCCTCCTACTTTTTTTGCTCTGTCATCCCCTGATTGATGATACTCTATTGAAGGGTTTTCATTTTTGTTTCAATTAGATTTTTTTAGCTATTATGTCTCCAAAGGTTTGTTTGTTCCAAACTCTAAGTTCTTATTTGATGTGCTTTAGCTTCTGCTGGAATTTATGCATTTTTTTTCCCTTGGAGGGTACGGGAGAAGACCACCACTCCTTCATTTTTTCCTTGAATTCTGGATGACTGATCCAGAAAGCTTCGAACCTGAAGGGAGTGTTTTTGGGGCTTTCTGAGAGCTTGATGTAGAGAACAATGGGCCAATGATATGAGTCTACTTGAGGGGCTATGCTTGCTTCCATTTCTAGGGAGCAGAGGAAGAGGTCCTCTGTGAGGAGAAATCTGTCAAGTTTGGAGGCGATCTTTCTATCCCCTCCTCTACTATTGTTCCAAGTGAAGGAGCCATTTTTCCTAGATCATCGATCATGGCCTAAAAGGCAGTTGAGTCATTGTCCAATTTCCTTAGGCCTCCTTGCTTTTCCCCGAGGTTGAGAATCATGTTAAAGTCCCCTGCAATGAAATTGAGGGGGTGATTTAAGGAGCTGAGATGCTTCTTAAGGCTGTGGAGCCAAGCCACTCGCTCAGAGGCAGAGTGAGGAGCATAGAAATTTCCGATGTGGATCTTGTCGTTGGTTCTAGTGATTTGAAGGATAATGGTAAGGGCATGTTTGGTGGCTAGAGACTCACATACGTGAAACCAAGAGTCCTTCCAGAAGGTTGCTATACCACCCGCAGTACCACAGGCAGATATGGCTAGGTGGTTGTAATGATTTCTGAAGAAATATTGCTGAATGGAGTCCATACAGTGTAAATTTATTTTTGTTTCTTGAAGAAGTACAATATCAAGCTTGTCAGAGGCTATCTTGGATTTAAGGATCCTTTTCTTATTGGGACTGTTCAGTCCTCTTATATTCTAGGATGTACAAATCATAGTAATTTTGTAGGGGAGAGCGAGATAGCCCTTACCTTTCCTTTGTTGATGAGGTAGATTCCAAGCTCTTGAAGGAATTGGTTGTTGGTTTTCCTGCCTCTTTTTCTATTTTACCCTTTGATGATGTGTTGGCTTGCCTTTAGGTTTTTTGTGATTCCTCCTGTTGTATTTTTGCCTTTGTTTTGGTGCTCTCATTGCTTCTGCATACCTTACTGTAATATATAGGCCTCATCAATTTTCTATATTTTTTCTTTGGGGATTCCTTCTATACCCTTCGCATTCCATTTTTTTGTGATTTTTTGCAAGTATATTCCCATTAGGACTTGATCAATCTCTATTTCCTATGGGGTTGGAATGTCACGTATGCTTTCCATTTATGTGTCCTCTTGGGGTGTGTTGCCATCCTGTGTGAGAGTGAATGTTGCATCTATTTATGTGTTGCTTTTGTCCATTAGTGTTTCTTGTTCGATGTTTGTATCCATTTTCGTGCCGTGTTGCCCTGTTTCCTCTTAGAGCATGGTTAGGACTTTGAACTTGTTTTGTTGGGAGAGCATTGGAGGATCTTTTCTTGTGTTCATTCTTTTGCTTTGTTTGTATTTTCTACCTGCTCTGGTGTAGCCTTGGTCATCCTTTTTCCCTGCTTGATCTTCTTTTGTTGAGGTTTTGTTTTCTGGCTAGTCTTGGAAAATATGTCTGTGCTCATGACATTTTCTACATTGGAAGGGAATGTGCTCATAGTCTATGCTTTGAGTCCATATATCATCCCTGAAGTTTAGACTGATGGCTTCTGGTAGAGCTCCAGATACATCTATGTACGAGCAGATGCAGGCATAGGAGATGTAATGACCATTTTTTGTGCCTTTTGACATTTTGTGTATTCTCCAAGTTCATCCCCAATGGCCTTTAGTACAGAGGGTGCCCAGTAATCGGTGGGAAGTGAGTATAGACTTATCCATACTAGAACCCTAGTGAAGTGTTCTTTGTCCGGAGTGAATTTTTCCTTCCAATATCTCATGTATAATCCTGCTGAGTTAAAAAATTAAGGGCCTTCTTCAAATATCTTGTCCCTGTCTTCCAAGAGAGCAAAGACCACTATGAAGAAGCCTCTGGATCCTAACTGGAGGTCAATCTCTCCTTTTGGACTCCATTTGGCATGGATCCATCCTTTTAGGGTGTGTTTTTTGGGCCATATGCCCATAAATTTACATGTAATTGCATGTTCTTGCATGTATTCTCTGTAGACGGAAACATTTGGATTCTAAATGATTATTTCCGAGATTTTCGCTGCCTTAGGATTGCAAGCACTTTGCCTTTTAACTCCTTCCTTTGCATTTTCTTTTGTTTCTGGCCCTTCACCTTCAGAGGGAAGGGAGTTTTGATTCACAGAGGCAGTGGTCGTTGTAGCGGTGGTGGCTATTGTTGTGGTCACCAAGGGATCTATTGCAGCATGATCAGACTCTTGCAGAGGAGGGATGGGCCGCATATCTTGGCTCGAGCGAGGAGTGGCTAAGGTGGTGGTGAGGCGCGTGAAAAAAGAGACATTGGGCTTGTGAGCGAAGCCTACAGCGCCTGCGGGCCTCCATCTTGCTTCATTAGGGGAGCCTGAGGTGAGATCATGCAGGTCTGCTACGACATGGCCGCAACCAAAGGTTGGAAACACAGTGCTGCGGGGTGCATAAAGCGTCAGCTAGGGTTTTTCGAAACTTGATATTTTTATTTTATTTTGAATTTCATTTCTTAATACTTTAAGATCCTATTTATATATTTTTATCAGATATACTATTTTTTTTCTAATTAATTGTGTTTTATTGTTGTAGCTTAGTTGGTTTTCAACAAATTATATTTATTTTTTAATAAATGATAATGATGATGTTGTTTAATATCTTTTATTTTAATTTAGTTTGTAAATACTACATACATTAAGAGAGTGATTAAAGAAAGTTGGCAAATTCAACTCTGTGTCCCACTCTACACATACCTAGCCAGTGTAGATTAGAACTCATTGCACATACCTAGCTAGTGTAGACTAGAACTCTTGAAGTTCATTTATTGAGAAAAAAGCGTAGACAACTTCACTCATTAGTTTGAACCTGATCATTGTGCATTTGGAATATTTTAAAATGATTGTCATTATATGTGAAGCTCATTAGTTTGAGCCTTATTGTTATGTGATATGTAATATTTTAAAATAATTTTATTTCATTTTCGTTTTATACTATTTAAAATAATTTTATTTATTATAGTTTTTAGTTTTTTTAAATATATAATTTATTATAATTAATAAATTTTGTATGAATTATGGAATATTTTAAAATAATTTTATTTATTTTGATTTTATAATATTTTTTATTACAAATTCTTTCTGTTTTAAATATATATTTCATATAATTTATAAATTTATAAATTTATATTAAATGTGTTTATTTTGGTATGGTATTGCACAATTTTAATCTAATTATCCCTTACAAAAGGAGCCATATAAACTAAATAGCTAGTAAAATTTGATCTATCCAACTTTGCCATGTGTTTTTTTAAAACATGGGATTTTCATGTTGTGAGGTGAGATTTAATTTTGTTTTGGATTTGACAACCTCAATTTTATTTTGATTTTTTAGATAATTATATTATTATTATTATGTAAGTTAAAGAGTGGTCATGTCCAAGAATAACACTTGAATAGGATAGAGAATTGAACAAGAAAATTAAATTTTAAATATATTTAATTTAATGATCACTTTTTTTTAGGAATGTAAAAAAAATTCTAATATCAAAAATGTGTTTTCTTTTTTGTATTTTTAGTTAAATATGTTTTCTTATCATGTTATTTTAATATTATTTTGAAATTCATTTCTTAATACTTTAAAATGATTTTTTTATTAGATATGTTTTTCTTTTTCTAATTAATTGTGTTTTATCATTTTCCCACTTGAACAGTTGAACGTTATTATTATTATTATTATTATTATTATTATCCAATTTTAAAGGCACGACCATGCCAGACACCAAATTGGTGTATGGGACCCCCTTGTTTGTGAGACAAGGGACCCACCTCCACGCAACGATTTGACTGCTAGGACTACAAAGGCATACATACTCTACCCCCCTCTCGTTTTGAACTCGTGACCTCTTAGGAGGAAACACATGGTCTTAACCACACATACCCAACTAGTATAGACTAGAACTCTAGAACTCATGAAGTTCATTAATCTCATGAAGTTCATTAGTTTGAGTCTGGTTGTTGTGCATATATGGAATGTTCTAAAATGAATGTCATTATATGCGAAGTTCATTAGTTTGAGCCTCATTGTTGTGTGATATGAAATATTTTAAAATGAATTTATTCCATTTTGATTTTATAGGATTTTTGTTATAATTTTTAGTTTTTAAAAATATATAATTGATTATAATTAATAAATTTGGTATGGATTATGGAATATTTTAAAATAATTTCATTTCATTTTGATTTTATAATATTTTTATTACAAATTCTCTTTGTTGTAAATATATAATTCATTTTCCCCTGATGGAGGTGATCATTCGATAAACCACCTGGTATATGTGAGGCCCTCAGGGCTCCCCCTCCTCCACACGGTTATTAAGTCTTTAATTATGCGTCATGCCTACATTCATTCCACTCGAGTGAATATTCCTCCAGTTAATCCCTCAGTTAAATTCGAGGGAAAGTGAGAATTCCTCTCTAGTTGGAATTTTGGGTGATGAATTTGGGTCGAGCAGGGAAGTATAGCATGAGAGACAAGTTCCATGGAGACTCGATGGGGTCATGGCCTTGGATGGGAGGTGAAGTGGAAGCCCGATATTCCTTGGTTTGGTTTGAATTCAACCTTCAATCTTGCACCTGGGATCCGGGAACCTTTGTGGATGGTGTTTCGAGTCGGCTCCATGCCTTTGTCTGGAAACCCCATCACCAACTTTCAATATGGAGTAGGAGGCTCCTGAAACTCTCTTTAGTCGAGCATGGAAAGGTATCAGTGTCCATAATTTTTCTCAATCATTTTTCTTTTAGTTTCATTCGAAGGTCACAGTTAATGGTTTCTTGTGGGTGCCCCACTGACGGTTTCTTGTTGGAAGTCTCCTCTGCTTTTTATCTGTGTAGGGGTTGTGATATTCCGGTCTCGAGTCAGTATTTTTGTTTGAATGGGTAGCCATTCAGGTTAGGTATTATTGAGATAGTCTCTCCCACCACCTGGGAAAGTGTTGTTTCTCTCAAAGCATCAGTGGGTTGGTGGGCTTTGTATGCCCTAGGCAGTTCTTCGGCCTTGGTGGAAGCTTTCCCATATTGGCTCAAAGCCCGTGGTTTTTGGGTTCTGGAGTGTGTTAATTCTAGGTATTTGTCTCTTGGTCCTGGTATCCATCACTCTCCTTACAGGTTCCATGAAGGTTATTCCTTTTCCTTGCTTGCTAGTCTCCCATTTGTACATGCAAATCATGTTACGCCTCGCCAACGAGGCTGACCTAACCACAAGGGGGGGGGGTCAACAAATCAATGTTGGGAGTCCTACGTCAAGCCATAGCTCTTCCTCTGGGAACTTGGCCAGCGAGGAACCCAAGGGTGTAGTAGCTCTCTCTCCAACTCATTCTCTAGGTCATATAATGGCTCTTGCAACCATGGAGTCCATAACAAAGCAACTTCGAAATATCCAAATCAATATGGACATTCTCATGGACCACATGTATCAAGACTATAATGAGATTTTGGCTTACATAAATGATATTGAATACAGCCAGAATGAAATTCTGGAACAATTGCATATCCTTCGCTACAACCACTATCACAAAAATGACCACCTTCGCGGGTGGAACATATTGATGTTCATATGCACGATCATGTTGGTTATTTTGCAGCTTCCCCCCTCCTTGATATGTTGCTTTCAGTTCTGGTCTCTTTTTTTATTTTTCCTAGTATGTTATGGCTACAATGCCTCCAGAAATAACGAATGTAAAAAGTCCTCTATGGTATCCTCCGGTCCCCAATCTCAACAAGTCTAGTTGGAATGAGAGAAAGTGGACTACTGAGACATATTTTGTAAGCTACGTTTTCCTGAAAATCTAATGAAAGTTTTTTGAATGACAAAGATATATATATATATATATATATATATATATATATATATAATTCATTTTAATTAATAAATTTTAAAAATTATATTAAAGGTGTTTATTTTGGTTTGAGCTTTCACAATTTTAATTAGATAATCATTTACTAAAGTAACCGTATAAATTTTAAAATAAATATTTCGTAAAATTTGATCTATCCAACTTTGCCAATGTCTAATGTGTTTTTCTAAAACATGGGGTTTTGATGTTTTGAGGTGTGTTATAAAGTTGTTTTGGATTTCACAATCTGAATTCTATTTTTATTTTTTAGGTTATTATTATTATGTAAGTTAGGAAGGGGTCATGTCCAAGAATAACACATGAATAGGATAGAGAATTGAACCAGAAAATTATTTTTTAAAAATATTTAATTTAACATGTGAAGTTGGGTAACACGTTTTGCTCTTTTTTGAGAAAAAAATCTCATTTTTTTTTTTTTTTCTGTTCTTCAACTTTCTGCAAGCCAAAACAGTTTTTATGTTTAGAATTTCATTTTGTGATAAAAATAAAAGTTGTCAGAAATTTTATTAGCTTTCTATTACTTATTTTTTGAAAATTTTTATACACATTTGATATGTCAACTTAGCGTTTCTTTGAGTGTGTATTTTTTAACAATCAAAGGATTCATAAGAATTCATGTTAATATGCACTGGTGTATTCTTTGAAACTTTGTGTTTTTTAGAAACAAAATGTGTTACAACAATCTAGACAGAGTCTACATCGATTTCGTTATATTTACAAAACTAACTGATGCATATCATTATTACTAATTTTTTTTGAACTAATCCAATATGAAAAAACTGCATATTTTGAATATGTTTCGCGACACACAAAATTTCTCAACATATAAGTTATAAACTAAAAATCTAAAAGCTACCCATTACAGAAAACGGACCAATGCAATGCACCATAATTTTTTCAATTTTTTTTACAGTGTATTTTGGAAGATACATAATATTGGTTTCACTGAATCATAATGACCTTGAGAAATTTTTTGCTCTCATTTTAATACAAAATTAATTAAAATTAGTAAACATTTATGAAATTCCATAAAAGTTATATTTCCTAAAAGTAGATTGAATTCTGAAAATTCTTGTCTTGGTTCCGACAGTTAATTTAGAATGTTTCATGGAGTTTTATCAGACCAAATTTGAAGATATGTTTTCAGAGCTTGGATCTGCATAATTGCAGACGTGTTAGTTCGGCCAAACTTGTAAAAAAGTTCGGTCGAATTATTTTTTGCGTCGACGACCCGTCAAGTCTAATGACACAAAATTTTGGCCGAATTTATTATAAAATTTCAGTTGAACATTTATTTGACTTTTCATCAGCCGAAAAATACAATGAAGCCCCTCCAAAAAAATCATTTCACGACAATATAAATTGACATAAAAGCATTCATTTTTTTCGCATAATTTCGCACATTTCTTCATTTGGTCTGATTTTGCAAAGGATTGTTTTGGGTTTAAGGATTTTTTTTTGAGGTACATTCCAAGGACAATTTTGCAAAGGATTGTTTTGGGTTTAAGGAATTTTCTTGGAAGTACATTCAAAGGAAATTTTCACAAATGATTGTTTTGGGTTTAAGGAATTTTCTTGTAGGTACATTCAAAGGACATTTCTTGGAGGTATGTGATACATTATTTGGATGTTTTTTGGGCTTCATTTTTTTTGAAGTTATTTTGTTTTTAGAGGTTTTGGGCTTAATTTTCATTGTTTTTTTTAAGGTATTTTGTTTTTAGAAGTTTTGGGTTTAATTTTCATTCTTTTTTTTTAAGTATTTTGTTTTTAGAAGTTTTGGGCTTAATTTTCAAAGACATTTTTTTGGATGTATTTTTTTTAGAGGTTTTTAGGCTTAATTTCCAAAAGACATTTTTTGGTTTTAAGGTATCTTGTTTTTAGAAGTTTTGGGCTTAAGTTTCATTGTTTTTAGAGGTTTTGGTCTTAATTTTCAAAATACATTTTTTTGGATGTATTTTGTTTTGAGAGGGTTTTGGGCTTAATTTCCAAAAAACATTTTTTATGACTTAATTTTGAAAGGACTCTTTTTAGGCTTAATATTCAAAGGACATTTTTTGGAGGTATTGCTTAAAGGTTTTTTTGAAGTATTTTTGAAAGTGGCATTTTTTAAGAAGTTGGAATTATTTTTCAATGGACATTTTTTGGAGGTATTTTTTGAATGACATTTTTTTAGAGTACGTGTTTTGGGTTGAAGTAAATCTTTTATAATGAGTTTTTGTCTAACTTTTTAAATGGAATTTTTTTGCACGACTTGGAAGGAAATATTTTGAGCTTCGTTTTATTTTTATAAGACATTTTTTTCTCGGATTTTTTAAAGTAAGTGTTTTGGATTAAAGTATGTATTTTTTGCAAATTTTTAAAATGAGTTTTTTTTTTAAATTAAATCTTTTGTGATGTATTTTTTAATTAAGTTTTTGTCTAAATTTTTGAAGGAATTTTTTGAACTTCATACTCTATTATCATGGGAAATCGAAGGAATTGCGCGAGAAAATATGATCGAACAAGAGACCCTGAGGAACTTAGAGAACAGGGGAGAGAATCTCACAAAAGAAAGAGAGAAGAACTCTCAAATATTGAAAGGGAATATCAACCTCAACTAGAAGTTGAAGCAGGTATGTAAATGTAAATATTATGAATTTGATATTTAAAATTTTCCTAGTGTAAAATGTGTTCAAGCTTAATTTTTATTTGATGAAATAATTTGAAAAATATTTTGCAATGTAAACAGATAGAGATATTCCTCAAAACATTGATGATGAGATACAAAATTTTGAAAAAGAAAGTGAAAGAGATATTGAACCAATGATTGAAGATGGTGAAAATGTTGAAAGAAATTCAAGTGAAGAAATTGAATCACAAGGTATGTATATATGTGTGTGTGTGTGTGTGTGTGTGTGTGTGTGTGTGTGTTGAACACATACACAAATTATTGAAATTATACATATTTATTAATTTAGCTATTTATTGAATATGTAAAACTATTATGTAATATTCATTCGAATATGTACAGATGAAATCAATGTCGATAATGAGGTGTTAGAAAATGTTGACACTCACACATATGGAGATAAAAGAGTTGACCATGTTATATGATATCGTGTTAAACACATTTTTGATATGTACTTCATAAAGGAAAATGTGACAGTTCAAGCCCAAATGTTGAAAGGTCTCCTATCATTAAGGAAATTAAAAGAAGCTATGACTTTATTGGGTATTCGAAAAAAGAAAAAAAAAAAGATAAAAAAAATGAAGGAAAATGTGATACAAAATATAAATAGTGCTATAAATTCAATTAGAAGATCTAGACAGAAAATTGTTTCAGTTGTACGTAGAGAAATACATATGACAATGGTTTCATCAAGTACTAAAGAGAATCACTTGGTAAAATCTATGGCACAAGCATTAGGAACCTCACGAAAAACTTTGCACAAACATTGGAAATTTCGGTTGCAAATAGGTGTAAATGATAAACTCGCTTTTTGGAGAGCTATTTGTAGGCAACCATACAAAGATAGACTTGTAGAAAATGTTAAAAAACAATATATGAATATTGGAAGAAAAATTCATGTGTTTCACCAAATGCAAGAGATGTGATGCGAAGAAGAATATCACGAAATCAATACGAAGAACATGAAAAGCATTTCTTGGAAACCACTCAGATATAGTTTTTCAACAAGTTCAAAGAAGAGAATCATGAAATTCATGTCTCAATCAGTGCTTTTGTTCAACAAAAACCATGGTCTATAAAACCTATCACCATATGCGACACTTGTTGTTGTCGTTATCATGTGGAATTTCAGTTATATTATGACACATTCCTTAATTTTGGTAGAAAAGTTTGGAAGGATTCACCTCCTCCTTCCACTATCTGTGATTTCATATCTCAAATTCTATGTGAAAGAGAAAGCGATGAATTATTTTATGAAAATAAATGTGTTGGTGGTAAAAAATGCAATGATTGTGGAAATTTGACTAAATTTCAAAACAAATATCGTATTGATATAAATGATCAATCATTTTCCAACATGAAAGTGAAATGGAAGAGATATGAATATATCCATACATCAATTCAAGGTTAAAATAGTGCTAAAAGAATTGAATTACAAGAAGAAGAAATTTTTGTGACAGATTTTTTGAGAAAGTTTGAGGCAGAAATTTATAAATACACCAAGCATTCCGATAGAGCTCAATGGAAAGACTTGAAATTCAAAAAATCCCGTGAATTTTTTCCGCCAGGGACCATTTTGTCAGGTATTTATTTTGCAGAAAACTACACATTTGTTCCACAAAAAGAAATTCAGAGTGAATACTATCATTCTGACCAAGTCTCCATGCTCGTCCATATTCTATATAGACATGCTGAACAAAACGTTGATCATATAGAAAGCACCAGTGAAAATTGGCATGCTATTAATGAATATCAGTTTTATATCAGTGATGATCGTACACATGATACATATTTTGTACAACATTGTTTTGGAAATATTTAAGACTCCTTGAAAAGTCGTGGAATAAAATTCAATGAACATTGGATATGGTTAGATGGATGCGTAGGTCAATTCAAATCTTCATGATCATTCTTTTGGTTGTGTTGTCTTCATAAGAAAACCTGCATTAAACATGATTGGAATTTTTTTGAGACTGGCCATGGAAAAGGAGAACATGATGGTGCAAGGGCATGCATAAAATGAGCACTTCGAAGATATCAAATGAACCCCTCTGCAAACTGAATCGTGGACGCTAAAGAATTTGTTCAATGGTGCATCGCTGCTCTAAGCCATGAGACTAATCGATCAAGGGAAGTGCGAAGGTACATTCAATTTAATTTTTATTGGATATCCAATTTTAAACAGTGTACATTTATCACAATGATTATCTTTGATGGTATTTTGATATCATATTTACATTCTTCTTTGAATTTTCCATATAAAGGTTTTTTTGGCATATTGAGATCGAAGATGTAGATAGATCAATTGGAAATGATGTTGAAACAATAAAAGGGACTCGAAAATTGCATTCAATTAAAACAAAGATGTCCAGAAATGTGTTTGCATTGGATAAAAGAAAATATTCTTGTTTTTGTCATGTTTGCTGGAGCAACCTTTGAATCTAACAGCGTTTGTGAAAACAAAATGTATGTAAAGATTGGAAACATACAAAGCTAAATACAAGAAAAATGTACGTTGCAATGTTTGAAAATGTGATGGAAATTTACTGTTATCATCTTACGATGGTGATCGAGTTTCTGATCTTGTTATAGAAGGTAACATTTGAATTGCTTTCAAATGATAGAGATCTAGAAATAAATTTAAATACATAACTTTTTTAAGTTTTTTTTATTGTGCAGGAGATGTTTTTGCTGTAATTGAACCAATTGATAACGATGAAAATCTGAAGTATTATTTGATGTGTTGCATTGAATGAAAAAAGAAATTATTAGAAAACTATAATGATCACGAGTTTCCATGTGAAAGAGGATATATTATACTGAAAGGTTATTTTTTTGGACAAACTAATCAAAGTGGGAATTTTGCTTACTTTGAAGACTATGAACCTACTGTCATAAGTTTCCAATATAGTCACTTGGTGTGTGCAACACTGATAAAGTTGATAGAGGTTCAATCAAAGAAAAAAATGAAAATTAAGAAATGGAAAATTGCAAAATCCGATCATGAGTGGATCATTGAAGATGGTATTCCATTGGAATTTTTTTGATTGAACTACCCAACAATTTTTTCAATTTGGATTCATGTTTTAAAACTTCTAGAACTCAACTAAAAATTGAGTTGCCTTGTTATGTTATATGTGCAACTGTTTGAACATGTACATTGTTTTGGTACATGCACACTAGTATCAATTGAAATTAGCTTTTCTATACATGCATTGATGAAAAATGTTGCATGTATATATATATGTGTGTGTGTGTGTGTGTGTGTGTGTTCTGGGCTCTGAAATCCGAAAATGAAAGTATCTTTTCTATTTTCATTTATGAAAAATGTTGCAAGTACTGGATAATATATATGTTCTAGAATACAATTAACCGAAAGTAGTTTTAATATGTGCATAGATGAAAAATGTTGCGTATCTTTGGATATATACGTATTCTGGGCAATTAACTTGAAATTAGCTTTTATATGTGCATTGATGAAAAATGTTGCACATATTGGATATATATATGTTCTAGAATGCAATTAACTGTTCAAGTAGTTTTACTATGTGCATTGATGAAAAATGTTTCACGTACTGAATATATATGTTATAGAATTTAATTAATTGAAAGTAGCTAAATTCTATTGTCATTGATGAAAAATGTTGAAGTACTGGATATATATGTTCTAGAATGAAATTAATTGTTCAAGAAGCTTTTCTATGTGCATTGATGAAAAATGTTGCACGTATTGGATATATGTGTTCTAGAGTGATCCTTGAAATTAGTTTTTCTATGCTTAAGTGATAAAAATGTTACACGTAATGGATATATATATATATACATTACTAGAATGCATTTTTAATTTTATGATTAACATTATCTAACAGACCTATAATCATATATATATATATATATGTGTGTGTTTATTTTAACATATACTATTAAACATGTATAAATCATTCCTACATGTACATGTATATTCATGTAAGTTTTTTTTTTGTTTGGGAAAATGACAACTTGAATTTAAAAAACAAAACATAATACATGTAATCACATGCCAAATGTAGTTCAACCATCCAAGACTTGAGTTTTAAGAACTTTTTGATTATATTACAACATTACTTCACATGCCATGCCAATTGTAGTTCAACTATCCAATAACAACATTTAACATTATATCACATGCCAAATGTAGATCAACAATCTAAAACTTAAGTTTTAATTTAACAAAACATTATAGATCACAACATTACTTCACATGCAAAATGTAGTTCAACCATCCAAAACTTAAGTTTAAAAAAAAAAGAAAAAATTATAACACAACATTACTTCACATGCCAAATATAGTTCTTGACCATCCAAAGCTTAAGTTTTAATTTCAAAAAATTTTACAACACAACATTACTTCACATGCCAAATGTAGTTCAACCATCCAAAAATTGAGTTATAAAAACAAAACATTATAGATCATAAGTATCAATTTTTTTTTTAAAACAAAACATTATAGATCACAAGAATCAAAACTTGAGTTTAAAAAAAAAAAAAACATCATAGATCACAAGTATCAAGTATCAAGTAACATTACTTCACATGCCAAATGTATTTCAACCATAACACTTTAAAAACAAAACAAATTATTTAACACAACATTACTTCACATCACATGCCAAATGTAGTTCAACCATCCAAAACTTGAGTTTTAAAAACAAAACAAATTATATATAACACTGTAACATTAATTCACATGCCAAATGTAGTTCAACCATCCAAAATTTAAGTTTTAAAAACATTATATATCACATTCACATGTACCAATGTAGTTCACATCAAATACAGATGGATGTAGTGTCTCTCCTAGCAAAGTCACATTCCTCAAGCTATCCTGCGAAGCATGGGGAACCTGTACACAATGTGTACAAACATTAAAATTTGATGTTTTAAAATTGAGTGAGAATATATAGAACTTCATGTAAAAAACAAAATGTAAAAAAAAATCATGCAATACCTCATGAGGTTCCCTCTCCATTTTTTGCTCATCCACTAAAACTTCTCCCACGTGAACATCTTCAATAGTAAACTGTACAATATACATGTATATATATATATATATATATATATATATATATATTAAAAAATTTCAAATTAAAATTCATATATAAACTTATTTTCAATAATATTAAAAAAAGGTTAGACAACTTTTTCAAATGGTTGAAATGGTGTGGATGTTCCTATCTCCATCGCCAGAGTCCATGGAGAAAAGAAATCCTCTATAGAAACCTAAAATTCAAAAAAAATAGAAGTATAAAATAACTCAAGATCAAGATCTCGATTTATAATAAAACATTTAAACTTCAATTTATAAATTATAACTTAAAAACATATATTTAAGTGAAAAATTGAATACTTCTGCTGGTGGATTTGGCACATCTCCTAAGAGAGGCTCCAAAAGAAAATCTCCAAAAACCTAAAATTCAAAAAATTTAAAATAACTCAAGATCTCTAGATCTCAATTTATAATAAAAATTTTAAACTTCAATTTATAACTTATAACTTAAAAACATATATATATTTAAGTGAAAAATTGAATACTTGTGCTGGTGGATTTGGCACATCTCCTAAGAGTGGTTCAGAAAGAAAATCTCCAAAAACCTAAAATTCAAAAAAATTAAAATAACTCAGGATATAGATATCTCATTTTTTAATGGAACTTTTTGAGGTGGAATATATAACTTAAAAACATAAATTTTAAAAGTGAAAAATTGTTCATACTTGTTATTGTGGATTTGGCACATCTCCTAAGGAAGTAGAAGGTACATCTCCCAAGGAAGAAGAAGGTATCGCCATCCTAAAAACATTGGACGGAATCGGAATCTGTTAAAACATTTTATTATATATATGTACATGTACATGTGTGCACAATTATTTATTTTAAAAATATCTCATCATGTTTCGATATATATAATAATAGATAAAAAATAATTGTACATGATCATGTTCACTTAAAAAACACTAACATTTGCCAACATATCTTGATGGTGAGAACCATCTTGACTGTATGATTGATGGTGAGATCCATCTTGATTGTTTGAACTAGAGGCTCTGACCGTGATACTAACATTTTCTTCATTCATCAAGCATGACAAATAAAAATGGTGTTAACATAAAATGATACATTTTTGTTAGATTAATGTATACAAACAAATGTATGTATATATGTATTTATTACAAATTGTACGTGTTAAAATAATTGAAGCCTAACCATTAACACACACCATTCCCATACCCTCTTCCTCGTGAACAATTAGGTCCTGCCAACCATTGCAACAATTCTTTGCATATGTTTTGAGATCTTCAACACTCATGTTGTCAATCACTTCATTTGTATAATACAAAAAATTAGCATGTGCATTCTCACATGCTCTTTGTCGATTCAGATAAACATCGACTCCACCCAATCCACCATGAACATTGTCAATGATGGCATCCATTGCTTCTCGACTAATTTGAGAAGTGGCTTCCATCTCTGACCACAAAGTTTCAACACGAAAAGGTCGACTAACCAATGGTGGCTTGGGGCGAGGCAACTCAACGTCACGCCTAACGCCCCTATAGTCACACAATCGACCTTTCCCAGGACCAAAATTTTTTTAGGGAAGGTCATTGAAATTGGGTTTCATTTGCAAAAAGAATTCTGAATAAAATAATTTTGCAAAATAAGGCAGAACCTTGCCGTTCCATGGGAGTCTTCCATAGGCCGCAAGGTGTCTATCATATAAATAGTGAGCTATATTAGGCTGCTCAAAATATTGCACCTTCAACATCTTTCTTTTCAGCCCTTCTTTGAAATTAAACATAGACTTGGCCATTGCTGTTGTAATTCTTTCTTTAATAACCTCCCATTTATTGGGACCCATCATTGTTTCCTTTCTTTTTCTCATGACTTCTACAAAGGAAATATGGAGTGAATTTATTTAGGATTTTCGGTACACATACTTTACTAGTTGTCTAAGGGTATTGTAACTATTTCCAAGATACATGCGACTCTCGGCCAGTGGAAGTCAAAAGACATGGAATCTCTCTTCAATTTTGCATGAAGATGTTCACACCATTCTAAGGTGAATTTCTTCATGTTTGTTTCCCAAGGTATATCGGAAATGTCCGTCGGATAAGTCGTGGTTGGTGGACAACCTTATTCTTGAATGAAGCATTTTTCCCTATGTCTTTTTTTAGCGACATTTGGAGCAGCATTTTCAGCCTCTACATCAGTACATAAAATTTTTTATATTAAAAAAACACATCTAAACAAATTTGTACAAATTGAATGAAAAAAATATTCAAATTAATGGCCACTACGATGTGGTTGGCTAGCATCTTGCCCACCCTGAGACTATTGAGAACTAGAAAGACCCTGTTGAGAACCAACATGACGAATGATTAGTTGAGAACCAACATGACCATCTGTTGGTTGGCCTCTAGGGAATACATATCACCACTTTCACTCAATCCGTGAGCACTTATTGATGCCCCTGTAAGGGAAAATGAATCACAACCAACCTCATGAGACAAGAAAGAAGCTTCATAAACAAATATGAATTTATAATTAATTCAAAAATACATTCATACATAAAAGTACATGTACATATTCATTGATTAAATCGCGTGAACCATACCATGATTGTATGAATCATGGATATGCTCCATTGATGGAGTAGACACACTTCTCCTCTTGGCTCCTAAAAAATAAAAAATGAAACTTATTAACAACTAATTTAACTAAAAAATTTAATAAAAAATCAATTTCATATGTACACACATGTATGTATATGTATGGAAATTTAAGATTATATTTAATTACCATGAACATCCCTCGATCCCTGATCCCCCTCTCTCGTAGAGATATGGGATTTTGTTGATATTCTTCGTTCATCCTCCATGATATATATATCTACGGTGGAAATTTACAATTATTTTTTAAATTACTATTTAAAATAAATTCAAAATAAATTTCATAAAATTAATGTAATAAATGTGTGCACAAATTATGTAAAACAAAACTTTCAAAGCACTAATTGATGTGTGAAACTCAATTTAAGCAAAAAAATTGCACTTTACATGGTGGGAACACACTTGGTATAAAATTGAAAAAACACCTGGTCATTAAAAAAGAAGCGGGAAACTCCATTTAAACAAAAATTTGTTGAAGTCCTCACATTTTAATTTTATAAAAATGTGAAGTTCACCACTTGTTGCAAATGTGAAGTTCAACAAGTTGCGCTTCACATGGTGTGGTGGGAGCACACTTGGTATATAATTGAAAAAAACACATGGTCATTAAAAAAGATGCATTTATAAGTAGAAAACACACACATATCGAGGATATGTTACAATGTCCATCAATAAATTTTGAAGGAGAGCGTCTCAACACTAATTCATCTTTGAGAGATAAATCTTGAATTTTTTAAGAAGAGCATCTCAAAACCAATTCATCTTTGAGAGATGAATCTTGAATTTTTGAAGAAGAGTGTCTCAAAACTAATTCATCTTTAAGAGATGAATATTGCATTAGCAATGCCCCGTATAATTCTAATTTATCTATTAATTCATCTTTGATAGATGAATCTTGAATTGGCATTACCCCACGCAATGGATCAACAGACATCTTATTCACATTTGTACAATGTCTTATACTAAAAAAATTAAATTGGTTAACAATATTGTTTGTTATTCCATGCAATTCTTTTAGCCTCTCCTTCTTAACTTGGTACATGTCATTCATCTGGTTACACACAAGTTCAGAATTGGTGAAAAATACAATTCCATTTTATCCATACTCCATAGTTGTTCCCAAGCCTTCTATCAATGCAATATAATATGCATCGTTGTTTGTTGTTCTTCCTGGTATATTCATTTTCCTTTGGACGACTTTGCTAGTTGCAATATTGGAAAGAACATATTTAATCGTTGTTTTACCTGGATTGGGATAGCAAGAAACATCCATGCATAATTTCCATTTTTCAACCATATTTAATGGTTTTTTTATCCCTAAAAAAAACAAATTCAATAAAAATATATTAATCTGAAATTTATTGCAAATGCATGGGAGAAATGACACATTTGCATGAGATAAATGACACATGCATGGTTTATCTTAAAGCTTGACTGAAATTTTATGGTAGAATTCACATCTATAAATGAGATGTGTTAAATATTGCATTGCCTAGAGTTTAAGGGAGATTTATGACACATATACATGGTTCATGGATGGTTTGCATGAAATTTTTCCTTAAAATTTATGGCAGAAATCACATCTAGAAATAACATGCCTTAAGAAAGAATGAGATCTAGAGGGTACCTAGCCCTTTACATGCCTTAAGAAAGGATGAGATCCAGAGGCTACCTAGCCCTTTACAGACTACTTTAGAACTTGTATAAGTTAAGACTCAACCAACAAACTAAAATCCTATGGAATTTCAACCACTTTAGGTTCAGTTTTTAGGCCTTCAAGCCTTGCATTAATGGGGGAAAGCCTTGAGTTTGGGGGATACTATCCTATGAGAATTCAACCACTTTAGGTTTAGTTTTAGGCCTTAAATTTTTCCTTGAATTAATGGGAGAAAGCCTTTATTTTGTGGGAGAAATGACATTTACATGGTTTGCAAAATTATTTTATGCACTTACTAAAACAACAAGTTGTGGCTACATCTGTTCCAGAGATTGACTGTAGGGGCATTTATTGGACATGTCACCTTTCAGAAAAGATGAGATCCAAAGACTACCTGGCCCTTTATAGACTCTGTCTTTAGAACTTATAGAAGTTAACACTACCTGGCCCTTTACAGACTCTGCCTGTAGAACCTTGTAGAAGTTAACACTCAACAGACAGGCTAAAATCCTATGGAAGTTTTGCCAATTTAGGTTCAATTTTTAGGCTTTAAAGTTTGCCTTTATTTAATGGGAGAAAGCCTTTAGTTTTAGAGTAACCTTATAAAATGCTTTAATGTGAAGATAGTACTTTACCTACAAAAAAATGTAATTGAATACTGTGCTTATATATCAGAGTTCTGTTATGAAAAATTAGTTATGTCCTTAATAAGAAGTATGATTTAGCACTTATCAAATTGTTTAATAATTTATAATAATGTAATTTTGGGTTTGTACTATCATTCATCCTTGATATGTACAAGAATTTTACAACTTCAGCATCAACCTACACTATCATCATAAATTAGTTATGTCCTTAATAAGAAGTACGATTTAGCACTTATCAAATTGTTTAATAATTTATAATAATTGATATGTACAATAATTTTACAACTTCAACATCAACCTACACTATCATCATGTCACTGTAGCCATGTAAATATATATTATTTATATCCATTACATCATAAAACACTCCATTTTTAGCATTTTAAAAGAATAAATCAACATGGAAGGTGTTAATTTAGGTACATTAATACACTCCACTTTTAACATTTTACAAGAATAAAGCAACATGGAGGGTGTGAATTTAGGTACATTAATAAAATACAACCATGTCAATCTATATTATTAAGATCCATTACATCATATTTAACACAATCTAGATTATTTATATCCATTACATCCTAAAACACTCCACTTTTAACATTTTAAAATAATAAATCAACATGGAAGGTGTAAATTTAGGTACATTAATAAAATACAGCCATGTCAATCTAGATTATTAAGATCCATTACATCATAAAACACTCCACTTTTAACATTTTACATTTTACTCCATTTGAGTTTGGAGGATCCTATCCTATGGAAGTTAAGCTACTTTCAGTTTTTAGGCCTCAAAATTTGCCTTGAATTAATGGGAGAAAGCCTTGATAAATGACACATGCTTTAAATTTAATGGGATAAAGCCAATGACACATGCTTTAAATTTTTCCTTAAGATTTTATAGGAGAAATGACACATGTACATGATTTTCCTTAAAGTGGTTGTGGTTTATATATATTAAAATAAAGAACATCTATTTAGATCTATTCCATAGATTGACTATAGGGGCATTTACTGGATATTTCACCTTTCATAAAAAATGAGGTCCAGAGGCTACCTGGCCTTTTACAGACTCTTCCTATAGAACTTGTAGAAGTTAACACTACCTATCCCAATTATACCCTATGAAGTGTGTAAAGGACCCGTGGAATCACTCACACTACTTTACGTAGACATAAGGGTGTATAAGAGTGTACTAAGTTCAAAAATATGGTCATATTGTTGGATATATTTCCCAAGAGCCCAAATGTACTCCTTAAGTATATGTGGGGTTTATATAACCATCTACAAAAACAAGTGATTCTTTCCAAGCTAAGGATAATATATGAGCCATGTGTATACGCACATTATCTAGAAACCATAGGCCAAAATAAAGGGTACTTAAGTGGTTTGAAGAAAAAAATAGCACCAAGAAGCTTTGAAGGAAGGGAATAAAAACTGGAAATGGGAGAAGGATAAGAATAAAATATCCACTACACATCCATGCAAGGGTAGTAGAAATAATTCTAACCATTGCAACATTGATGGTCACATTAAGGAAAATTATTGGATGTTTGGTATGTGTTATATTCTTTATGTGAATACCCCCATGCACTTTATATTTTTCTAAGCTTAGTGGTGGGAATAAAATGGGAGGAAAGGACCCCTACTTTAGGGTTTCATAGAGATGAAAAATCCCCCACACACAGGTTTTCAGGGGTAGTGCCCCAAAAAAACGTTTTTGGAAAAACAAATTCTCCCTATATGATGGTTTTCATCACATGGTTTTTTCTTTTAGCATTTTTCTAGTGCATGGTAGTTTACCCCATGGTTCTACAGTTTCAGTTAAAGAACTAAAGTTTTATCTGATCCAAGGTAATGGATTGGTAGCTTATAATTGTCGTGGGATATATACATAGATACATATATACATGTGTGTGTGAGTGTGTGTGTGAGGGTCTAAAAATTAATATACTAATAAAAAAAATGATCTTCTTGTTTTGGGTTTCTCGAGTAAATTATATGTTAATGCATGTGTTTTGCATTGAATATTTTTCATTTTATTAAGAATCTATTTGAAACAATTAACTATATAAGGTTAAAACCTATGTTTTGTATCAAATTACTTTTGGTTTCAATGGGAAACTTTTATGGCTAATGTGTTTTTTCCGAATTGTGATAGACCCTATTAAAATGGGAGATATATTGAATTGATTGCTATGGTGAAATAAAATAGTTGAGTACTTTAAATATATCGATGCATAAATTCAATGAGCATAGTTTTGAGATATATAAGTCCAAAATGGAATAGTTGTTGGTGAACAAATATCAATGGATCACTATGGATATATCTGCTTCATTAAAATGGATTTTTCTGTAAGGATGGAATAAGTTGGAAAGAACGGAAAATATCACAATACAATTGTGTCTCTTAGATGTTGAAGAATGTAGCTAGGTTTAGTCTTCATTATTAATATATTTGTCAAAAAGAATTTATAATTATTGTTTCCTAACAAAAATCTATAACTATTATCAAGAGAAAATTTTTCGTTAGGAAACAATAAAAGGCTAAAAAAGCAACAAATGGTTATACTAATGATGAAAGAGTGAGACCTTCAATTTAGGAAGGCTGTATAATATGTCTCTTCCGATGCACTGCAACTTTTAAGTGGAATAATATTTGGATTCGTAGTATTTATGCATACTAGCATTCAGTGTTGGTTAACATTTATGTCTACTGTTTATACAAGATCTTTGAATTGTTGTTGATGTATGCTTACTGGATGAAAAATAAGTTAACATTTATGTCTACTGTTTGTACAAGATCTTTGAATTCCTGTTGATGTATGTTTACTGGATGAAAAATAAGTTAACATTTATGTCTACTGTTTGTACAAGATCTTTGAATTGTTGTTAATGTATGTTTACTGAATGAAAAATAAGCTCGAGTTGAACTATTTTTTTCCCTTATAGCTATTATTTCTTCTATTGACTACATTTCATTATCTCATTCTTTGAGTCACTAAGTCATGTTGGCTCATTTACTGTGGAAAAATAATATGTATACCCAGCTGAGGTTTTCGCATTACTAAAACAGAATTTTGTACTAAAATTATAGAGATAGGTTCAACCTAATTACAGGTTTAGATGGGTGACTTTAGGCTTCTGTACAATTATAGAAGGACTAAATTTCAGGCTAAATACAAAGATGCAATTCATATGAAGTTTGTATTTCTTTAAAGGATAGTTTTGGTGTTATACAATTTTGATGCTATTCAGTGTCATTGCAGTTAATTAAAGCCACAATATTGGTGCTACTTATGTTTCACTACCACCACAGAAAGGAGCTTGGATAAGAGAATATTTCAATGTTATCTCACTCACCGGGTCACTAAGTCATGTCGGCTCATTTACTGTGGAAAAATAATATGTATACCTGCAGAGACTGGTTCAGCGGATTTCATCTCACCATCAAATAAAAATCATTGATCCTACTAATCGTTTTTGCTAGGCTAGTACAACTAATTTTGGGATACAAACGGTATACATATTATGTCTTTGTACTGAACATAGGATCAGTAGGATCAACTACATTTTGATGTTCCTACCTGTCATTTTTGCAAGGCTAGTACATCTAATTTTTTGGATACCAACGGTATACAGATTATGTATTTGTATTGAACATAGGATCCGTAGGATTAGCTACATTTTGATGTTCCTACCTGTCATTTTTGCAAGGCCAGTACAACTAATTTTGGGATACCAACAGTATACGGATTATGTCTTTGTATTGAACATAGGATCCATATGATAAACTACATTTTGATGTTCTTGCCTGTCATTTTTGCAAGGCTAGTACAACTAATTTTTGGGATAAAAACAGTATTAAGATTATGTCTTTGTATTGAACATAGGATTCGTAGGATATATATGAATATGTAAGAACCACAAAGTTTGTAAAGGAACTTTTGGAATGTGTCTTAAAGTTTTTAAATACGAACCAGTGTTTTTTCATTCTAAAAAAAAAAATACATAATATAAACCAGTGTTTTTTCATTTAAAAAAAAAAAAAAAACATAATATAAACCTTTGTTTTTTTCATTATGAAAAAAACATAATATAAACCAATGTTTTTTCATTATGGAAAAAAACATAATATAAACTAGTGTTTTTTCATTCTAAAAAAAAAAAACATAATATAAACCAGTGTACATAATATAAACCTCAAACAAAATTCACAGTTCGGAGCATACATGCAAATCTGAACAACAAGAGCCGAGGCCGAACTGCATGATGCAGATGCAGACAGACGCAAAAACACAATCAGCAGATGCAAAAACACGATCACAACGCCTGAAACCAAGAGCCGAGGCCGAACAGCACGTCGCAGACGCAGAAACACAATCAACAGACACAAAAACACATAGCAGATGCAGAAACATGATCACAACAGATAAGCATGAAATCGGTTAATGGCTTCGGGCTAGTGTATTTATAAACTAAAGTTCGGTCGGACTATTTTAAGAGTTCGACTGAACTTATATTGTCTGTTTTCCAATCTCCGACCAAAAATCCGTTTGCTCACACCTTCAGTACGCCGTCAATGTAAACGGAAGAATGAGTTCGACCAAACTAATTTCGAAATTTTGGCCGAACTCTCAAATAGTTTGGCCGAATTGTTGAGAAAAAACGTTTTCCATCCCCGATTCTCACAAAAGTGTAACCCAACTTTGCATTTTTACCCAATTATATTTTTTTTAAGAATAGAAAAAATTTTCTCATATAAAAAATGTGTTTTCTTAATTGTGTATTTTTAGTTAACTATATTTTTCTTATCATATTATTTTAATATTTTATTATTATTTTAAAGTTCATTTCTTAATACTTTAAGATCATATTTTTTTTTTAAGTGGATATGAGTTTTTTTTCTAACTAGTTGCGTTTTATTGTTTTCCTTTAATTGGCTTTCAACACATTATATTTTGTTTTTAATAAATGATAATGATAATGTTGTTTAATTTTTTTAATTTAATTTAGTTTGAAAATTCTACATTTTAAGATAGTGATTAAAGAAAGTTGGCAAATTCAACTCTATGTCCAACTTGAATGGTTGAACCTTAACTACACATGGCCAACAAATATAGACTCGAACACATGAAGTTTATTCATTTAGTTAGAAGCTTAGACAACTTCACTCATTAGTTTGAGCATGATTGTTGTATGCTATGGAATATTTTAAAACAATTTTATTTCATTTTGATTGTTTATTATTTTATTATAGTTTTTAGTTCTTTTAAATATATTATTCATTATAATTAATAAATATGGTATGAGTTATGGAATATTTTAAAATAATTTTATTTCATTTAAAGTTTATAATATTTTTATTATAAATTCTCTTTGTTTTAAATGTATGTTTCATTTTAACTAACAAATTATATTAAAGGTGCTTATTTTGGTATGACCTTTTACAATTTTAATTTAATTATCTATTACTAAAGCAATCATATAAATTAAATAGCTCACAAAATTTGAACTATAGCTCTATTATTATTATTATTATTATCATGTAAGTTAGGCAATGGTAATGTCCAAGAATAACACCCAAAAAACATAGAGAATTGAACCAAAAAAATAAATTTTAAATAAAGTTAATTTAATTATAATTTTTTTAGGAACATAAAAAATATTCTGATATAAGACCTGTGTTCTTTTCAATTGTGTAGTTTTAGTTAAATAATTTTTTCTTATCATATTATTTTAATATGATTTTTTTTTGTTATATTGAAATTCATTTTTTAATACTTTAGTATCATAATTTTATTTTTTTATTAGAAATGTTTTTTTTTCTAATTAGTTGTGTTTTAAGGTTTTAGCTTGATTGGTTTTCAACATATTATATATAGTTTTTAATAAATGATAATGATGATGTTGGTTAACCTTTTTTAATTTAATTTAATTTGTAAATTCTACATTAAAAGAGTAAATAAAGAATGTTGGTAAATTCAACTATGTGTCTCACTTGAATGCTTGAAGATTAGCCACACATACCCAACCAATGTAGGCTAGAACTCATGAATTTCATTAGTTGAGCGAGAATCTTAGACAGATTCCACACTCCCCGCTAGGAGAAAAGCCTTTCCTCCCCTCAATGTATAACAAACACACCCCTTTACACTGTAAGGTGAAAGTGGTCCTGTTATAGGTTACTCTAAATCCCACCTCCATTGATCGACCTACCAAAAATTCATAAGATGAATTGGATGACCCTCTAAGAAGCCCCTCCCTTAGGAAATGTGAAGACCACCAAAATGACAAAGAAAGAAGAAAAAGACACTTTATTTTATTGATGTGAGCTCTCCCTATTGTGATTTATGCATGATTTGAGCTAATATATGTTCGATTTTATGATGTATAATAATATGGGTTTGACTTCAAAAGCACTCAAACTAGCTTTTAAAATCTTGTGAAGCATGTGCAGTTGGTATAATGTGGGTAAATTTGAGAACTTTTTAATCTAGATTGAGGTCGACACAAAAGATTCAATACTTGAAAATGTTTTAGACATGGAAATTCCTTAAGGCTTTTAACTTCTGGTACTAGGGTTGAGCAATGTAAAATGAGGTAGCTAAAAAATATTTATCCAATAAATATATGTATAATATTGAATTTTTTATGAGAAAAGAATGCACAACAAATCAAGGATGTAAGGAATTTTACAAAGTCTTGTTCATATATATATTCAATTTTAGTTTCACAATTTCAAAATGTTGAATTGTTAATTTTTTTTTTTTTTAAATTTATATTTGGTTTTCACTAATGCTAATGTCAAAAAAAATTATTGAAATTACTTACTAGTAATATTCAATTAATAAAAACCTCATAACTAGGACCATGCGCATATGTTGGAACATCTACAAATATCGGTGAAAATAAAAAGAGTACATCATCTAATAATTGCAAGTGCATATTTCTCTTTGAGCGTACAATGTGTAAGACAAGTGCCTATTTCTCTACCTTGATCCCTTTCTTTGGGGATTACCTGATATTTTTACTTCCCGTATTGTTAATCGGTAAAAATGACTATACAATTTCATGGGTGAATAACTCACACTTAGTAAACTAGATCGAGATTGACACAAAAGGTTCAACACTTGAAATTATTTTGGAAATATAAATTCCTATATGCTTTAACTTCTGGTAGTAGGGATAAGAGAAATGTAAAATGAAGTAGTTATAATAATATTTATCCATTAAATATATGTATAACACTTCATGTGAGAGTACTCTCAACAATTAAAAAAATAAACACGTCATATTCAGATGATTAGATTGTTGACATTTAATTCGACAATCAACTTTTCTATGTTAAATATTCTAATACGCTTAATCATCGACCTCGTTATATTAAATATTCTAATGCCCTTATTCATTAAACATTAAAGTATGATTTAATTATTATAAAGTTTCATATTAATAGTAATTTATAATTTAAATCTTTTCGTCCTCCTGCACTTGCGGTAACGTTTCTCTTTTCTTCTACCCCTCGTTGATACGGTAATTGGGACCTAAGATTTAGCATAACTGAATGATCTCTTAACAACATTTGTATGGTAATTTAGCACTCCTAAATTTAGGAGAAAAAAATATCTCAAGAACGTTTTTGCGATAGGTGGAACTTTCAAAATTCTGCAAAACTCAACGATATTTGAAGAACGCTTAAAAAAATAGCTCAAGAATGTTTATGTGATAGGTGGAACCTCTAGATTCTGAAGAAGTCAACAATATTTGAAGAACGCTTATGTAGTCTTGGTTGTTTTTGGTTGATTATTTCATAACAAATTTTTGGAAACCTATCAATTTTCCTTTTTGGTTATATGGATAAACTTTATGTAGCTTTTTTAATGTCAAATCCTTATGTAATTCTCTCGTTTACTTCTTTCTAGCTTTGTCTATCCATGTAAATCATATAAGCTTTTAATTATAATCTGTGTGCCTAGTATATACCTGCAGTGACTGTAGACTATCTTTAATTTCTGGTGAAAAGGTAATTGGAACCTTTTAAATTTGGCATTATTGAAAGATCACTTAAGAATGGGAGGAGGGGTTTTTTCTATTTGGGTCAGATTATCAAAAAATGGGAGGAGGGCGCTCCAAGGTGGATGTTGGCCACAGACATAGGTATTTATGGACACATGGCTGAGGAATGGAATGCATATGTGAATGGTTTAAAAAGCATGGGATGCAGACTTAACATTAATGGGGATCAGATTACGTGGGGGGAACCTTGGAAAATGGTCAAATTAGCACATCCGAGACCTATAAAAAACTGAATGATTTATAAGGTGAATAGGGTGGAAGATGCTGGTTTATGGAATATTGAAATTAAAGATACAATATAAAATTATAATCTTTATGTGGTTTGTATGGAAGGACAGTAACTTAACGTGGAATAACCTCAAGAAGAGGGGTAATATCAGACCCATGATATGTTGTCTATGCATGGAAGCGGAGGAAGAAAAAAAAAATCTCTTTTATAATTGTAAATTTTCTCGTGAGATTTGGTATATGTTGTTCAAACATTTCATAGCGCAGGAGCGAGATTTCTTGTCCGTCGGAGACTACTCAAGATGGTGGTTTGAACAAGGTAAGCAATATAGGAGCATCCCTCTATATTTTCATTGGATACTATGGTGTGGAAGGAATAAATGGATATTCTAAGACCATAAATGTACTCCAACATGGGTCACTACACAAATTATCTTGAATTGGGAGGTCATGATGACACAAAATCGACCCCCCCCCCCTCCCTGTCTAAAAGACTAAGACCATTTGATATACATTACCCTACGGGATTTTTTGACAGGGCATCATAAAATATGAGTTGTGGATGCGGTGCATGGCTAATGATTTCCCCTCAGTGCCACTATAAACTTCATTGGTTTGGAGCACTTGGGACCAATATGAGGGCAGAGATGCTGGCCTTATGGGAGCTAATGTGGTTTTCAAAACATCTCTATATAGACAAACTGTGGGTATTTGGAGGCTCTCAAGTACTAATTTATTATTTGAACCATCAAAACACTTTGGCTCCAAGACATCTCTCGACATGGATTGATAGGATTAATGATCTAAGAAGAGCATTATCCATCATCTCATTCACACACATATATAGGGAAAATAATGTGACTGCTGACAGGTTATCCAAGAAGGGACTGAGGGGGAGTTTTGGTGAGATGCACTTGAACTCATAGATGCAATAGGAAGCGGGGCTAAGGGCACTGTCAAATTATTTTAAAAGGTTACCTCTTCCGTAGACACAATCAAAATGGTAAGGGAAAGATCTTAGAAGACTGGAATTTTTGTATTTGATCCTCTTGAACATGGATTACACACTCAACACAGGGGTGTTATACAATTTTCTGCATGAAATAACATCGAATAATTACAAAAGGCTGGACTCGGATGGATGAAGATTATTTGGGGGAGATAGTCTTCTTGTTGAAGGAACACAGGCAACTCGAGTCATTTTAAGAATGCACATAAATTTTATCATAGACATGAAGTTTACCTTTGACTTGATTTTTGTTTGAACTATTATTTGTCTATCTCAGAAATAGTTGGATAATATTGATATACTTTAGAATATTTTGATAAACGTAAACATGAAATATTTTGTGAATGCAATTCTCATGAAATTTTGACATTGTGTTGGTACATTATATATACCAAAGGTTTTTTTCTACTGAAAAAAAAGAAAAGAAAGATCACTTAAGAAAACGATTGCATTGTTGGATATTTGATCTATCTAACTTTTTCATGCCTAATGTGTTTTTCTAAAACATGGGGTTTTCAAGTTGTGAGGTGCTCTTTAATTTTTTTTTTTATTTAACAACCTGAATTCTATTTTTATTTTTAGGTTAGTTATATTATTATTATTATTATTATTATGTAAGTTAGGTAGTGTTCATGTCCAAGAATAACTCCTGAATATGATAGAGAATCAAAGTACGAAATTAATTTTTAAATACATTTAATTTAATGATTTTTTTTTTTTTAGAAATGTAAAAAATATTATGATATCAAAAATGTTTTTTTTGTTGTTGTATTTTTAATTAAATAATGTTTACTTGTAATATTATTTTTTTATTATTTTGAATTTCATTTCTTAATACTTTAGGATCATATTTATATTTTTTATTAGATATTATTTTTTTCTTCTAATTAGTTATGTTTTATGGTTTTATCTTCGTTGGATTTCAACACATTATATTTATTTTTTAATAAATGATAATGATGATGATGTGTAACCTTTTTTTAATTTAATTTAGTTTGTAAATTATACATTAAGAGAGTGAATAAGAAAGTTAGAAAATTAAACTTTGTGTCCCACTTGAATGGTTGAACGTTAATTGCACATACCTAGACAATGTAGACTAGAACTCATGAAGTTAATTGGTTGAGTGAGAAGCTTAGATAACTTCCAGACTCCCTGCTATGAGACAAGCCTATCCTCCCTCCAACATACAACGAACACACCCCTTTATAATATAAGGTGAAAGTGACTATTATAGGAAACTTTGAATCCCACCTCCATAGATAGACCTACCAAAAAATAATAAGATGAATTGGATGACCCTCTAAGAAGCCCCTCCCCTAGGAAATTCCAAGGCCTCAAAAATGACAATGAAATAATAGAAAGGAACTTTAGTGCATAAAATATTATTAAAGATATTGTTTCTAATATATATCAGGAAGCATTTCTGTGGAATCCCAACCACCTCTTTTATGATACATGGAGAGGAAGAGAGTGGAGGAAGCAAATAATCTTTTTTGGATTCTAGAAAAAAACATTATTTAACAACATGCATGATTGTGACATGAAATATATCAAGCTACTGATATTTGGAAAAATGCATGAATGTAAGCTAAACATGAATTCAAAATAGAAAATGGTTAGGTCTTAATATTTCTTTGGGTCTTGATACATTTTTCAAACCCTTCCAATCTTTGATCAATAAATTTCCTTTGGTTAAATATGCTTTACTTTTATGGTTTTGAAATTTAGACCACATAGGCTCATTGCTACTTGTCGTCTTCTGGTCAACATGGCATTTAGCGCATAGTAACTATCTAAGTTAGATCTTCAATGCTTGAATTAGTGTTGCATCAAACACATTTTTTTTTAATGATTGGTATTCTACTCCGACCCATATTGATTGAAATAGTATAATCAATAATACCGCTATGTTTTTTTTCTAAGTTTAATCTTGGCACATTGATATTGATAATGACCGGTATCGTTAATGACAAGTGTTTTCTGGATAAATCCCTCTTGCGGAAAAGAGCGATCTCCCTAGTATCCCAACAGATAACTATAAACAAAAAACCATCTAAATATCTTTTTCCCTATACTATTAGCATTAAGATTACTAAAACTTAGAAAAGAGAGGATAATAATCTTACCTTTCAACAAGATGTTTGATGTAGACCTTTCCTTTTGTCCCGAAGAAGTCCTTCAATGCTAAGAAGAACCCGCAATCACAAACATGAAAAGAATCATAAGAACCTACATTATATAATAATCCAAATACCAACTTAACGTAATGATCAAGGAGATTAATAATTATCATTGTTATAATGAATCTAAAAAAACACAATGAGAAAAAGTATCCATATGTATTATCGAGAATATAAAGAGAAATCTTACAACCGAGGATTAATGTCGTACAGATTTCTCCCATATTCATTTACAATCTTACTCCTTGGTTTGATAAGATTTCCACTCTAGAATGACCATCATAATATTATCTTCAGTGAACCCTTATGAACCCCCTAACCTTGAAATTTCAACTCAATTTATAGGAGAAATTGAGGAGGTTTTAGGTCCACCAATAGAGGGATGAGATCCTTTAATGAAGGGATTAGGTTTCCTTGATCCAAGGGGATAAGTTCCATGATTAGAGGGATATAGCTCAAAGTGATGTGACTCAAGAGGCTTTTAGTTGGAAGAATATGTGGCCAACTATGCTTCTAGAAGTTACTTTTCTCTTTTACTTTCTTTTAAATGGGGTATGCAGGTTTTATCGAAAAACAAAGTGCATACATCCATAACTAAAGTTAGGAATATCTGCATGTGCAAAAAGTGACAAAAAAAAGTCTGCATGCAATATTTAAGAGTATTTAAGAGATGTTTTCCCAGTTCCCAAGACTTGGTTAAGGAATATAAGTGTTTTAACTTCTAAGGAAGCATGATTATGGATGGTGATAGATCCATATTGATGGTCAAATGTCATGGTGAAAAAATGACATGTAACATATTACCCCCTAAAGTGAGAAGTCTGAGGCATTTTTTCAAGAGAGTGAAGTTCTTTATCATCCCGAGGATTGCATCAGAGATATCGGTTGAAATCTCGTAATAATAATTCAATGAAAATATATAATCATCACTGATGTAGGCATTCCCATACTCATAGAAAAACTAACTATATGTTCTAGTACAAAAGTGACCTAGAATTACATCAATAGTAGACAGAGTATGGACGCAGCCGTATGTTATGAATTAGCCTACTGAATGAAATGTGAATGAATTAGTTGTAGTCGAATAGTCATAGATTCATTTGATTGAAGGCTAATGATGAAAAATCATCGTCGAAGGCAAGAAACCTTCCATTAAGGCATCCATATTTCAAGGTACTGATAGGATTTCTAGATCAACTTCCTAGATAATGAGTTGAAGTCGATAGCAAGTGATTCATCACAGGAGGGCCTACGATACGAAACCATTATTTCAAGTTTAAATTAGGGATGGTCAATGTGAATGGAGACAAATATTTGCAATGAATAATGAATTGAAGTTTAACTTTATCTTGAACACATAACGACAATGTAAATCACTTGGCATCATTTGACTTAAAGATAATACCCAAAACCAGATGAATAATTTTAATAAGGTTTTATTAATTGTAATACAAAAGGATTGCCCAACCCAGACATGAGTGCGACGAAGTTTCATGTTCAAGAGTGACATGCTGCTTTTAAAAAAAGTATAAAAAATGGGTTCTTTTTCTCAAATTTCCCCCCACCATTACTAGAAAGTACCTCTTTATTTTTTTCAATATTGAGGAGGATAAAATTTTCTTGTTGTGTAAGCTCATCCTTCTGATGAGTCCATTGCAGTAATTTTAACGAACCCTAAGAAGGGATGGTTCGGTCCCATTGTAATCAACAGGTCCTACACTGTTTGATTTTAACGAGTCCAACATAGGATTAACTCGATGTTTTTTAGTTTTAGGGAGTGAGAAGAAAAACATAAGTAAACTCCATAGTGTTATTTTTCATAAATTTAGTCTCTCAAACCTAAAAAAGGATAAAACAATGTAGGAGAGAACTTTGATTAGTCAACATATACCTTTTTCATAATTAGTCTAGTTCAGTCTAGAAAAGGGGTAAACTTGTACTGAGTAGATGACTGTTCATTTATTTTAACGAGTTCAAATATTCAAGTGCTCGGTAATATTTTAATGTTTAGATAATCAGAAAAGGGCTTTGAAGAGGACTCCATGGTTTTGATTTTTCATGCTTTTCAAGAGTCTAAAAAAGTGATAAAAGTTTACTCTATCATCAAAATGATTTGTTTGTAAACACAACCTCTTCTCTGCATAGAAAACTCAAAAATTATAATAATATGTTCTCAATTATGGTAAAAATATTTAAAATGTAACTTCTAAAGGTCAAAATAAATAAAATAATACTATTTTATTCATAAAAACCTATAAAAAGTGGAAATACAAGTCATTTTTACCATTTGATTTTGAGATCAGTAAAAATGAGTTTTTACCATAGATCTTTTGAAGATGATATCGAGAGGACCGGAAAACCATTTCAAGAATCGTCAATTCCAGGTGTTTAATCCGTTCATTATCTTGCATTCTATTTGTTTTCTTTTTCATTTTAGGCTTCCATGTTATTTTTTGGAGAAAATTTGTTTTTAGAAATTGCCTTCAAGGGTGTGCATGTTTTCTTGATCAAACTTGCACACCTCGATAATTTTTAACATAAAAAATTATCGTGCCTCCACAGTTTTTATATGCAGATCATGCACAAAAACACATCATCTACAAAGGAAAACTGCGCAGGCACCATGGGGTTTTCGAAAAATGGTTTTTTTTCAATCAAAATTGCTCTAAGTTCTCCCAAAAGCTTCCTAATTTTTTTAAATGATTGTTTGCAGGAAATTTGAAACAACCATGTTTGAGTGGAGAGAACGTGAGCATGAATCACATGATAATGAGTCTATTGATAACCGAAAAATGCTTCGAGTGTAAAAGAATTGTGGTTTATACAAATTTTGGACTATACAAGGAATGAAGGCCCAAGTAGAGCTAATGTTGTGGTTAGTAAATGTCTGGGATCTCCAGGAACAATGTTCTATATTGGGGATCATAGGTTCATGATTAATGTACAGGATATTTTTCCTCACTGGTTTTCATTGAAGGGGAAGAGACATTTACTTGTTTTTCACATGACCAAGAAGATTACCCACTACTTCCTATATGGTGCAATATTGCACACAAGATTCATAATTGAAAGATGGTCGAATCGATATAAATAATATCGAATGACTTGATCTCAAAATTATTGCTTTCACAGTCACTATATTATGTGGTAGCGTGGCTCCTCATGTGGCCACCAAAGCACAAATTAAAACGGTGGTTGAGTGTTCCAAGGGAACAATATTCAACTGGTGCGAAAGAGTAATAGTCAATATGAAATGACAGCTTACGCCAGCAAATAATGGTAAGCTAAATAATTTCGTCTATAGTTCCATTCTTATATCTTTTTCCTTTGAGAGAATCCCACTCCTTGTACTACGGAAACATTTATTGGTTCCTATGGGATCGAGAGATCCTTGCATGTTGCAATGGGTTTCATTGATGGCTCACCATGGTGGCGATGGCAGTCTTGTTGTCCGGTATACACCTCAGTTTTTCGTATGGCTGAGAAGCCAGATCTTCATGATTGAGGACTTTCCATATACATGGGTGGATTTTAAGGGTGATCTCGACACATCACTCCCACCTGGAACACAGTGGGATGCGTCAGGTAAAAAGTCTCATTTTGAGTTTTTATGTTTTCCCTCACTCAAGATATTTGCACATTCACTTTGGAGGTTCTAGCATGGTAGTTTGTTTTCTCTTACCAAGTTCAATTTTAGGATAATAAGTGCACAAGTTGTGAGGATTTGAACATACTTGGTAACAATAATATTGAACAAGAAATGAGAGAAGGGACAAGTATGTTCAAATCCTCACAACTTGTGCACTTCTTAGCCTAAAAGTGCACTTGGTATGAGAAAACAAACTACTATCCTAGAACCTCCAAAGTGAATGTGAAAATACCTTGAGTCTTGCAATACTTGTAGACGTAATTATAACTTATTTTCCCAAACTCTAATTTATGATAACCTTAATATTCTTATCAGTTTTCCTTTTTAGTTTTAACCATTTCTCTATATTCCTTCAATTTTATAAGAGTTAATGACTTGAACTTGAGAAAACACAACCAAAATTTTCTTGGAAGTGCATCGATGGATGTCATAAAATAATTTGGAGTTGCCAATGACTAAATTCTCATGGGACAAAAAAGGTCACTACGTGCAATTTCCATATGCATGTTTTTTCTTCATCCAATTTTTTGTCAAATTTATCCCTATGTTTCTTGTCTAAAATGTGAAATTCACAATAAATATTTCAAGGATCAATGTGATATTTTGAATAGTTTCAAGGATCATGAAGGAAATAATACAAAGGTGAGTCAAGAGTCAGAAGAGAAACACATGCAATTTTCTCTTGTAAATTAATATTAACATAGATCTCATAAAGCATATTTGAACTAATGTAGTTAATATTATGTGTTCTCTTTAAGATCTTCCTTGACCAAATTTAATTGGAGAAACCTATTATCACCTAATCAGACCCAACCCATTACATTTGCAGTAGAACAAGGTTGTTAATTGATAAAATGAAGTGATGCATTCTATAAAAAAATATAGAAGATGGCATTTACCTAATGGCCTATGGGAATGGAGGAATACAATTCCCTGTATTACCATTGACCATTCCACTGGGAGAGATAGGATAATATCTATGTAAGGAAGGATTAATGTAGTATCCTATTACAATATTAATTGGGCCATTTACTTTAAGAATCCCTTCCATGCTTCCTACAATGAACTTATCCTTAGAGGCAGTTAGAGATACAAACAAGGAGTTGCAATATGAGAGACAAGACCAAAATAGTAAGAGTATCCATCAAGTATCCAACTGATTTAGTCATGGATATGGTCATATTAGCCACCTTTTCTCTAGTGATCATCATGTAGGTCCTCACTAGTTGAAGGCATAAATTATCAATGTACCACTTTAACAATTCATATAGTGACATTTAAAACTAGAAAGTAGCAAGGCTTACATTTGTGGATGGCTATTGGGCATGGAAAAAAAAAGATATACATATTAATACAAATTATGAGCACCAAAACTTAGAAAAATATAACATGTTTCATGCATGAAAACACAAATATGACTCCTAACTAGACTAGAAAATTAAAAGGAAATAGAAAGCATTGGTAATTTAAATTTATCATTAGTGTGAAGTGGCCCTAAAATATTTATAAAGAATATGTTTGATAATGTTATCTACTTCAATAAATATTCAAGTTAAATAATATATATGATTGATATTTGGTTAACTAAATTAAATATCTATTTTCACTAGATAGTAGTTGATAACTACAAACTCTATCTACTAAGAAAAATTGTAGAGGTATGATGGTTATTTGAAATACAATTATATGCAATAATATAAGTTACTTGAGTAGTGAAATAGAATTATAAATGAAAATTCATATAGAGATATTTGATTTCAAATACCATGTTTAAGGTGAAAGAGTCACATATAATAGAAATATATGTTAGATGATTTGCATATGTTAATTTGGTTAATGTAATGAAACTAATAAAAGCATAATAAATAGGTTGAAGGGAATTTCATGTTCAAGCATGATATCTGCTTTGGAATCAAAGAGAGTGTAGTAGATGAATGGAGCTCCCCGGTTGGTGATATTTATGAATATATCACCCCTATTTCTGAATCATCAATCCTTTAATGAGGAGGCCTATGACCACTTAGATTTCCTTTCCATTACTCTTATTAATTTACACATTGATTTTAGTGATGACATAGTGAAAATTATTTAAGTGTAAAAGTAACAATCTAAAACTTAAAATTATCCATGACCCCAACCCAAAATTAAAAGAAAAGAAAAAAAACATATTTAGCCAACTATTGTAATACCCAGATTTGATCTCCAATTTAGCATTGTGTATAAACCTAATTGATTGCTATAAGATGGAGAATATAATTTGTAACTTGGCATTGAATGTTAATAAAATACCATCAACTATATAATATTAGGATAAATTAATGGGGGATATGACTCCATAAGATTGTAAATAAAAGGGGACTTTGATAGGATAAGGAAAAGGGCCATAGTAAGTGATTTAATCAAAACCCTTGATAACCTTAATTATGCCATTTTATTTTATCTAATAGTTTTTTAATCAATCCTTGGTGGATTTAGAACATGAAGGAGGTTTGTGATCCTCCATAAGGTTATATTACCTATTCATATCATGCAACTTAAACTCTACCTTTTTCCATGCAAGAAAATACTATTTAGTTGAATCAATTGAGAGATAGTTTGAGTGTTTGTTGTCATTTAAATTATGTGAGTGTCAAATTATGGAAATTTTAAATTACCTACAAAATAAAATATAGTTGGAGAATTAGGGGACTTATCCTTAAGAGAATCTCCACGATAATTTCATATTCAAATTATGAGAATCCCCAACCATGAATCTTGTGACAATTGTGGTTGTTAATAATTATAATTAACAAATTCATTATAGCTAATAATTCCATGATATCCTAACATTTATATTTCCTAGGAAAACTATGTTAGATCCCCGTACGGAATTTGTATAGTTCAAGGGAATAAAAATTAACGAAGGGGATCCGATTCCTTGTGTTGTGTTGATGGGAAATGGGGATGTGGATTGGAAATTTTCATAGGCATAATTATTGATTGTGAACCTACAAATTGTTTTATGAGAAGAAAAATTAGAGCCATCCATAGAAAGAGTTCATGCTTATGGATTCATATCCTCAACTTGGGGGTGTCCTTTGTTGTCAATATCAAGATAAATAGTGCAATGAGGATGGTATGGTTGGGTAGAGAACCCCTCTTTTTTAATAAATTGGTGGACAATTTCTAGATAAATAATTGTTTTTGAATGTACCTATGAACTATGTTAACTTGATGCAGTATTTTTATGGTTTATAACGTGGTTTGAATAATTTCTAGTTTATTGAATACATATGACCTATGTTAGTTTTCATTTATAATTATGGTCTCTTGGAAAATTTAATGATTTCGTTAAACACATTTTTAGTATCATGCTTTCATATGGTAATTAATTGATAATAATAAATTAGTTTAGTTCTATACCTAATTAGTATGATATTGGAATGTTAAAATAATACTCAATATCCTCAAACTGCATAGAGGGTATTGGGTACATTACATAATTGTAGGAGAGCTAATAGTTACAAAACTAGGGATGTATGCGCTAGAATTCAACTATGACAAGTGTTTGAAAACAAATATCGATGAGACAAATTGGGGAAAATAACATTTGAATCTTCCAAATGGATATTCAAGTGCTATAATTACCAAATTAGAGGCTATTAGAGTATTTGAGTATCTTATGGAGGCATAAATGTAGAAATTCCTAAATTTCCAAGTTAGCCTTGTATGCTATGTGTTTGAAAAAATGTCCATGAGGAGAAAATATTGTATATATATCCAAAAATCCTAGTTTAGAAGCCTAAATTAGGTATGTGTGTATTCATGGAAAGGATAATTTAGGGGGGAATAATTTTGATAGCCTAGATCATGGGTAAATTCTTTATAATTCTCCAAAAATTGAGAGGAAAGAGGGAAATAACCTTGATTTGATCAAATTGATGTACATAATAATTGGCATTTGAAAGAAAATGTTACAGGTTTCAAATCAATATGTATCTAAAATTTTTGTTGATATGTGCACTTCTTGTAGAGTCAAAGCTACTATGAGGAAAATTAAACAATAAAATTGAATAATGTTATTAAAGATGAGACATGGAATATGGAAAAAGACCTGATATTTGTAAAGAAGAAGTTAAAATTTGAATATCAACATAAAAGGTATAAATTTTAATGAGAATAGAAAGAGAATGGAGTCACTTACAAAAGAAAATGAAAAATGAATGAAGTCCAATGCATGAGGAAAGAAGTAGAGTCCATTTAAGAATATAAGACCATTGAATATCAAAGCACTCAAGAAGTGGTACCAAAACTTGAGGACATCATCATTCAATCGTACATTCAATGAGGAATCCATATGCATCTTAAGAATCATATAGTAGTTTCGGGATGTCTCTGATTAGAGATAAAAGGAGAAGGTGTGGACAAAACCAATTACATGGAGAGATTATACATATCAAATAATCAAACTTTGATGGTGAATATATGATGGGAAAGGTTTTTGAATCTTAATTTCTAGGAGTAAGGAAATAATTATACCTACATAATCAGTCATCCAATATATAATCTAGAATCGCCATATGCAACATACAAAGGAAATTTTCTATGCAGTGGGACAAGTCGATGTAAGTTAAGCACATCATTGAGAGAAGCATTTATTAGAAGTAATTCAATAAATATTTATAGTATAAGTATCTTTCTAGGAAGTATTATGACAAGAATATGCAACAATATTTTTAACCAAAGTTGGGAAATATGGCTATGCAAGAATATGAAAAGAGTATTTTGGAGTTATTGAGATATGTTTTCTATGTTAAATATGATCAATGAAAAGTAAAAAAAGGTTCCTAATTGGGTTTATTTCATTCTACACAAAATACAATCTAGTTTGATGAACGTAATACCCTTAAAGAGGTAAGTAAAAAGGTGAAATATATATATGACCAATGAAAAGGTAGAGTTAATTTTTAAAAGTTTCATAGAGATAAGAAAAAGGACAAGCAATATAGAGGAAGAATAGGTTTCAACATCATTTATTTATAAACAATCCTAATACATATTGGTAGATCCAACCAACTTAAAGTGGATCTAATATGGGAAAATCACTAAGAAAAAGGGAAAGGTAGCTAGTTGAGGCTATGAAGAAAATCATTTTTATAGTGATTTTCCTCAAAAGGATTACAAAACTAGGAGTGTGAACATATAGGAGGAAATTATAGTGGACTATGTAAGTAGGAACATTCCAAGATATTTTTATCTTTCTTCTCTTTTGTTATAAAATTATATATTACAGAGCAATGCAACACATAAAATATGCAAAAAACACAAGCACACAAAACACATATAACTAGAGAGACATAGATATACATGGTTCACCCAGTTTGGGCTACATCCACCCCGAACAACCAGTCCTTCCTTTCTATTATCCAACAAAATGAAGAGACACAACCTACAACAGATCCGTTGTAATATCCTCTGTTCTCTCTCACAGTCTCCATATCTGTTTCTTGCTCCGAGAATACACATATCATACACAGCCGCAATACAATACCCTCATACAAAGTGAGGGGTTGCCTTCTAGGGGAAAAAACCCTAAACTAAACATAACTTCTACCATCAGATCATCCGCTTAATGAACAACCCAGATTGACTAGAAATTACTATACTTTTACAAGGTAATTTTACATATGTTTTTAGCTTCGGGGGCAATGACCTCGAAATCCCCTGCCGGGGGGGCTCCATAAAGTCGCAACCACCCCCTGGACCCCCAAGGCATCATTTAATTTCGCTGTGATACAAAATAAACAAGATAATCAGGCTCCACACCCAACATCTTTCAAGTTTTTTTTTTGTTCCCTCTCACCATATTTTCTCTTTGGTAATTATTACCATTCCCTAAAACAATGATAGGAAAGTTATTAGTCAAACTTGATTGATATTAAAGGTAAGATTGGCAATTAACCTAACACAACTTTAGTTGATTTAGGAGAAAGTAATAGTTACATTGCCTCTAATTTGATTGAAATATTTCATTTGAAAATAATCATATGGAGTCATGGTTGTTTCAATTTTCCTTTGGAACAAAAACGAAAAATTAATGAAATTGTTAAATACCACTAGGTATGGATTGTGCCAAAATTATTATAGAGCTTAACATAATTTAACTTGGTTCATGTAATATTATTTTTGGAGTGGATTAGTTGGTTGCACATCATGCTATCTTAAGTTTCCATAATAAGTCCTTCACTTATCTTAGTGAAGACAAAGAGGGGAAAGTAAAAGAATTCTGAAACCCATTTTTATAAGGGAGATTTGATCCTTACAAGTGAAGAGTTGCTTAAAGGAGGGATGAAAATTTTACTCAACTTACTTGTAAGAATTAGGAAAGTGTATAAGCCAAAATCATAATAATTTTTTAATGCTACAGTTGTATGAAAATTCATTTTGGGAAATACCAATTTTACAACCAAAAACATATATTGATTTCTCTATTAATTTGATGCCTAGAGATACTTCAATATCTACGACTCCATATAGAATGAGCAGCCCCAAATTGGGTTCTCATTGTATAAGAATTATTGGAGATGTGGTATATATGTCCAAGTATGTATCCTTTGGGAGTTACAGTACCTTATGAAAGAAAAAAGAGAAAAAAAGAAAGAAAGATGAGACATCGTGGTTGTGCATTGATTTAGATAGTTTTTTTTTTTTCTAAATATGGCTACTTCTATATTGATACAAAATATAATTACAGGGAGGCCGAGGCCTCAGGAGTTCCAGACCATTGCTGCGGCATTCTTACATTACAATGCTGGTCATTGACAAACAAAACATGCTGGAAGCGGACCAGGAGTGCTTTTAAAAACTGTGACCTTATCTGTCTCAAAGAGAGAATTAACTTCTATGAATAGATAGTGAGCAGACCTTGACAGAGTGACCTCTTTAGATTTAACCAGAGTGCCTGGATTCTTACAGTTCTGACCCATGATAGAAACCAAAACTGACAATTCGAAATTCTGAGGCCAGTGCCAAAAATGAAATCATAAACCGTATTATGCCGCCCACTCAGGGGAAACCGGCCATTTGACAAAAGAGTGAACATGAGAGCTAGAGAATAGTAGGGTAGCAACACCAAACTGGAATTTAACACCTTCATGCTAACAGAAACCAAAAAACCGGGAACGCAAACCTGCTTAGACTTCATGAGATGAGGGAGGCTCTTCCTCAACGATGAGGCAAGCGAATTTGTATGGATCATCTTCTTCAGCAGGAGGGCAATCCTTGCTTGCGGAGCCGCCTTCATTTGGAGCGTTGGAGCCTGCTTGCAGTCCCACATCAACTTTAGTACCAGGATTAACACTCTGTTGGATATCCTTCTGAGAAATGTTGTGCTCGGCTTCCTCTTTAGGCTCCAGAGCTACTTCAGGAGTAGCCACGACATGACCCGAGGAAACATGTCCTGAGGAAACTTCCTGGAGGTCGATGGTGACAGTATCTAAGAGGGAGACATTGTTGATAGTGCAGGGGAAATGAAGATGAGCATGGTGAGAATGCGCTCTGGAGGAAAGACGAAAATGCCCAGCAGGATTAAACTGATTCCTACCCCTTCCACGACCCCTTCTAGTAGCCGGAAAGCGAACCGGGCCGAATTCAGAAGAGTAGGATGAAGAATCTGAAGTGGAGGGAGAGGACCTGCGGATTACACGCCCACGGAAGCCACCTCTTCGGCAGCACATTCTCGAGCGCAGTCGAGGCATGATGTTAAGAGCTGAGGGAGCAAGAATGTCAGCAGAATTGTGGGAACAAGGGAGAGCTGAGGGGAGACTTGCTAGAGCCTGCGGAGGATGTCTGGTAGGAGAGGATGACAGATGTAAGTGATTGTAGGAAGAACTATTGGTAAAATGGATACCCGGCACTAAGTTAACATAGCAGCTTAAAGCACATCGAATCCCTGTGCTGGTGCGTGAGCGATGCTCAGCAGCAGCTAGGGAACAACAGACGCGGAGGGGGGGAGCAAGAATGGGTTCATCGTTGAGCGCCATGACTGAAGAAGGAGCGGGCAAATGACGGGGGATGGGCTTCATTAAATCGACATTAAAGACCTGGACGGAGGTATTAAAGACCAGTAGCATGCGAAGTTGGGTGGCGGTGGTAATAGGCCACGCGCCAACCCGCCAGTTCGTACCATAAACCACATTAACCACCCGCATCTGGGACATTGATTTAGATAGTTGAAAAAGGTGACTATGAGAAATAGACATCCTCTACCTAAAATGGATGACCTATTTTATCACTTGAAATGAGCGGAGAAATTTTTGGGGATATATCTCAAGTTGAGTTACTACCAGATAAAATAAAAGGATGTATACATAAACAATAAAACTTTTAAAACTAAATATGAGTGTGACTATCAATTTGTAGTGATATCATTTAGAGTAACAAATTCATCTCCTTCATGTGCTTAATGAAAGGAATATTTGAAAATTAATTGGATAATTTTGTCATTGTAATCATATATGACATTCTCATTTATTAAAAGTTGTAAGAGTAGCATGAAGAGAAATTGAGGTCATTACTAAAAACACTAAGAGAGCATCAACTGTAGGTGAGGTTAAGAAAGTGTTACATTAGTCATGGTAAATTCACTAATTAGGACACACCATATTTAAGGAATAATAGTGAATCTATATCAAATCGAAGCCATTAAGAAATGGCCTACACCTAAGACTGTGACTAAGGTAAGGTCAAGTCATGGAGATTTCTTGGTACTAAAAAATATTTAGATAAGAATTTTCGAAGATTACTCATCGAACTAAATATTTATAGAAGAAGGGATTTCGTTTTAAATGGACACCAAAGAATGAATACAACTTCTAACTATTGAATAAATTATTTACCATTGCACCCATTCTCAACATTTCTAGCTCGAATGAATATTTTATGGTATGTGTAAATGTTTTCAAAAAAATATTGGGTGGAGTTCTTACATAAAATGGGCATGTACTCTATTATGAATCCAAGAACCTTAAGGACTAGGAAAGTAACTATGCCACATATGACTAAGAATTTGTTACAATATTTCATGCACTAAATATCTAGAGACATTACTTGATGGGGAGAAATCTTTAATTAATAATAGACTGAAATTTTCCAAAATATTTATTTGAACAACAAAATTAAAATGTTAAACATACAATATGACTAAAATTTCTCTATGAATGTGAATTTGATATGAAATATATTAAAATGAAGGAGGATAATTTTTTTGATGAACTGAAGATAAGAATACATGCAATGCATGCTACAAAAATTAATATGTGCAATTCTAATTTCAAAAATAAAATTCTTTAGGTTAGAAAAATTCCTCCACCAAAAACAAGATAATGTCACCCAATTATGGCCCTAATTAGGCATACACTCAATTTTTATGGTGATATCCACTAATATGTGGGCCCTGTTTCCATTAAATAAATTTCTCCTCAAAAAGATATTTTCATTGAAGCTTTTCTAAATCCTAAATGTAGTCTTATTCAATTATACAAATGAAATCATATATATCTATTCCTAATATCATAATAATAAATATTATAAGCATATACATGTAATTCATTTCTAGAAAATAAGAAGAAATTCATTCTCTTCTAACATAAGTCACACTGCATGTTCAAATAACATGCATGAGAAGAAATTCCACATATAAATGATGCTAAAAACATGTCCCCACAACCATATTCATAACTAGATCATCATATTTCATTAAGTAGTCTCAATAATGAATAGAAATTGATAAAATAATTTGCAAAAATACATAGTAAGACAAATAGGTCATGAATTAAATTGTTTTAAATATTTGGAAAATGTCCTTCAATATTAGATCTAAAAATTCCTTCAATCTATAATTTACTTGATAGGAATATACGAGTATTAATTATATATTTTTTAGCCATCAAGTCTCCAATCATTCTTTAAGTATTGATATAAATGTAAACTTCCATTCCATATTATCAAATTCACATGTTTTTAAAATTACATTCAAATTGATAAAATATCAATCCTTAATTACAAAGTTTTCCAGAGCATAATAATATAGAAAGAGTAACCTTTTATAATTAATCTTCATCATCTTCTTTGGTTACAACTACTTTCTTTTTTCTACTCATCCTTTCATAAAAAATGTTATTAAATCAAATATAATATCATTTTAAGTCATTGCATGGTTACAAGTTTCTTCTTTGTCCAAATTTTCCCTTTTATAAAATAATCTAAATATAGGTATTGATATTATCTTCTTTGGTTACAACTACTTTCCTTTTTCTACTCATCTTTTGATATTCTTTCATAAAAAATGTTATTAAATTAAATATAATATCATTTTAAGCTATTATATAATTACAAGCTTCTTCTTTGTCCAAATTTTATTTTCTTCTTTTTCCACTTCTCACTTGCACAAAACAATCTAAATATAACTATTAATAGTTATATTTCATAAAGGTATTTGTTATTATTATGATTAAAATTTTTTTTTTCTCAAAGTAGAAATAAATTAATAAGAAAAATATTAATTAAAATTTTTTCTTATATTTTTCATTTTCCTAAAATAATTGAAAAAACAATGAAAATTGAAATCAAGCAGTAGAAAATTCATCTTTTTTCTTACTTTAAGGGCTTAAAAAATCCCTGACATCTACAATAAAATATTATTATTATATTTTTTCTATATTCTTTGACTTGTAAACTTATTCCAAGGACTAAAGGAGATATGAAATGGAACAACTCTACTCTTCACATAATGGTAACCTTAGCCCACCCCGTTTGGCCTATTCCCATGTTACTAAATATGTCTTATAGGTTTTTCTCACTGGTTTTGTATTTGACTATAGTATGGTTCTTGGTGGTCAACGAGGTTCATATAGCTAGTGGATTTCACCATTGGTTATTGTACGAAAGAAAAATGATAAATTGTGAGTTTGTGTAGATAAAGTCTTAGACACATTAGCAAAGAAAAAATATTTTTATTTTCTTGATTACGTTAGTGGTTATAATCAAATCAAACAACACTAAAAGCTCAAGAGAATATTACATTTACATGTTCTCTAAGAGAATATATTTATATAGTACTTTCTTTTAGATTATGTAATTTTCCTGTAACATTTCAAATAGTAGTACTAGGTATTTTTTCTGACTTGATTAGGTATATATGGATGATTTTATAGTTTATGGAAATTATTTTGAAGAAGATTTATAAAAATTATAAAAAGTCCTTATTAGATGTCAAGAAACTAACCTTTCTTTTAGTAATGTAAAATTCTTTGTGATGTTTAATGAAGGAATTATTTTGAAGCATCATATTTTAGGTCTCGAAATAAAAGTATACTAAAAAAAGGTTGAAGTCATTTTCTAAATTTCGATACCGAAATGTCAAAAGGACGTAAGAAGTTTTTTGGGATTCATAGGTTATTATAGAATATTTATAGAAAAAAATCACAAAAATTGGTTTACCGCTTTTTAAGTTGCTCGCCAAAGATTGTGAATTTTATTGGGATTCTTCATGTTAGTTAGCTATTAATTCATTAAAATAGAGAATACATGAAGAACCTATCTTAGGAGGGACAAATTGGTCCCTCACATTTCATATTTATAATGATGCTTTAGATACAACTTAAGGGGTTGTATTAGGAAAAACATATATAACTCCTTATGCAATTTACTGTACAACCAAAATTTAATTCTTATTAGGTTGAATTATATAATCACTAAAAATGAGTTCTTAGCAGTAGTTTATGCTATCAATAAGCTCACACATTATATCATTGGATATGATACTTTTATCCATACTGATTATTTTGCGATTATATATCTAATGAATAAAATTATAATTAAAGGTATAATTAATCGATGAATTTTATTATTATAGGAATTCAATATTACTATATTGGACAAACTCGGAAAGAAAAACACAATGATTGAATTTCTTTCTGGCATGCAAAACAATAATACAACAATCCTTGTAGAGGACATTTTTACTAATGAACGTATTTTTGAAATTTCTATTAAATCTCCTTAGTTTGCAGATATTGTTAGTTATTGGGAAATAAGAAAGTTTCCTTCTCAATTATTAGCCAAAGAAAGTAAAAAATTTATCAGATCCAATGCACCTTACCTTGGATAAAAGGATAATTGTATTGAAAAAAAAGAAAATCTAATCATTAGAAGATATGTACATTAAGATGAATTAACTAATATACTCAAAGCAGGCCATGATGATCTGTGTGGAGGGAATTTCGTTGTTAGAAACATTGCATACAAAATCCTTCCCTCTTGATATTATTGGCATTTCCTTGTAAAAGATGTCATAAAAAAAGTTACCAATTTAATGAGAATTGTATTGAGTTCATTTTTTTAGAGGTCACAAAAAATCATGATTTTCAAGTTGATTTTGAAAAGTGTTGATGCAACATCAACCTTTTCTGAGCATATTTTTGACACTTTAAATTTCCTAATGTGTTAAGTATGAATTTTTTTTAAAATTTTCATACTTTTCATGTTGATTTTGAAAAGTGTTGATGTATAAATATTCTTGACACACTAAATATTCTTATGTATTAGGTATGGATAAATTTTTTAAAATGTTTCACGCTGATTTTAAAAAACATTGATGCAACATCAACTTTTTTTTGGGGAACATATTTTTGACACTTTAAATTTTCTTATGCCCTATGTATGCATAATTTATTTTAAATGTTGGTTATTTAACCATTTTTCAATTTGTCATCTTCCTCTCTTTTTTTCTCTTCCTAAGATGTTTGTTTTTTAAGGGTTCTTCATGTTTGTGTTTTTTTTTACTTTGCAAATTTTTTAATGAAATATTCTATTTTTTTTGCAATATTTAAAAAAATAATCGAATTAATAATTTGAAGTTACAATATTTTATATAATTTTGTATCATTATTTAATACTTCAATACACTTAAAATAATTGTCACCAACAAAATAATAATTTTAAACACTTGAAAAAAAAACATTTTTCAAATAGATATAATTAAAAAATACACATCTCAAAACTTTTTCACAAAAAGGGACATGTCAAATAAATTATATTATGGAAAAAAATTGAATAGAAAAAGTTGAAAATATAACAAATTTTATGAATTTTATGTTCAAAGATGATAATATTTGTTTTTTTTTTTCCAAAAATAATAATTCACATAAAATTTTAAGTAAAAATAACAAAAAAATGGTTTAAAAACAATTAAAAACACTTTCCACAGAAAAGAAATTGAAATAATAAAATTAAAATAAATTGTTTAAAATAAAAATTTTAAATTTTAAAAAATTAAAAAACAAAATAAAATAAAAAAATAATAATTCTATATGTGTGTGTGTGTGTGTGTATTAGTCCCAAAGGGTAAACTCAATTGGTGATTGAAGTAATGTGAAATCTGTGAAAAATGAGAGATCCAAGGTTCAAATCCCCTAGTTGTCACCCAATGTATGAAGAGGACATGTTGTAGAGCACAAGAGGTTTACTAGTAGTTACATGTCAGGCAGATTGTTGGGTTCCTTTGGGATACAAAAAAAATGAAAAAAAATTAACACAAAAAATTACGTAAAAAAATAAAACATTATAAACTAGTTAAAATAAATAGCTATTAAAAAAATGGAAGAAGAAAAAAATAAAAAATTATATACAATCGATTAGCTTTTAAGTGCAACTTTTTGGAGTTTCTAGTATATTTCTGGCCCGAATCCAACACATTTGTAACCAAATCTTAATTTGTTTTGTTTAAACTGATGTTTGAGTGCATATATGGATTCAACACCCTGAAAAACCCTGGGGCACTTCTATTGTGAAGAATTCACCTATAAAACTTGTGATTTCAATGAATCCTTGATATATTCTAGACAAATTATATTGGAAAATAAACCATAAAACTTTCCAAAAGGTTGCACTTAAAGAGTACTCGTTATACAATTATTAAAAAAATAAAATAAAATAAAACATAATGTTTCAATTTTTTTCTGTGAGCTTGGTAGGACTACACCTTCATCATGTCCAATATATCACCACGATCGGGGTGGGGAATTAAACCGTTGAATTCAAATCAAGGAGTTCCTTAACATAGCAATCGATCACTATCTATCCAATACCCCATGGACTAGAATGTTTCAAAGATTAAAAAAAATACAAAACAACATTTGAAATTTAATTAAAAAATTAAAAAGAAAAATTAAAGAAAAAAAATTGAAAAAGAACTCTCTGATACATAAGATCTTTTATTTCTTGGTGTCATCTCATTATTTGTTGTTTCTACTTCATTTACTACAGGAATTTGTGTGGCTGCCATCTCTATGTTTTGTTTCTGTGGAGGGACGCTTCCTACGTTGTACCACCGCCATGCATTTTCCACCACTCGAGAGAAAATAGATTGCCTCAATCTCTAACTGTGTGTTTGGTCTCAAGGGAACCAATGCAAAAGATGTAGTTGCTCAATTGTCTCCATATGGTGTGACACTCCACATTAAGGACCAATTTCTCTAATGTTTTCATATAACCAACCCGGGCCTCTATATCTTGGTGTTGTTTTCTCTTGGTCCCCCACTAGGTGTTGGTGTTGAAAATCATGATACATGATAGTATTTAGGTGTAAGAGCATATGTTAAGTCATGTGATGGAATTTTTTTCATTTTACATCATTTTTCCACCTTTGCACGAATATAATTATACAAGTTGACATCTCAAGGATCATCATTGTCTTTAATATGCTCCAACATGCTATCCATCTACTCATACACCTCCCTAATTATTTATTAGTATAAATCTGCAAAATTGATCATGCGATAAATTAGCTTGGTGAATTGAAAAACATATCTAACTTGTGACCAAAACTGAATATCAAGAATAGTGTCGTTCACTATATTAACACCATCTCTATCAGTGCTCATTTCATAAATGTATCACTCATCACCAGTGCACCAAACTCTTAGCTCACCTTGAATAGGTGCCTAAAAGTTGAAGTAATAGGTAGCAATCTATTTTTTTCAATCTTAAGCAACTGTAACTTGGAGTAATCGTTATAAAAGTAATTGAACCTTGTATGCCATGTGACAAATTTAATGAGTTGCTTCCATATCTTGTATAGCTAATTAATCCATCAACATTCTTTATGGTTGACAATATCATGCATCAAAAGGTTCAATGTGTGCACCAAGCCTCCCACATCAAAAGATGTGTGGATAAGTCCACCCAATGTTTTTTCATTCTCCCTTATAATTTTTTGCATTACCAATGATTAATTGAACCACATTAGCAACACCAACATCATTAATTGTTTTCAATAGGATATTTTCAATTTTTTGGGAATATGTAGTGATTGAAGATAAGTCATACGGTATAATAAACATTTCATTATTAGCAAAAACACAAAGGAAAATTTTCAAATGTTGGTTACTAAAATTTGTCTAACCATTTGTTATAGTGGATGGCCACAGTCCCCCTACTCATGTGTAAACCATGCTAAAACTCCATGAAATATTTCTTTTTCTTGGTTTAATAAGAAAATTCTAGCTTTCTTATAGTTGGGGCTCTTGTATCCATTTGGGGCTTTATTGATTGCATTAACCAAATCATGCCAACAGGGAGAGCGAATAGCATTGAATGACATACCAAAAGCAAAAAGAAACAACAACGCTTTTTCATCCACCTCATCCCTCCCTCCAATATTAAGGAACCTTATTATTTTTCTACTATATTCAAAGGTTCCAGAATTTACATGAGGATATGAATATTTATGGCCTCTACCACCACCAAATCTAGAGGTTGCTTCAAATTGATTTTTTTTCTTACCATGTTTTTTCTATGCAACCTCCAGTAATTTGATGTATTTTTGCATTTGTTCCATTGATAGCCTAGGGAAAATTGAGATCCCTATGACACCCTTATTCTTATCACTCTCCATTACCCAAAAAATATTCCTCCTCACACAAGTATATGAATCACTATAAGGTTTCCTTAATGACAATCATGAGGGCATGGAAATTTAATAGTTCCACCACCTCTCACCCCCTCAAGTTTTGTCACAAATATCCTCAATGGTGTCAATGAGCCTTTTCCCCCTTACCTTTCATTAAGACTTTCATCCCCTTCCTCTTCAAACCCTTCCACATCATCATACATTGGATCATTATGACTATGATAATTATCCTATTATTCTATTTCTTCCTTTTGATGTCTACGCCCCACCAGCATCATGAAAACCAAAAAAGGAACTATAAACTAGAATAACACCATTTTTTTCAAAGCTTATATTGACAACTTACAGTAAAATGAGGAAGAATATGGAATGGGAAAGAGTAGGGGAAGAGGAGGAAAAATCACAAAGAAAAATACAAGAAAATTGAGGACTTGGGGTTTGACCTTACCTCTTTAGTTCCTAAAAAGTTTAGGTAGATGGAAGCCCTTGTTATCTCCTTCAAGCTCCTCTTTCTTCAATCTTCCAATCTCATATTTTCCCTCTCCTCCAAGCTCTTACAAATCCGCCCTAAAAAATATGCTATCTCCTTTGCTCTTTTCTCCTCTCTTCTAAAAGTTTAAGCAAATGAGATGAAATAATGAGGAAAAGAGAGGGGGAGAGGGAATTTAACCTCATCCTCACTCTCTCTTCATCCCTAAACCCACCCTAGGTCCCACTGAAACTCAAGAAATAATATTAAAAGAAATATAAAATTTGAAGTCCATAGGGAGCGTGCAAGTCGATCCAGAACCATGCAAGAAGTGTGTCGAAACCATGATCTAAAAACATGTGTCGGAATATGGTCCTAAAAGCTATATTATGTATGGAAATTTCATACTTCCATAGTGGCAAGAAGTGCAGGAAAAAATTAGGAAGCATAGTTACTAATTTTCAAACTACGGATTACCAAGCAATCTTATAACAATCTCATCCAGAGTGAGGTCCCGACCTGCAGAGTCCAAACTAGAGGGGGCGATTCCTACAACCTTTATGATGATTAAATATGGATAATGAAGGATTATGTATCAAGGAAAAAGGTTTATAACATGGGTAAATATGTTGGTAATATTGATACACATGATAGTCGACCTTGTAAACAAAAGATGAGGGAAACAAAATGATGATCAAGAGGTTGGTGAATGGAACTTGTGAGCCTCTAATAGATGCCAATTGATCCAGTAGCATCCAATAAGTTGATGGTAGCCATATAAGTATGCATTTGGTGTGCTTATGTTGAATAGGTGTTAAGAAAATTTATGTAATAATTCCCTGAGTCGAAATTTTATACTTGAATTGATATGTTTATTTAACTTGAATGCATTTATGGGCATGATATTCAAATTGGTGTGGTAAAGGCATAAAGCCTCGTAAATATATAGGTTGTTTAATTTCTTAATGCATTTGTATAAAATAAATTCCATGTCAGGTTGTAATGGTTATGTGTTAATAACCAACGCAAATCAAGACATATATTAGTGTTATAAAAGTGAATTCCAATAGGTCTAGCCATGTGTGAGCCCATAATGTGGTTAGAAATGGAATGAATATAATGGTACACATGTGTTTATATGTCTCCCTCCTTGTATTATTGTACTAGATTGTAACCTTCTTTCCAACACTGAGAACAACTATAGAGCGAAAAGGTTCCCAGGGGACTACAAAGCATAAGAGAAATTGCTTCTAGTATGCATAAGGGTCTATTTAGTAAAGAAGGGGTATATAATAATACACAAGTGTTCAATAGTCTCCTTACTTGTATTATTTTCTTAGACTATGACCTTCGTAACAACAATTAGAACAACTATAGGGAGAAAAGGTTCCCAAGGGGTTGCAAAGTAGAAAAGGGAAATGGCTTCTAGTATGCAAAATGGATTATTTAGTAGAGAAGGGGTATATAACTAGCATTTTTTTGGCTAAAGAGAAAGGTTTCCATATGGTCAACAACGCATTGGGGAGGTTGTTAGAAGATATGTCGAGATGTTGGCTACACCTTCCAGTTCATTATGGTGTAATACATGATACATGAATATGCTATTATAAAATCATTCCAAGAATGCATTGGGTAGATGTGCATGAGTAGTGAAAGTGTGAAAGTTGTAGATATACACACATATATGATGGTATATATGCTTGATTGCATTATTTGAATGTATTTTATGGGTGCATGTTTGTGTTATATCTCATTGAAATCAATATGTGAATAAAAAAATGATGGAATAGCTACTCACTCATGAATTTGAGATCACTTTAGGACTTGTTGTGGATGTAGTGAAAAAACTACATGACAAAGTAGTCATATTTGTATAGACTATATCAAACCTAAGAGAATGTAGTTATAGAAAATAATGATGGATAAAAGAAATAAAGCTCAGGAAGAGGGCCACTGGAACTCTGTAGTTGTAATAAGTTATTGATCAGATATTGACAGTGGATGCCTAGTAGCAAGTTGACGGTCACCATTCACATGAAAACCTTAGCAAGATGGAATATTCAAAAGATTTTCTAGTAGAGAAAGGGATTCCTAAGCGTGGAAGAAAGAGTGTACAAGGAAAAGGAAACTTACAAGAATAAACTTGCTACGAGAAAAATCCCTATAAAATGATGACCAAAATCAAGAGGGTTTTGTCAAAAGAATAATGAGCTAAATTCTTGTGTTATAAAATTTTAATGTTGTAAATTCTTTTTATAAATTTTAATTATTTTTTTATTTAAAATATTGTTTAAATAAAAATTTAAATTATATCATTAAATTTCAAAAAACATAAAACCCAAACATCTCCTTATTATTACAACACGTTAAAGAATACACATGTTTATACATAGGCACAACCTTCATTATGTTATAGTGAAAAAATATTATTGTTACCAAGTTCAATGATATAATTAAATTTTTATTTATAATTTCAATACGCTAAATATTGTTACCAAGTTCAATGATATAATTAAATTTTTATTTATAATTTCAATACGCTAAATTAAATAATTCAAACTTAAGATTCCAATAAATGATTATGCATAAAATAAAATAAAAAGTAACCCGGGAAAGTTACCATATAATGCAACTAGTTTACAGATTATAACAACAATGATTGGCTGGTTACTAGAGCCATGCAAAGGACATGAAATAAATGTCATCCATAGAGTTGTCTCTTGCATTCCACGATTGTGTCCTCAGCGTAATGTATTCCATGAGAACATAGTTGATATTTGGAGGTATGCTTGGAATTTAAGCTTATGTGTGATGGTGATTAAAACTTTTTCAACATTAAAAAAGATTATTCAAAACAAGTATAGTGGTAAATGTTGAATTTGAATTTTTTTTAATATATTAATTTTTTATAAATAAAAAATTGTTAAATTTATGGATTTATTTTTCCATTTTATTTAATATATTTTGTTTTTGTGAGATGTTTGATCTCTGGGTCTTTAGGTTTGACAAAAGTAAGCTTTTAACCAAGTCGAAGCAATTTTAAGGCATACTATATATATATAGTCACTATGAGAGAAGTAAAATTATTTTTTGTCATATATATATTAAGAAAAATAAAATGCATTGGGACCTTGTTACAATAAATAAATTAAATTATATTTGTTGATGATGCTCAATCAATTAAAATATAACATAAATACGCTAAATTATATCTGTTGAATAAGAACATGTAAAAGGAAAAAGGATCCATCAAGTAAAGATAACAAAATCTTGGATAAATGCTCATAGGAAATTCTTGAGATTGTATCTTTTTTACGGAGGGGAGATCTGGACATTTATATAGAAGCTATGGAATGATGGAACCTATGACTACATAATATTAAGACTATGCTAAAATAAATAAATATCGATCTCCCCTCTAGGGCGGTAGAAACATTCGAAATTAAAAAAATTAATTCAAATTCAACTAGCTGAATTCTCTCCCATCTGTGGCAACAACATTTAGAATTCAAGAAATAATTTAACCATGAACAGGCAACGCAGGGTGGTAATGCAAGCCCAACCTAGATGTTGGATGGGTGTACTGGCAGGACAATGTCATCTATTGTTTCAAAAGATATTAAGCAAGAAGGATGTTGATCCGCTCTCAAGCCACTTAGTCATCTACATGCGACATGCCACAAAACACTTCAGAATTTCACGGAACCAAACAAGGAGCTATATGGTGACTGACATAAACAATTTGGGAGGTGAATGGAATTTTAATCTCTGCTTCATACAACCAATAAGCTTGTGGGCCTTCCATCATGAATAAGGTGTTGAAATTCCACGACCTTGAGTTTAGGTTAGAGTCTTAAATCATTGAAGCTACCAAACAAAGGATATCAACCATAAAATACTTTTCACAACGGAAATATAAATTAGTAAATCACACATGCACAAATATACATAGTTTTTAAATAAATTGTACAATAATGTACAATCCCCAATATTCGTTATATTAAACCAATTATGAATAATACAACAGTGTATGGTATACAAGATATAATGACAAACCCGATGTCATATCATGTCCTGTCAGTCCTTCGCTTCCATACTGTGCACCAGTAGTGCCTTAGTCAATCAAGGCACCTACACATTGAGACTCCAAAAGTGATGCCACCTAACACTGTTGCACGTCCATATGTAGAGTATACACGGGCGGATCCAATATGCTCTCTGGGTAGGACTAATTCCCGAGCTCCAACTGCCAGGCTAGCAACAACGTTCGTCCATCAAAGTGTTGCACTTCAGCACTGAAGTTCACCCAACCTTCAACAACTCTTCGTCACATCAAGATAGCTTGTCTAGGGCTACTTTGGGTAGTCAACATGTTTCCTTCCAACAAACCGATGGCATCTAATCCAATAATTGCAAGATCTACACCTAAGGAGGCTCTCGATCACCCAATCAAGCCTCCAAATTGGCTCCCATAGGCTGCAAATTCATGATCGAAACACGGTCAAATAGTTTGACCCAACACACCTCCACAAAAGGTTGTCTTCCTCTTGTTGTCACTGCACCTCTAGTTATGGCACACAACCCTACCCTCCACCCTACACATAGCTATCAAGTATGGCCTTCTAAGGCTGCAGTCCTCCAAGGAGAGGCTCCTCCACACCTACATTATCCTAGTATAGGCTTATGCACTCAACGTTACCCTTGAAAACAACCCAGTTGCTGGCTATGGCCTGCTGCCTTGCAAAAAAACTGTTTTACGACTTCGGCCTCCTCCAAAACACCCAAACAACCCCTTCAAATAGCACTAATTTTTCCATTAGCTCCTTGACCCACACAACCCAACAATTCGACCCTTAAAAAATATATATATATATATATTCCCTCACAAATTCATTATCTCCTATAGAAATTTGGCCTTCACCACTAGCCCTCCACGCTACTCCTCAACCTCTTCACTCGCTTCTTCTCGACCTCCTAATCTTGCTGTGACTTGCCTCTAAATTCAAAGCTGACTTCGAGATTTTTTTTCCCACACTTGGATGCCTAAAACACATCTTCTCGCCCTCTATTTAAATACATAATGAGGGGCTTCAATGAATTATGAAGATAGACACTTATTGGAGTTATTTACATCAATCCTACATGACTTGACAACCAATAATTATTTAGTCAACTTCAAAAATTCATTTCTCTATAACAACAAATCAGAATCGAATGATTATCATTGCGTTGGAATTGTCTCGCCAAGAACTACCATCCTCATCCATCACATGTTGATTTCTCATCATGTACTTTACCCAAATCATGATGGGTGCAAAACCCCACACTTGGGTTCCAAGCACACAAGCTACTTGTGTGGTGCTTTGTCCTCCAAACCTTGAATTATAGGTCTTGGAGTACCTCCCAAGCTACACAAATCAACACTCCCTCTTAGTGAGGGAGGTACCTCCATGACTAGGAAGTACTTTTTCATCATCACCACTGCTCGCAACACTTGCCCAAATCCTAGCGCTCACAATCACAAAAATCTATGTATGGTGAACTATGCCCTTCTTGGAAGTGTCACTATCATAGGAAGAATATTGCTTCTTCTTCTTCTCCTGTAATGCTTTCCAATCTCGCCATGATTCCTTTTGGGTAGATGTGGAAGCACCCTTGCTTCCAATTGACCATGCGCTCTTCTTAGGCTACACAGTCTCCCTCTGAATCTGCAAGCTCCCTCTAGAACTTGACTTGCTTGAATTCTCTAGAACCTAGATCTTCTTCTCCAGAAAGTGTACCTACTTTTAGGGAGCTTGTACCTTCTCCTATGAAGCCTGCACCTGCTCCTGCTTCTTCGAAACCTGTACCTACTCCACCTGATTCTTTCCATGATCCACAGGCTTACCCATCAACCTGTAGAGATCATTGACGCAACAACGTTGAAAGTCAACCCTGAGGAGAAATGGTCAATGGTGACGTGGCTCTGTCTGGATTCCCCTTCTCTGGTCTCGGTATTCACTCTACATGGTTTATTTTCTTTTTTGTTCAATTTATCAATTACAAAGAAATTGACAAATAAACTTATTCACAGTTCTCGAACGTTATATTATATTTCCCGACGTATATATATATTGTCCCCGCATACTATAACCAATGTCGAACCTTCGGACCTTATATTAATATCGATGCTCTCCGAATAAATAACTCATAGATAGACCTTGGCTCTGGGTCTCGCCTCCACTATCAATAGCCAATCCATGCACGCCGTACCTTAGATTAAATTCCATGCATCTTTGTTGTGCAGCCACCGTCCGATGACTCTGCGCCAGATCAACGGCTCTCGTCGGTATCGCTTGGTGCCCTCGTACTAACTTTAACGTGCGATGGGAATACGGAAAAGCAGTTTTGCTCGGTCCGCTTCACCACGTGTCGTTTCCTCTATGGAATCGCTCCTCGACAGGGAAATACCGCTTATCCACGAAAAGCAGTGCGATATGGGCAATCCGCCTCCTCAATTCTGCTCGTGGTTTTGCTACAGTGATTGACCAGGGTTAATGTGGGTTACGTTATTCCTTTTGTTCATTCAACTCGCATCCAGACCACGGTTCTAGTTTCGAAAGAAACACCTATATTTCTTTATAAAGCGGGAAATCTACTAGATTAAACAGTGTTCACGGCCACACTTCTTCTGCATAGACCCGCCTGCGGGTAGCATGGATTTAACAGGGTTTATTCAGATAAATTAAGGGAATTCAAGGACAAAGAACGGAATTACCATTATGAAATTGCCTCACAGTTAACCAATTCTTCACAATTATAAATACAGGCAGTTTGGAAATCAACAGGATTTGAATTTTATTCCACCGGAATCAATTGTTCAATACACATAGGTTTTATTGTAGGAAGCTCCTCTTTCTCTCTCCCCCTTCTATACATCCGAGGGATTACAATTATATACATAAAAATATGACTCTTCGATTCCTCTGAGAGGACCGTTTTAGGAAATCAACAGCCTAATTAAAATAATTCAACTAACTGGAATATGATAGCTAGACTAACTGAGCTATTCAACTTCTACGACTCTAACTGATCTAATAATACAATCAGCTAAGGTATTGACACCTAGCTGTAACAATTCGACTATTTCCAAACCCTCCTAGCCACAACATGTGGACAAAACTCCTACATTGTTGGCTAGTGTCTAATGCCCCTGCATCAGACTCCCGAGGGAAATCTTCCTCATGGGCTCCTGTCCATGAGCTCTTCCACCGATCTGCCTATCTTCTGCAACATTTCTTCAGTCATCCAAGTGGCATCTTCCTCTGGCTTGTCCTTCCATTTAATCAAGTACTGAAAGTACTCTTGTCCTCTGGTCCTTCTGAATGGTGTTTTATCCAATATTTTCTCTGGTTGCAATGGCTGTGCTGGAGGTAGCTGCTCTCTCCACTCAATCTGTTCCTTGTCTGCTGCTCTTTCTTCTGCACCATCATCCTCATACTTGTACAAATCTGAAACATTAAAAATGGGAGATATTCCAACATCAGGAGGTAATTCAATCTCATAAGCATTTGCAGAAAACTTCCTAAGTATCTTGCATGGCCCAATGTTTTTGAACTTCAATTTATTGTACTACTTCTTTGGGAATATCTCCTTTCTCAAGTGCGCCAGAACCTGATCTCCTACTTCAAAATGAAATTCCTTTCTTTTCAAGTCTTCTCTGCTTTTGTATTTGATGCTGCTGCCTTGTAGTTTTTGTTTCACTTGTTCATGAATGGCCTGGATCTCTGAAGCAAATTCCTCACCATATGCACTTCTCAGCTCTGTGTTTCCCATATTTCTTAACTCTTATATTCCTATGGGGTGCATTCCATAAACAATATGAAATGGACTCTGCCCTGTGCTCCTGTTTGGTGAGTCATTATATGCATATTCTGCCTGGGGAAAAATATGATCCCACTGCTTGGGATTCTCTCCTCCAAGACTTCTCAACAAATTTCCCAGACTCCTATTCACTACCTCAGTTTGTCCATCAGTCTGAGGATGATAAGCTGAGTTGAAAATTAGTTTAGTACCAAGTTTCTTCCACAATGTCCTCCAAAAATGACCCACAAATCTGGTATCTATGTCTGAAACAATACTCTTGGGTAACCCATGCAATCTAACAACTTCTTTGAAGAACAAGTTAGCAACATGGGTGGCATCACTAGTTTTATAACATGGAATAAAATGCGCCATTTTGGAGAATCTATCCACTACAACAAAGACTGCATCATTCCCTCTCTGAGTCTTAGGAAATCCTAGAACAAAATCCATACTCACCATGTCCCAAGGCCTGTCTAGAATAGGAAAGGGAGTGTACAATCCTGCATTCTGGCTCCTTCCTTTGGCATACTAACAGATTTTTCAGTTCTTCACAAACTTATCCACTTCTGTCCTCATCTTGGACCAGAAATAAAAGTGACTCAGCTGCTCATAAGTCTTATCAGTACCAAAGTGTCCAGCAAGTCCACCACTATGCTTCTCTTTGATCAAATTTTCTCTCATGGAACATTTTGGTACACACGGTTGGCTTCTTCTGAATAGTAAGTCCTCTTGCAATAAATAATCCAGCCACTGGCTTCTATCTGTTAAAACAGGGTTACTACATGCCTCAAATGCTTCTTTAAAATCTGGATCTGTTTTATACAATTCTTTCAGAAAATCAAACCCTACAACTTCAAAATTTGTTTCTTGAACAAGGATGTGCCTCCTACTCAAAGCATCAGCTAATTTATTGGCTTGGCCACTTATATGTTTCAAAACAAAATTAAAACTTTAGAGATACTCAACCCATTTACCATGCTTATGTTTTAGCTTGGGCTGCTGTACAATATACTGCAAAGCATGATTTTCGGAATATAATACAAATTCCCTAGACATCAAATAATGTCTCCACTTCTTCAGTGCCTGAAAAATTGCATAGAATTCCTTCTCATAAGAGGAATACTTTCTTCTAGTGTCATTCAACTTTTCACTGAAATATGCCACAGGCCTATCATCCTGACTCAACACAGCTCCAGTGGCCTCCCTATTGGCATCACATTTTACTTGAAATGGTTTAGTAAAATCAGGCAGAATCAAAACAGGCTTCTCTGTTATCTTTTGCTTCAAAAGTTTGAAGTTTCTTTCTGCTTCAGCATTCCACTTAAATGGCTGTTTTCTCTTCTTAATTGTCTCAATTATGGGTGCATTAATCTTACTGAAGTTCCTTATAAAATTCTTGTAAAAACTAGCAAGTCCATGGAAACTTCTTACCTCAAAGACATTCCTGGGTGAAGGCCACTCCACAATTGCCTTAACCTTTTCTGGGTCCATCTTCAATCCTTCTGCAGAAACAAAAAACCCCAAATACACCAACTCTTCCTTCATGAATGAGCATTTCTTCAGATTTATCAGCAGTTTCTCTTGGTGCAGCTTCTTCAAGACATGATTAAGATGCCTTAAATGTTCTTCTTTAGTTCTGCTGAAAACTAATATATCATCTAGGTACACTATCACAAATTTACCAATGAACTCTTTCAATACTTCATTCATAAGTCTCATGAAAGTGCTTGGTGCATTTGACAACCCAAAAGGCATTACCACCCATTCATATAATCCTTCATTTGTTTTAAAGGTAGTTTTCCACTCATCACCCTCTCTTATTCTAATCTGAAGGTATCCACTCTTCAAATCTATCTTTGAGAAATATCTAGCACCACTCAAACAGTCCATTAAGTCCTCAATTCTGGGCAAAAGGAATCTGTACCTGATTGTGATCTTATTAATTGCTTTGGAATCAGTACACATCCTCCAGCCTCCACCTTTCTTTGGGCTCAATACTGCTGGTACAGCACATGGACTCAGACTTTCTCTAATCAGTCCCTTGTCCACCAAATCTTGTACTTGTCTCCTGATTTCCTCATTTTCTTTGGGAGTCATTCTGTAGGCTACCTTATTTGGTAGATTTGAACTAGGGATAAAATCTATTTGATGGCTGATCTTTCTCACAGGTGGAAACTCATCAGGTAAATCATCCACAACAATGTCACAGTAATTGTCTAACATCTCTTGTATCTCTACTGGTAAATCAAAAATCTTTGTAGAAGTAAGAACTACCTTAAGTTTGCAAACTAAAGCAAAGCTTACCTCTTCTTATTCTATCTATTGCAGATATTCCTTTCCGCTCAACAACAAGGTCTTTGGATCAATCACTCTACTGGATGACTCTCCTTCTTCCATGGGTATCAATGTATGATGTACCCCATCCTTGAAGAACTTGTAAGTATTCTTCTTGCCATCATGCACTGCTGCTCTGTCAAACTGCCAAGGTCTACCTACCAGTATATGACACACATCCATGGGCATTACATCACACAGGACCTTATCTTTGTATTTGCCCATTTGCAGCTCTATCTCACACTGTTATTTTACAACTAGCTGGTGCCCCTTGTGCAGCCAGGACACCCTGTAGGGAGTAGGATGCTCCCTTGTCTTCAAATTCAGCTTCTCTATCACCTCAGTGGAAACCAGATTGTTTGTGCTGCCACTATCAATGACTAGCTGGCAGCACTTCCCTTGGAATTTTCATATGCTCCTAAACAAAGTCTTCCTTTGTGCAGGCTTAGTGACCTCTTTGGCTTGCTTCAACAGGACCTTATTCACCACCAAGGATTCTCCCCTATGGAAGAATTTCTTCTTCAATCTCTGCTTCTTCTCCAGCCTGGGCAGCAACAACATTTCTTGGACCAGCACCCACATTCTCTGGACACTCATAGTGCTTATGTCCCACTTACTGACATCTATAACACATTAATTCTCTAACACTGCCTCTGTCTCTATAATAACCCCTTCTTCCCCTTGCATCATCCTCTGTAGATGCATTTTGAGGTGAGCTACTGTTAGCTCCATCCCTGGGTGTAGCAGGCTTTCCTCTACCACCCTGACTTTCCTTCCCATGGAAAGTACCTCTCTTCTTGGCAGACTGTTTCCTCAGGAGTTTCTCCTCTGCTTTCAAGGCCATCTGATAGGCCTCTTCCACTGTCTTAGGAGACAGGAGACCAATCTCATCTTGGATCTCTAGCTTGAGACCATTCACATATCTGGTAGTCTTCTCAGGTGTGTCTTGGAATTTCCCAACCCTTATGCTTACTCTGTAGAATTCCTCTGTGTATTATTTTACTATCAGCAACCTCTGTCTCAGGTTCTGCATTTTCTTATACAATGTCAGCTGGTAATCACTAGGAAAGAATTTACCTTTTAATTTGGCCATCATTCTGGTCCAACTTTTAATAGGTTGCTTGCCAACTCTCCTCCTTTCTGCCTGCACTCCATCCCACCAAAGTGCAGCATGTCCTTTCAGCTTTGTTACTGCAAACTTGACCTTCTTATCTTCACTTATTTCCTCATAATCAAAGCACTTGTTCATTTCATTAATCCAGTCCACCAGCTCCTCTGGATTCAATACCCCTGCATAACTCGACACTTCAATTATGGGCTTGACTGCAGACCCCAGAACAGTTCTAAGGAGTCTCATGTCAGGAGGAATTTCAACATTTTCTTCTGCTTCTTCTGTCTCAGGTTTGCTGATGTCTTCAGGATCTCTAGGCTGTCTTCGCTCCATGGCATCTATTTTGGCCTTGACCCTCTGCAACATCCCCAACACCACAGCATTGGAAATAGGTCTTATTCTGTCAGCACCTCTACCAACTTGGATTGCCATGTCAGCAAAACAACTCAGAACACGCTCTGATACCATGATTGACGCAACAACGCTGAAAGTCAACCCTGAGGAGAGATGGTCAATGGTGACGTGGCTCTGTCTGGATTCCCCTTCTCTGGTCTCGGTATTCACTCTACGTGGTCTATTTTCTTTTTTGTTCAATTTATCAATTTCAAAGAAATTGAAAAATAAACTTATTCACAGTTCTTGAACATTATATTATATTTCCCGACGTATATATATATATATATATTGTCCCCTCATACTATAACCAATGTCGAACCTGCGTACCTTATATTAATATCGACGCTCTCCAAATAAATAACTCATAGATAGACAATGGCTCTGGGTCCCTCCTCCACTATCAATAGCCAATCCATGCACGCCATACCTTAGATTAAATTCCATGCATCTTTGTTGTGCAGCCACCATCCGATGACTCTGCGCCAGATCAACGGCTCTCATTGATTCGCTTGACGCCCTTGTACTAAATTTAACGTGCGATGGGAATACGGAAAGGAGGTTTTTCTCGGTTCGCTTCGCCACATGTCATTTCCTCTATGGAATCGCGCCTCGACGGGGAGGCAATCCGCCTCCTCAATTCCGCTCGCGGTTTTGCTACAGTGATTGACCAGGGTTAATGCGGGTTACATTATTCCTTTTGTTCATTCAACTCGCGTCCAGACCATGGTTCCAGTTTTGAAAGCAACACCTATATTTCTTTATAAAGCGGGAAATCTACCAGATTAAACAGTGTTCACGGCCACACGTCTTCTGCACAGACCCGCCTGCGGGTAGCATGGATTTAACAGGGTTTATTCGGATAAATTAAGGGAATTCAAGGATAGAGAACAGAATTACCATTATGAAATTGCCTCACAGTTAACCAATTCTTCACAATTATAAATAGAGGCAGTTTGGAAATCAACAAGATTTGAATTTTATTCCACCAGAAGCAATTGTTCAATACACAGAGGTTTTATTGCAGGAAGCTCCTCTTTCTCTCTCCCCCTTCTATACATCCGAGGGATTACAATTATATACATAAACATATGACTCTTCGGTTCCTCTAAGAGGACCGTATTAGGAAATCAACAGCCTAATTAAAATAATTCAACTAACTGGAATATGATAGCTAGACTAACTGAGCTATTCGACTTCTACGACTCTAACTGATCTAATAATACAATCAACTAAGGTATTGGCACCTAGCTGTAACAATTCGACTGTTTCCAAACCCTCCTAGCCACAACATGTGGACAAAAGTCCTACATTGCTGGCTAGTGTCTAATGCCCCTGCATCAATCATTCTCTCTAACTCTGAGTACAATCCCATCGGAATTAGAACCTCTAGGCTTGATTCTCACTTTCTCATCCTAGAACAATACCTTAAGCCCCTTCCTCTCCATCATCAAGATGGAAATCACACTATATTAAGTCTTGGTACAAACAATACATCCTAAACCCACATCATACATCATGTCTCCATCAGGAATGGCGCAACTCCTTATCGACGGATCTCCAATTGACTCTTGTCACCCAACACCATGTGCGACTTCAAGTCCCATTCAGCTAGAGTCTCAAAAGCCTCCTGTGACCCTATCATATCCTTCAATGCACCATTGTCCACGTACCATCCATCCTCGTTGATAATACCCTGCAAGAAATGAGAAATCATAGCAAAGTCCTCCTCTTCCAATATCCTAGAGATATCATCCATCTTAGCTTAAGTGGAAACATTGACGACCTAATTTCCTTTCCTATTTTTATCATCTCCCCTCTTCATCGGACATCTCGATGAAAAATGACCCATACCTCCATAGTTGGAACACTTGACTTTAATCAAGTACTTCTTCAGCTTACCCTTCACTCGTGTTGCAAGCTCCACGTCCTCATCTATCTTTCTCGATGGATAAAGATCCTCGTATCGCAATGTTTCATGAATGAATTCGTCCCATAGTCTATGCAGTCTAGGAATTTCTCCTTGGCAACGATTCCTTTGATGAAGGGATTCCATTCCTCGGTGAATCCTTTCATGGAAATCCTTAACATATCTGAATCTGAAACTTTAACACCGACGACAGCAAGCTCATCTCAAACCTGAGACAACCTCATCAGATATGAAGTTTTTCCTTCACCCTTTAGTATCTTGGTGGACTTCAACTTATCCTCCAATACCAATACCCAGTTCTCGTTCTTATTCTGGAAAAAATTCTGAAGAGCCATCCACATCTCATGTGCATTGGTCTTCCCAGAAAAATGAGGTATTAAGGAATCCTTCACACCATCAAGGATGATTAACCTTGCCTTCATATCTAATTCTTCCCATATATCCGGCTCCTTAGCGTTATTTGGATTCTTGATCTCTTTCTCAAAAAAATCATAGATCCTCTTTACATGCAAGACAACCTTGATCCTTTCCTTCCAAGGAGTATAGTTGGACAATCCCTCCAACCTGTCCTCATAGTGGAGACCTACCTACAACTTATACATTGTAGTGAATCCTTCACTCACAATGTGACGAAATCCCTCTCATGATATACTTCATTGTGCACAACTTTGATTTACTTACTTCCAAAGTAGCTTAGAAATGCTTTGATACCATGTTGAATTTCCACGAACTTGGGTCCAGGTTAGAGTCTTAAATCACTGACACTAACAAACCAATAATCTCAACCATAAACTACTTTGCATAGAGAAAATTATATAAAGAAGTGAATCACACATGCAAAAATATACATAATTTAAAAAAAAATTGTACAATAATGTAAAATCACCAATATTTGTTATATTAAACCAATTCTGAATAATACAACAGTATATGGTATACAATATAGAATGACAAACTCGATGACGTATCTAATCCTGCTAGTCCTTTGCTTCTGTACTGCTCACTAGTAGTGCCTTAGTCCCTGAAGGCACCTACACATCGAGACTCCAGGAGGGTTGCCACCTAACACTGTTGCACGCTCATCTGTAGAGTGTACACATGATGATCTAATCTTCTCTCTATGAAGGCCTAATTACTGAGCTCCAACTTCCAGGCTAGCAAAAACATTCATCCATCAAAGTGTTGCACTTCGACACTGAACTTCACCCAACCTTTAGCTACTCTTTGTTACGTCAATATAAATCGTATATGGCTACTTTGGGTAGCCAACATGATACCCTACAACATACCAATGACACCCAATCCAATGACTGTAATATATGCACCCAAGGAGGATCTCGATCACCCAATCAAGCCTCCAACTTGGATCCCACAGGCTACAAAGTCACGATCCAAACATGGTCAAACACTTTGAACCAACAGACCTCCACAAAACATTGTTGTCCTCTTACTATTAGTGCACCTATGGTTAGGGCACACAACGTTTCCCTCTGTTGAGTAGGTAAATCCTCTCTACGGACAAAGACGATCCCTCTAGCCCTAGGGTGGATCTAGCAACAACGGAACAAGATAATGTGTAGGTTCCTAGTTAACGAATGAAATAGGTTAGGATAGATTGTCCTACCTATAGTCCAACGCGATTGTCACAGCTGTAGCAGTGGCAGCCTCTTGATCTTGTCTCGACAGGTTGTAGTCTTTCAACAATGTTAGTTGGATTCCTGCACAAAGATCAAAGGAAAAAATAAATGTACGAGATAATAATTACATTCATAACTAGCTAATAAGTCCAGGAATATTAAACATATTGCGTAAAATAAACGATATCAACACAAGATGGGAACCAGACATTAGTCATGTATATATAAATAGAAAGAAAGAGATTACAACCGGAGCCTTGAAATCACAGCCTCCTTTAGCGGGTTCAGTCGAAGCTCATCTCAAAGGATCGTCAGGGAATGAGGACGAGGTGAGGACACAAGCCTAAGCTCTCTCTTGACAATGGTCTCTTTCTCTGCTCTACCTCACCAACAAAATGTTCAGCAATTCCTTTTCAGCTATTCAGCTGTTCAACTATTTAGCTAGTGTATCAATTGGAGATAGTTTTATTTATAGAGGGAGAGGAGGAGGTTGGGATCCATACAATGGTGGAAGGGAGGCCTTATCCTTTGGGAGCTTCCCCTAAAAGGTGGAAACAAGAGGCCAAAGGAGGGTGGTCATGGTGATTCAGTCGAACCACCCAAGCTGACTCGCCCACGAAGTTGTTAGCATGGAAACTTCGCCTCTATATTCAAAAAACATTCCAAAATAATCTTGGCACAGGTAGCTCACTGGGACAGAGCGCCAATGGGCGCGGGGCATAGTGTTAATCTTCCTCAATGGCGTGAGGGCATAACAGTAAACCAACATCAACCCAAAAACATGTGTTTCAGATGGTCTGCTTAAAGGATTGTGAACAGAAGGAATGTTGTCCTCATGGAAAGGGATGCAATGATGGTATTTTCAAGGCATGACGTGTCTTTTAGTCACAGAAATGGTCCTCCAATGTGCGAGATGGGGATTGCAGGAATGTTGTGTAACATGCTCCACCCAACACACAATCAACAAATATGGCCTTCTAAAGTTGCAGTCCTCGAAGGATAGGCTCCTCCACATTTATGTTGTCCCAATCTAGGCTTATGCACTAAATGTTTCCATTGAGAACAATGCAGTTGTTGGCTATGGCCTGCGGCCTAGCACAATAGCTGTTGTAGGAGTTTAGCCTCCTCAAAAACACACAAACAACCCCTTTAAACAACATTGATTTGTCCCTTAGCTCCTCAGCCCACACAATGCTGCAATATGGACCTTAAATATAAAACAAATAGCCCCTTGGAGCTTTTATGTCTCCTACAACAATTCAACCTTCACCACATGCCCTCCATCCTTCTCCTCGGCCTCTTCACTTGCTACTCCTCGACCCCCTAATCTTGTTATGACTTGCTTCTAAATTCAAAGCTCACTTGGACATGTATTTCCCACACTTGGATTCCTAAAACACATGTTCTCACCCTCTATTTATAGACATAACAAGGGGCTTCAATGAATTATTAAGGTACACACCTATTGGAGTTATTTACATCAAGCCTACATGACTTTACAACCAATAATTAAATAGTCAACTTCAAAAACTCATTTCCCTATAATGACAACATAGAATCGAATGATTCTCGTTGCACTGGAATCATCTCGTTGATCATTATCATCCTCATCCATCACATGTCAATTGATCATAACAATTTTGGACCAAATCACAATGGGTGCAAAATCCCACACTTGGGTTCCAAGGCCACAAGATTCCCTTGTGCTGATTTTTCCTCCAAATCCTGAATCTTAGGGCTTGGAGTACCTCCCAATCTACACAAATAAAATGAGATAGGTACGTGGATTACAAACATATTCAGGTTGGTGACATAATAGTGTTTTATAGAAGAAATCATAACAATGAATTATTAATTCAGATAAAATGTCGTGGGATGTCGTAATGGAGTAATCGTGGGATCCTCTGCAAGAAATTCAACCAATATATATATATATATATATATATATATATATATATATATATATATATCACATATTTGAGTGTCTTGTTGAGACATGGCCACAAATAGTACCATAAGGACAAATATACCTAGTATTCTAGATAGGAGAACTTATACTAGAAGAGTTGTATTTTGCATGGGAGAAATTTTAATAGAAGAGTTCATAAAAAATAATGATTGTGCATTAATATTTACCTTGGATTCTAGAATGTTTGTTTTCCCACCTAAATTTCTTATCATTTACTTGAATGTAGTTAATATAAAATATTCTGGAATGTTTGTTATCCCACCTAAATATCTTGTCTCTTACTTGAATGTCGTTAATATAGAATATTCTAGAATGTTTGTTGTATCACTTAAATGTATTTTAATTTATTTGAATTTAGTTAATATATACTCAAGCATTACTTGGTATCCATAAAAGCCTCAATACAAATGACACACTCCTATCATGGTTTGACTATCATTGTATGCTCCATGTATTTGTCTGACTATCATTATATGCTCCCTATATTTTTTTGACTATCATTGTATGCTCCTTGTATTTGTATGTGGTCTGACTATCACTCTTTGATCCCCTGTATTTATCCACATGGACAGAGTAAAGAATTCCATTTTATATTTTTCTAAAACCCTAAAATTTAGGCAGCTTAGTTGCCATTTACAGTGACTTTTAAGAACCTAGAATCATGATATTTGATTTCAATTTGTTTTTCTTGATACCAATTGGTTGCAAGAAACACTGGCCCTGAAGAAAATGAAAGTATTGGACAAGCCTGAAAAGAGGTAAGAATCCTTTCCTTGTTTTGATTAGCATATCCCCTATAATTTTTCCAAAAATCTACCTTCCTCAACCTTTCCAACAATAATTCCAACAAAAAATATTTATATCACGGATTTGAGTCTCTTATTGAGACATAGAGAATAACCCATAAACATTACCACAAGGACAGAGATACCCAGTTTTGAATTATGCATATGAAAACTTATAATAGAAGAGTTCATAAAAAGGAATGACTATGCATTAACATTTACCTTGGATTCCATAACACTAGTTCTGGAATTTTTGTTGTCCCACCTAAATGTCTTGTAATTTATTTGAATGCATTTAATATATATTGTAGCAAAATTACTAGGTATACACCAAAGTCACATTACAAATTAGACACTCCTATCATGGTTTGAATATCATTGTATGCTCCTTGTATTTGTGTGTTTTCGTCCTATCACTGTATGCTCCCCTGTCTTTTTCCACAAACCCAAACGCTTGAGGACAGAGTAAAGAATTTTATTTTTATTTACACCCTAAAATTCAGGCATCTTATTGGCCATTTAAAGTAACTTTTAAGCATCCTAGAATCATGTTATTTGATTTCAATTAGTTTTTCTCGATAATAATTGGTTGCAAGAAACATTGTCCCTGAATAAAAGGAAAGTATTGCAAAATCGTGAGAAGAGGTAAGCATCCTTGCTTTGTTTTGATTAGAATATCCCCTCTAATTTTTCCAAAAAGCTACATTCCTCAACCTTTCCAACAATAATTCCAACAAAAAATTCTATATCATAGATTTCGGTCTCTTGTTGAGACATGGAGAATAACCCACAAACATTACTACAAGGACAGGTATCCCGAGTTTTTAATTCTGCATAGGAGAACTTATAATAGAATAGTTCATAAAAAATAATGATTGTGGATTAATATTTACCTTGGATTCTAGAATTCTTATTATGGAATGTTTTTTGTCCCACCTAAATGTCTTGCAATTTATTTGAATTTAGCTAATATATACTGCAACAACATTACTTGGTATCCATCAAAGTCACAGTACAAATGGCACACTCCTATTATGGTTTGACTATCATTGTATTCTCTCTGTATTTGTCTATGGTCCGACTATTACTATATGCTCCCTTGCCTTTTTCCACAAACCCAAACTCATGAGGACAAAGTAAAGAATTTAATTTTTTTAAACCCTACAATTTAGGTATCTTTGTGGTCATTTATAGTAGCGTTGTCTCTATCTTCTTTTTGTATTATATGATTAAACAACCAGCTTACATGAAACACAATACTTATGCTTTGACTAGCCATTGAAAGTACACTTAACAGGTTACCATAATTGTAATTTTCTCTCAACTTGCTCTAGGTTTATCATCAATACTCATTTTTTCTATTGATATTAGCCAATTTTTTCTTTCTTTATTTCGTATTCCCCAAATTGCAATTTGTTTCTTTTGATCTATAAGGATAGGTATGGCCAAACCAAAAAAAATGGGATAAACATTGTAAGGAAAGAGTTGGTGAGGAAATTTATTCCCTAATCGAAATTTTTTTATTTTTCTCTATAAGGATAGATATGACCAAACAAAAAAAAAACGAGGATAGGTATTTTAGGGAAAAAGTCCCTGAATAATTTTAGCTTTTACATACTGAAAAATTGAAAAGCGGCATTGGTTTTGTACACCCTAGGTATTCTAATATTAATACATGGTACCCAAATCCAAAATAACTAACATATTCACATTGAAATTAGATGCCAAATTCATTCTATTTTATTTCAGATAGTGTAAGGATCAGTTTTTATAAAATACATTGAACTTTTTGTCCACTTTGTTGGTCTCGTTGGACCCTTCTTGTCTATCTTGCTTTTGCAGGGATATTTTTCTTGGCTATTGTAAAGGCTTATAGAGAGTAATAGTCTTGTTAATCTCATTTTATATATGTAAAAATCAACTAATACCTAAAACTTTGAACATATTTCCTACTCCATCTCTGTCATAGACACCTGAATATCATTAACAACATCCTCAAAATTTTGAATATAATTTCTTATAGAGAGTAATACTCTTGTTCATCTCATTTTAGATAATGTAAATATCATCTAATACCTAAGACTTTGAACTTATCTCCTTCTCCTTCTCCAACAGAGACACTTGAATCTCGTCAAAAGTGTCCTCAAAATTATTAATATAATTTTTCAATTCTACTCCTTCTCTTTCACTCATCTTGGTGCCTCTCTTTTCCATGTTATCTGCCCAAACTGAAACTTTGCAGGTGCTAACCAGGCTCACGTTCATGGACGCCTTAACTAGGAAGGGTTGTCAAATTTTTTCAATACCAACACCATTAGAAGACGATTTTAGATCATGTTAATGTCCAACTTAACAAGGGTTCACAAATTGTTGCAAGACGAACACCATTGGAAGAGAATTTTGGCTCACATTCATCACCGCCTTAAAAAGGGTTCTCAAATTGTCGCAAGACCAACACAATTGGAAGAATGTTTTGGTTCATGTTCATGGTCACCTTGCCTTAAACAAATATTGACGGTGTTGGACCCGCCAACATTTAGGGGATCTCCTCGATATTAAGTCGTAACTAGACCTCACAAAATTTGGAGTAGGAGTCCCAGTAGTGGGGTGTTAATTATTTTCCTTGGTTTTCAAAACGCATAGAGTGGTGCATGACGTCTTTGGTGAGAACAAGTGTGTGACCCTATGGAGAGTCAAGTGCAATGTATAACAGTTCCAACACACAAAGGGGAAAATAATATGTGCCCCTTGGAAGCCTGTAATAGTAAAAAACTTAGAAGGAACACACGAGAGAAAATACATCACACAAATTTAAAAGTGGAATATTCCACAAGTTACAGTGGCAGATGAACACACCAACATGCATCCAAAAGTATACATACAAATGCAAAAAAAAATAGGTCATAAGCATTTGCATAGTTTAAACAACATACATAGTAAATAAAACAAGAGTAGTCCTACTATATTCACAATATATGCATGAAAGTGAGCCGGATATGAGTTTTATTAAAAGTGATATTTCCAATCATACATAAAACATTTGATAGGCCAGTAGCCCTAATAGTGGAACATGAAGTCTACAACACCTGCTCCTCCAAAGAAGTATACTCCCTCTACGCTATGGAGAATTCAATTCTCGCACAAAAATACAAAGCTTTCTCTAAACCTCATCCTAGCCAAAAGGAAGTCTCCCAAGATTCTGTTACAAGATTTATGAGGATATATTTAAAAGAAAGGGGGGTGACTCTTGGCATTCCCCCTATGTGACTCTTCGACGCCCCTCATGACCCTTTTACTTATTACATATAACTCTTCACATTCCATCAAATAACACTTGGAATTTCTCTTTTACAATAATAAAAAATAATATCACACTTTCCACTTGTACCCATATAAGACAAAATAGGGTAGAGACAACTTGAAAACCTAACAAGACAAAACACTATGATGCTAGAGTTGGGGTGAACTCAAGTCGGGAAATTTAAACTCATTGGTCTCAGCCGTTGTGGTGGGATCCTGGTTTTTGTATGTATCCTTCGGCTGATATTTCTATGTATCCTTCAACAGATCTTTCTATGTGTCCTTCGACTAAAATTTATGTGTGCTCAGTCTCATAGTAGTCTTCAGTGGTACTGATGATGATGCACCACCAGTGGTGCTCGCTTATAACCATAAGGTGGGCCATTTTGTCATAGTGCATGCAAGGTCATCCCTCGTAACCATATATGGCAGCTTGTACCAGATGCCTACCAAGTCCTTCGTTGTGCAGATGTGCACATTGTGAAATGTGGCCTTGACGTTCACAATGTACTTAAAATTCTCATATAGCATAGGTGAAAATTGTGTCTTGGACTACACAACTTGGAAAAAATTTGTATCAAATAAAACCCATAAAATATTATTTTCGGTCACTTTGGAAGGTAGCTTTGAGTTCCATAATGAGGCATATCGTGCAGCTTCGCAGAGATCTGGCTCAATATCTGGCAACTAAGGCTGTGTCGGCGACCTCTAACGAATCAACGCAACTAACATCAACAACCAAGCATAATAAAAATGCTTTTCATCCTCTTGTGCTTCGTGAACATTCTCCAAAAATGATGTGCAAAGGTACTTCACCCATTTCTCACATTTTCTATCCAATGCAATTACTGGCACTAGAACTTTCTTGGCACAACACTTCCTCTTCATCTTGCATGTGAGGATCAATGTGGAAAACTTTACCGTGGGGTCATTTATCTCACTGAAGACGAATCCCTGAATGTTTCAAGACACCTTATACTTCTCTTTAACATTCTATGAAACTTTCTTCTCCTAGAATTTTCCTCCAAAGGTCGTCGCAGGGTCTTCTCCCAAACAGGTGGGTTGGTTATGCGCCGTATCAATGCTTTATTAATTGGGATGGGCTCTACTAGCCATAGACATTTATCATGCACCAGGGCGAGTAATCAGCACACACAAATATCATTTATTAGGTTTCGCCCAAAGTGTGGGATGTTCAGAAGGTTCAGCGACTCAGAATTTTGCAAGCCCAATGCCCAGGGCTTTGGTTCAACCTTAATGACTCCTCCATATTAGGGCACCTACTCCAAGTACTCCGATGGCGCAATTTTGGGGAAGTTCACACAGTCAAACAGGTCTTAGTCTTCCAATTCAACAAAGGGAGTTTTTCGAATATGTCCCCTTCAAAAGGCACATCCTCTGGAAGCAACAATGTGTTTATGTATGACCTGACCTTATCCAGGTCCTTCATGACTTCCACAGATGCTTTGCGCGGTGCCATATACTTGGGTAGTAGTGATATTAGGTCTACTTCCTCAACAATATATTCTGCTATAATCACTTTGGGCTCGTCATCCATTGGTCTCTTATATCGTTCTACTAGGGTCAACTGAGGCTTTGAGGTATTCTTGCACAGAGAATTTCTGGTCCCCAAAGTCTGTCCTTTCTTTTCCTTCAAAGGTTGAGGTTTTTGCACAGGTGCTTCAGCATTGGGCATTGCGGAGGGAGTAGGCTCTATAGTAGTCATACTTTCGGGAATAAGATGACCTAAACCTATTTGGCATGACGTTTTGAAAATTGTTTCTGAGTGCTCTAACATGAACTCAAGAAAACATGGTGATAGCAATGTGAAAAAATAACTTGGAAAGAAAAGGGAACTAGTGCAACCCTTCCTATCATATTTATAGTGATGGTGCGGACTAAACGACTTAATATCCATGGATGTAACCTCATAAATGCTAAAAGGGCTCCAAATCTGGCATAATTTCCTCCATAAATGTAGGTTAGTCACTCCTCCAAATGGTAATAAATTTTTCTTATCCATATTAACTGTTCCAACGGCTAGATTCTGGTACCTCTATGACTGTTTCAACCTCCTGGCACAACCTCCGCGCGGCTGTTGCAGATACTTGTGATTTCTCCATATTCGTTGCACAAACATACTTATCCAATGTTTGACAGACTTCTTTATGGTCTTGTGCCCTCTCACAACTGTCTGGGGCTCTAGGACACTTCTCCAGCCATATAGTCATTTGGCACACACAGAAATGGGGTCATCTATGTATGGTTTCAACCGATTTCCATTTACATACCCAGGAAGGTCTTCACCGCTTAAAGTGGCGAGACGTACCACACCTCCATCTATGATATCCTTAACAACATAAGGTATGAGCCAATTCATTTTAAACTTTCCTGGGTGGTGTGCAAACTTGTTTTCATATAGCAAAACCATATCATCCTCCTTAAAAATATTTTGTCAAATGTGCCTGTCATGCCAAGCCTGTTCGCGCGCCTTTTTCACCTGCTAATGGAAACTAGAAATGAATCTATCCTCCTCCAGAATGATTAGATGTGATAAGCGCTCTTCCATAATATCTTACTCATCCATGTTCATTATTGCTACAATGTGCAGACTTGTGATAATATACTCCATCGACATAACAACTTCCTATCAATACACCATCCTGAAATGAGTCTTTCCTATCAATTTCTTGCATGTAGTCTTGTATGGCCACAGAACCGCAGGTACTCACGCATCCCAGTCATTATGATTATCATTGCAGATATTAGTGAGTGTGTTCTCCAAAATCTTATTAAAATATTCCACCGCACCATTTTCTTGAGGATGATATGGTGTAATCTTCTGGTGGTGTATCTTGAACTCTTCTATCAAGTCTTAAATGGTCGCATGCACAAAATGTGTACCCTGGTCACTCATCACAAACTTAGGACACCCAAACCTTGTCAATATTTTCTAAAAAATGAAGTGCCCAGTCGTCTTTGTGCTGCAATCCTTTACAGGCTTGGGCTATGCCCATCTAGTCAAATATTCCATCGTACTAATGATATAGTGCACACTAGTCTTCTTTCTTGGAGAGTTGATTAGTTCTACAAAATCAATGGCCCATTTATCAAAATCCCTGTAAATTCACTTGTGGGTGTAGTGGAATTTCATCTCTGCGAGATGGTCTCCCCATTCTTTGACACACATCACAAGTGCGACAATAGTCATTTGCATCACCGTGCACCGTGGGCCACCAAAAATTAACTCACAAAATATTTTGCGCAGTTTGTTTACCCACATAGTGACCTCCTGCAACCCCTCCCTGTGTTTCTTCTAATATGTTTTTCCTTTCAAACTCTAGCACATATGTCCTCAATACTTCATCTACTCCCATTTTATATAACTAGCCAACAATCAAAGTAAAATATGTTGTGCACGCAACCAAATATTTTTTATTTTTAATTGTATACTCTATGGTTGCACTTCCAGTGGTTAGAAAATGAATGATATCTATGAATTGGTCATACAATATTTTAATGGAAAATAGTTGTGCACCTGGTAATCCTTCTTTTAAGTTAATTGGTTCCTCTCCACTTTCAATGTGTGACAAATGATCTGGCTCGGCATTCAATCTCCCTAGCTTCACAATTACTTCAAAATCATACTCCTAAAATAATAGAAGCAATCTACAAATATTCCCCCCCACCATACACTTGTTGACCAGGTACTTAAAAGTAGAGTGATCAGTAAACATCTTAAAATGACATCCCAGCAAATAGTGACAGAACTTCTATAACTCATAGACCATAGCTAACCCTTCTAGTTCCATTTTTGAGTAATTGCGCTCAACACTTGACAATTTTCTACTCGCAAATGCATTGGTGTGATCAATATCTATGAGTTCTGGTTGCGCTAATACAACCCCTAACGCGATGCAGGATGCATCGATGTGCACATGGAATTCCTTTGTCCAGTTCAGAAAGACCAATATGGGTGCAATCACCATTTTCTCCTTAAACTCTTCTGGTAGTCCTCGTCCCATAAAAAAGAGGCATCCTTCATCAATAATTTCTCCATTAGTGCAGTAATCATCACGTAGCCTTAAATAAATTTCTTGTAATATCCAGTATTCCCCAATAATTTAGCTCAACTGCTTCACATTCGCTAGATCCTCCAGGTTAACAATAACAACAATCTTATTTGGATCTACCATTAATCCTACTGACTTACAATATGACCTTTAAAAATCCTGAAAGGGACACATAATATACACTTCTTCAGATTCAGCGAGATATGATACTTTCGACAAGTATCCAGCATCAGGCGGAGGCTCGAAACATGCTTCTTCAATAAGCCAAATACAGTCAGTCATCAAAATATATTTCTAATAACTTTTTTTGTATACTCCTTTAAAAAATATACCACCATGTGAGAGAATATAGCTGGCACACTCTTCAGACCAAATGACATTATTGTGTATTGGAATGATCCCCATTTCATCAAAAAAGTCATCTTACTTCTTTCTTTCGGTGTGATTCTTATTTGGTGGTATCCATAAAATCCATTAGTGAATGAGTAGGCCTCCTGTCCACCCACATTATCCAATACTTCATCAGAAAATGGAGTTGGGAAATGGTCATGCACATAGGCATCATTCAACTTGCGCAGATCCACACAAATCCTGATTTCTCCTTTGGTCTTGTTTTCTTGGACCACCATGTGTCCTACCCAATCTGATTCTTCTACTGGTTCAATGATCCCTGAAACAACCATTTTTTCAAACTCCTCCTTGACCTTTTTTTTGTACTTTGGATTCAACCTGTAAGGACAATGCTTCACAGGTCTAACATCTGGTCTCAAAGTGATATTCATTACCCCAACATCTCATACAATCCCCTTCAACTAGGAAAATTTTGTAGGAAACAACTCCTGATATTTAGTTAGCATCTCAACAGATTTTCCCATTGTATCATCATCCCAATAGTATCCTATATTTTCTAGTTTGGGTTGTTCTTCTGTGCTAATATTGAATTGCCTAATCTTCATAGGTTTAGTCACATCTGGTAGCTCAACCTTAGGCCCAACAACTACGTGTTGTGCTTCAGGCTTAAGGATATTGACGTTTCTTGGGTCCTCCTCATTATCTTCAATTGTCATATTCCTACAGTCAACTATATCCTTCATCTGCACATCCCATGCTAGAAAGGATCATTCCACTCACTCATTGGTGATATCAAAGATAACCTCCTCAATATCTTGTAATGCCTCATCAAGGCATTCGAATCCACTTTTAAAATTGAAGGTTAGGATGAATCTTTTTGTCAATGCATTCCATTCAGTATTGCCTCATCGCAACTCAATTTATAGGTACTAGTTCATGGGTACCTTCCCTATAGTGTGGATTAATATATGCACCCACTCTGGCTTCGAATCTTCTCCCCATGATGTAGTCCATTTAGCCAGATGATTGCACAGATTACATTATCTTGAATAGGTCTCTTTTATTTGGGTATTAGGATGCTCAAATCATAGGCACACCATACAGGTATACTTTTCACAATCAGTGAAATTTCCCTTGTGCATCTCCCACCAACGCGTTGGGGTTGAGCGCATAAATATATCAAGTTCATGGAACCACTGCACTTTTGGAAAAATATTTTCAAGTTATTATAAAAATAAAGTAACACTACCCATGCCATCGTAGTAAGGTAACTCACATACCTCGGAGGATATGCACCATAGAGGTCTGGTTACCCGATTGCAGCATACCACAAAAACTTCATGCAAATGGTTCTACTAGTTTTCTAGTTCCTCATCTGAATCTTAAAAGCATGAAATATCCTTCTCCAAATTAAGCGGACCATCTGATGTGGTATTAATCCAATCCTCATCTCGTGCAGTTAACTTATAAACATGATCAATTTCATCATCCGTGTGCACCAACTCAGTATTCATTCTCCTTCTGCAGGGTCTAGGGGACCACGGCCCTAGTTCCATTGTTTTCAAATGCCATAATTTTGTGTTTGAGTTTTATGATGTTATCCATATCAATAGCCCAATTCAGACCCAACATCACATTATATGGGTCGGTATCATAAAAAATATAGATAATTTCAAAGTCAGCGAGCACCCTCACTTCTTCAATATCCACTACCACTTGCGAGAGTATTCCAATCGGGATAATATTTTTTTGATTTTCCATGCGTAGATGAATAGTGGACCACTCCATCTTAGGTTATCCCATTTTTTGCCAAGTATTCTTTTGTAAGACATTTGCATCATGTTAGGTTCCCATGATTTGTTAGATTGGTGAGATAAAATGCACAGGGTAACATCAGACCAGTCTTTGGAGTCCTATGACCTAGCCTTCATGCACTCAGAGAGGGCTCTCTCTATTTTGTGCAAAGGATGTGAAATTCTTTGCTTTTAGGGTTTGATTTTAGGCTAGTTGTTAAGTGTAGCGTTTTTTTATTTGTTTTGGTTGGGTAAGATGATCAAGTGGAATAGATAGAGTGAGGAAAACTTCAAGCCATTGGGCTATGGAGTCAATAAAAGTCATAGAAAGTTTCAACAATATATCAGGGTGGATCACAAGGCAAATCTAGCATGGTCAGATGGATTTTCAAGGTTTTTGTGAAGTGAAATGAACATTAAGTTTGTGAACAAAGTAGGGCAAAGGGTAATTAAGAATCCTTTGTCATGTACTAAAAACAAGAAAATACTTCAACACTATTTAGCATGAAGAAGAAATCAATAGGCAAGGCACACCAATAACTCTTTGATTCGACTTAAGCATATAATAATTTCAGACATACAATCCAATGAAATATAGAAGGCGAGAAACTCATTTAACTTCTAGTGATTTCACCTTCAAGGTTACAAAACATTCAAGATACACATATAACTTTAATCAAAGAAGAGGGAACGCCTAAAAATCATTGATTATAGCTATGATGATCTCCAAAACAATTATTCAAGCATGGACAAAGGGTATGATCGAAACATAGCCTCTTTGGCAAACCTAATTAATGGTACTTTGGAGAGAGACCTCAAGAACAGTGTTTAGTGACATCAAACAAGCAGGGCTAACCATAAATCATCATTGATATCTACTGTATTAAACCATTCATGAAATAAACATGCTTAGGGGGTCTAGAGAGCAATTAAGAATTCTCTAAAATGTCCTAGCAGAGGAAAACATAGAGGCAGTGAAGGACAAACATAACTAAGGTGCATTTGAAAACATTTCTTAGTCTAAAACCTTTGTCCTACTGTAATAAAGAAGGATGAGACACAATGATACATAAGAAAAAAATAACTTAATAGAAGCACATCACCATTAACCAAGCTCAGGGATCCTGCAAGTAGTCTTCTTCATCATCAATCAAGACAAGCCATTCACAAACTCCACAACACCAATTTCTTCTCCAATATAAAAAAAAAACTATGTATTTCTCCAAATATTCATCAAATTCCAACCTTTTACAATGAGGCCCTCATGCTCTATTTATCTAGCAAAGAAGGGCAAAAACCCTAACTAGGGTTTGAAAATGTCAAAACTAGTCATAAATGTCATTTATGCTGAAGAGACCATGCAAGGCCCAAGGCACAAAATATCTCATGAAATAAATGCCAAAATAACTCCTAGCACCTAATTTTGGATTGATTTGCCTCAAAAAGCATTAAAATATCATTTTTCAATTAATTAGTGTCTTTTGTTGACTTTTGGCCAAAAATGCACAGTGAGGTCTGAACGCACAACACCTTCCCGGGCAGAAAATAGGTCCACTTGTAGCCAAGCTTTGGTGACCTTACCAATGTTGGAATTTGCTTTGTGATGGCCCGTTGGAAAGATTGTTGAGTCTGATTTCCAAATATACCATTTTTTTTATGAATGAGCTTCATTTACTTTTCCAAAATGCAAATTTACCAACACTACTCTAGGCGCAGCACCAAGCCTAAAAATTAGGCAGAAAGGTGAAAAATGAGGTGTTTTTTGGCCTTTGGAGGGGTCAAAAATGCTCCAAATGCTCTGAAATTTGGTGCGCATATTGTAATAGACATGAGGATTCCAAAAATTCTGAGGTTTCCTATTGAGGGTGCTTGATATGCAAGCGTAGTGCCAGGGGTGCTGCGCTTAGAGGCCTCCAAATTCACAAAAAACCAAAATTTGTCAAAAATTCCTAAAAATTGTTGGATGTCTCCCTCATGGGGTTTGAGAGACCTGTAGAGAATCTTGTACTAATATTCCAAGGTTAGCTTGGCCTTTTACCTCTTTTAGTGCTTCGATCTTGGTTTGGGCCTTCTTGAGTTTAGCCCTTGCAACTTGGTTTCTCCGGGCATAATGCTTGGTCATCTTCCTTTGGAGATCAAGGTATTTATTAGATTTCTCCAATTTAGCCTCCAAGTGTATGTTTCCTCTTTCAAACCAAGGCTCCCAATAATTTGCTATCTCCATGGGCAACAACTCATCTAGAGGGAGCTGCTCTGCTAAGGCTTATTCTTGTTCCTTTTGTTTTTCCAATGCCTTCTTCAACCCCATGGTTCTAGGTCTCCTCCTAGTCTACCCTTCTTCATCCTCACTCTCCTCATAGGTGCCCATGAAATCTTCTAGCTTTACCTGTGTCTTTTGGGCTTCTTTCTGGGCCCTGATGGCTCTAGTCTCATAAATAGCAATTTGTGCTCCTAGCTTCCTGTTCTCCATCTCAAGGGCATCATTCACACTCTTGTCCCTATCCAAATTTGCTTGGAGGTATTCAATTAGGGAATTTTTGTGTTGGAAAAGAAAGTTTGAGATCCTTGCTTCATTTTCCTCATCACTATCACCTGAATGATTTCAAACTTCCTCTCAACCTCGTGATATTCTTCTTCTTCATTTACCTTTTGTTTGCCTTTGTCGAGTGGCTGAGTTGAGGTGGATGGCATGGTACCTTGCCTTTTAGAGGTAGAAAAAACAAGCCTTGGTCCTCTTTGATATGTCAATGGAAGAAGTCTTCTTGTGATCATGTCAGTGTCTTCCTCATGGCTGTGGTCCTTGATGCTATCATCAAACCTTTCATTTTCATCATTAGTATCATCAATCATCATGTTTTCTGCTTCACTATCCTTACCGTTGCTTATCTCTTTGCCTTCAACATCATCACTGCCCCTATTATCACTAGGAAATTCACTGTTTTTACTGTTATTGAGAATCTGAGTTTTTCTGTTGTCACTAGCATCCTCATTATCACTGTAGAGCTGACTATTTTCATGACTATCATGACTTTTTTATTCCTTGTTGTCTTTTCCCTCACTGATGCTTGCTTCATTGGTGTCACTTCTGCCTTCAAAATCTGCATTTTCCTCACTGTTTTCATCTTTATTTGGGCTACTCTCTACCTCTTCTTCCTCATGTCTGTCATGACTAGGAGCATCATTGTTTGGACTGTCATTAGGGCTTTTAGTGTCACTTGTGTTTTCAATGTCTTCATTCTCTGAATTGTCATCACCTTCATCATTTTCCACCTCCATGTCCTTTGTTTCACTGTTGGCCTCTTCTTCATCATTCCCTGATTCATTTCCACTGTTAGCTTCCTCATGTTCTTCATTGTTATCCTCTTCTTATGTTTCCATGTCTTTTGCCTCTTGCTGGCTTGACTCATCATCACCCTCATCTTCATTTTCATTTGATTGTTCACTGCCACTTCCTTCATGATCTGATGCATCAGGAGAAGATGGCGAAAGGAGGTTTTTTTGAGGAGAGGATACTTGGGTAGATGATGAGGCATGATCTGTAGGAGTGGAGGAGGAGGATGAGATAATGAGGGAAAACTAGGCTGATTATGAGGCTGTGGACTTGTGAATATTTAATGAGCTATGAACACCGCCCAAGGTATGCCTTTTTGCTCCAACTGAAGTAGTACCACCATCTTGATCAAGGAGTGGTGGAACAAACTGTGCATTTGTTGCAAATAACTCCTCCTTCGGACAATAGAAGACATCTTGTCGATACTTCTATACAAGTAATAGGGAAAATGAAGCATCTTGACCCTAATGAAATGCATGAGTAGTCTGATATGGTAAGATTAGAGCCTAGAGTATCTCCCCTCATAGGTAAAGTACTTCATGATAACCCTCATCAAGGGTGCATACCTGTCCAACAAGCGTGAGAAAGGGAAAATGGTTTTGTAGCCCTCTTTGTACCTAGGTTTGATAAACGACTCATAATAGCTCATGTCCAAATTTTCTCTCTTAAACCACTTTTCACCAACATTAGGTATACTTGTAGCACTAAATATGGCATTTTCTGATAACTCAAAATCTATCCTTGCAAGGTTTGACTATTTTTTATGTAGGTTAAGAATGAACAACCTTGTGAGCTCTGGGTGATTTTCCACTTGTTTGAATTTCTCAAAAAACTGGAAACACCCCACATTTTGAAAGCATGTGAGAATCATGGGGGAGGAAGTAATCTCCACTGTGTCTTGGGGTTCAAATATATTAACCTTCCCACCCTTATGATTTGGCCTCATAGGCACTTGACCTCCTTCATTGCTCATACTTCCTTCTTCTCCTGACATGGTGGATAGTGTTGCCTTTAGACAAACTCAGGCCTGCTTGTGAAACTGAGGTAGGAGGAGTGAAATGAAATGATGGTGAGGGTAACCCTTGTAAATGATTGAGATGGAGGTGGGTTTATGACTGATTTGTTTTGAGCTTGGAGGAGGGCTTAACTTGAATTGATTGCAGTTACCCTAATTCACACTCCCCTTAACTGACAATTTCTTGTTTGGAGGTCAAAACAGAGGGTTTACCATGATAACTTAGGGTTTGTAGGCACTAAAGTTTGATCATTTTCCTTTAACCATTAAGTCATGAATTTCACTTGAGGAGGGGGGAAAATGTCCACTTACTAATTTTTTTTACTCTTTTGCAAGTTCTTGGAAGCAGCTTGGAGGGGTCCTTTTGGCCTTTTGAGGGAAATTTTCAAGTGAAGAGGGTTTTTTTCCCTAAGCGCAGTGCCAGGCAGAAACCTGGGCCTATTGGGTCCTCTTGGGCACAGCACTACCCATGTGCAGGCCTTCCAGGCTCCTACACACAACGCTGCACGAGTTTCTGGGTGGGTCGGGTCCTCCTAGGCGTAGTGTTGGGCACTCCTCTAGGCGCAACGCAATGTAAATTTACAATACGATTTATCCTCTATGTGCAGTGCTAGGTGCCCTAGGCGTAGTGCTTACTCCAAAGCGTAGCACCGGATGACTTTTCCCAGATCTTCACAAAACTCAAAAAAATTTCTCTTTGAATGATTTTCACTCTCTTGCAAGTGACAAATGAAGTTGAGTGATAAAAAAATCAACTTTCTATAGTCTTAGGAAGATACATTTACCTCTTGAAAACCCACATTATAATGTTTTTTGGTCTCTTTATCACTTCATTGATATTATTTTTACTTTTTGCAGTGGGTGACTTAAAAACATAAAAATTTCCCCCTTTTCCTCCTAACCATTTTTCTTTGTTGCTCTTCAGTTTTCTGACAAGATGGATTTTGACCTCTTTTGACTTGTTTGTGTCTTTATCACTCTGCTTGTAGATGTTTTCTTGAGTGTCATGCTTTACTGTGTTTTGGCTTGTCATGCCTTTCAACCACTTTCAGTCAACAAGTGCCATGAAAACTTTGAAGTGGCTCTCTTCCTTCTGTTCTCTGGAGCATGATAAAAACACCTTGACAACCTTAGGCACTTGCATGGTGGCATCATCCTTAAAACCTCTCTATTCTTACCTTGGAGATTAAATTGCCTCCTTCTTGATGGGTGACTGAGGAACTTATTTTCATTTCTCTCACTGATTCTCTAGGCATGATAAATCCATCTTGTACTGTCAACACAGTATTTACAATCAAGTTTGTCATTATCTCCTCTTGGCCACTTCTGATTTGTTGCAGGCGCCATGGCATAATGATTTAGCCCTATCTAATGCTTTTGGTGTTGGACACTTTCATAATAGTGACCTCATGATCACTTTGGCATTCTATCTTGAGCCTCAACCCTATGCTTTGATTCCTCTAATCATTTGAGGGCAAGTGACTGAAAATGAAGGCTTTGACCTTCCTTAAACTGATACTCTTTCATGCTCTCCCTTTGAGGGAGTGAAAAACTCTACCTTGGCAAACCCTAGAAGTCACCTTTAAGAGCCTCTTCAAACTCTCTTTCTATTTTCATCATGGAGGCTCCTCATCTTCATTTCACCTTCTTTGCCTATCTTTACAAAACCTTAGGTTTTAGGGATGTTAGAGAAAAATCATTAGTGTTTTCTTCTAAGTTCTCTATAGCCCTTTCAAGTTCATTTATTTATGCTCAATTCACCTCACCTTTTTCCCTTTTTTCATTTATAACTTCTAAAAATCTTCAATTCATGCTTGGTTGTGCTGGTGTGCCTCTGTCCTTGTGTTTTGTTGCCTTGACTCATTGCTTGGAAAACTGCTGGTCCAATCAGTCCTAGAAACCCTGATTTTCCTTGAACATAGGCTAATTCCTCTTCCATTTTTTTTTGTATATCTTCTAATGAGGGGTAGGCCTCTTACCTTACCTAATTTTCTATTGATAAACACCTTGACACTCTTGTAGAAATATCAAAATGGATAGTTTTCCTTTTGCAAAATTTTATCCTTGGAAGAGCAGTCCTCCCTAAAGTTCTTCTTGATCTAATTTAGACAAAAAGGTGTTGATATTTTTCAAATTTTGATTCTGATTTTAACACATGAAAAACAATGATTTAGAACACCAAAGATAAACCTACAACCTATGAAAACCATAATGACCTAGTGGGAGGCTCTTTGACTTGGTCTTTGACTGAAATCTTGGCTTAGGGTCTTCAAGTATAAAAAACAAAGTTTTTTGACAAATTGATGTATTGAAGATCCAAAATCCAATTTACTTGATTTATCTAAAGAGCCTACAGAGATATTTTTGAGACCATCAATCCTTGAGGCATCTGGGAATATTAGAAGGAGTAAGTTGGTTGGTGATCCTAGTTGGAAAGTGGAGGGGTTAAGCATAGGAAAAATAGAGTATTGAGGTTATGGGTGTGAAAATAAGACAAATATGAGTGGCATGAGTCCACGAGGGATCCTCTAGGAGTGGTAGGCTAACCACTGAATGGCAGAGTAGTGAAATAGTGAAAAATTTATCTTAAGGATAATGAAGGCAGTGAGATTTCTAAAACTCATAATATTCATGAATCTTGCTTTTAGAAATCTAGGAAAAGAATTTAGTCATCTACAAAATGGAAAAAATTATTGATGACTAACACATCAGTCCCCAGATCCAAAATAACCTGATCCATTTCATACTCACCTATCTGAGCATTCAAGTGCATTTGCCGACCAGTTATTCATTCATTCCTATAAATCTTTTTGACAGCCTTCTTCTCCATCCGAGGTTGTTCCTTCTCTGTGCAGTTTTCAATAAAATATTGAAGGTTCTCGATTGCCTTATTATTGTGAAAAAACTTAATACAAGCTTGCAGGAAGGGTTTCATCTCAACAGACTCATTTCCTTCGATGATGTCCATAGCAAGCTTGCATGATACTTTAGATGTTGATGTGGCTGACTCTATGAAATCCTTCTTAGCTTCTACAAAGGTCTCCTTATCCCTATGTAAGTTAAACCATTCCTTCTTTTCAGGGGCCTTTCGAACCTAGATATCCACAACAATTTTCTTCCCTTTATCTTCATCAGTCCTTGCGTCACTCCTAGTTACGATGTTCAGACTAGGTTCATCATCGCACAACTCAACCCTTACCATATGGATATTTTGAGTAGGGGTCTATGGATTGTTCTCCTAAATTCTTGCAATTAATATAGGAAAATCCTAAATAACATGATCAAATTGTCTATAATACTGGCAAGATTGTTGTGTTGGGTTTGTATAATCGCGTGCATCGTAACCAACATTTCTGTAGTTATAGTAGATGACTTGAAATCTCCCGCAACCAACTCCTCCTCCTCTTCCTCCTCCCCTGCATTGGAATCCACCATGCACAGATGGAGATGCAGGTGAATCTGGTCCTCGACCCACACTTGCATCCTATACGAACTAGCGTACTCAATCATTAAATCAAAGTTGTGACATTTCTGCTCGTCATGTCCCATAGATTGGAAAAATTTGTAGAAAGGTTGCTTGAGCTCTAGAACATATTTACCAATCCTAGGACAAAATTTTGTCATGTGTAGACTAGTTGCTTGAAAAATCGTGCACCATAATGTGGGAACTTCAATTTTCCCTTCTACACTCTTAATCGGACTTGGTCCTCAGCTGCTAGATAGTTATTGTATACAGGACACTGATCATTGTGATGCCCTTCAACTTTACAATGTATGCACCATACTTCTATGCATAGATCCTTCTCTTTCTCTTTTTGCAAACATTGTATCTCCAAGTGTAATGCAGCTAACTGGATTTGGATCTATTGAGCCCCAGCCTGTGCACTTGGTACAGGTGAGGCTTCTAACTTCATTTCGATCTCCATAGCTTCAGCCTGTGTCACAATCTTCTGCTGATTTAGGGACTAGCGTAGATGTGGTAGAAACATGGCAATGAACCATTCTTTGTGCTATGTGTCATCAATAGTAAATCCTCCATCTCTAATGGTGAAATTAAACCATTGATCCACCTCCCATATGGATTCATTTACTTTTTGGTAGGTCTCTTTTAGCTCAGTAACACATTGAGCATACGATTTTGTCTTTTTGAACTGCTCCTTTAATATGGCTTTGAGGTCATCAATTGTCACATTAGGGTTTGTTTCTATATACCTTATATGCTAATCTAATGCGTGTTCTTGAAATGCAATAGCAAGATGCACTTTATAAAAATTATCATTATTGACCTGTTGCGATGTCCACACAATGTATCTGACAAACCAGAATTGGTCAACATATTCATTCCTAACACACCCAGAAATTTGGTAGCTTTATGGAAGTAGCCATATCAACTTCTGGTGGTGGAGGCAGAGGTGGTGTGGATGCGTTGTTAGTGTGAGATGAATGTGGAAGTGGAGTGGATAGGATCTAAACTATAATAATTTTTTCTTCTTCTGCATGCGTAGATTCATTAGAGTGTAATATTTGCAAAGGGGGAATGCAACAATAGAATGTGGAATGATATAAAAATAACATAGTTCATCTTTTATAAAGCAGGAGGCCAGTATGTAGACCTTACATTTTTTATTACAACAACAAAATACATGTCAAAAGTGGCCCATAAGATGCATGACAGGAAAATACAAGTCTCCAATGATAGAAATCCCTCAAAATGAGCTGCTGCAACCTTATATTAAGATAGGAAAAACGTTACAACGTTATTGGCTCTACAACAGTTGTAAATTACACATCAGATATAGGGAAAGTATGGGGACAAAAAGTTAGATCTATAACAGATCCATTCACTATACAAGCTCCTCTATCAATCCCCCTCGTGGTTTTCAGCAATATACCAAGTAGAAGATGTAGATATGATATCTAAGAATGTAGATATATGGAAATATTTAGATCTAGAAAGTGGATCTAATACAATATAATAAATAAAATGAAATCCTCCAAAATATTTCCAAAGTGAAGGGCAGATCCCCAACACCTAGAAAATCACTCTCCAATTGGTGAGCTGAAACACCCTGCAAATACACCTACAGAAATAATGCAGATCTGGATCTATACTGTGCTATAGGGATCAATATATAGTTGGCCTGCAACCAATATATGAAAATGATGTTCAAAGTCTTCAATACAGTCCTCCCAATGAAGTAGAACCCTCCTCCACTAAAAATAAGCATTGAAATGGACTAGATCTGAAAGATATAATCTCCACTTGTTGCAGCTTGAAAAAAAAATCAAACCCTCCATAGGATATACGCTGTAGTTGAAATAAGTAGCTTGGCCCTAAGCCAGATAGTGGAAAATGCAATACAAACTCTCCCAAGAGCTACTCAATGGGAAGAGGTGGGATTCTCGATCAGGAACACCCAATGCCGAACAACATTATTCTCAGTTAAATAGCAAGAGAATGAGATATGTCTAAACAAATAATATACTCAGAAAAATGTCATATCATCAACAACCTTCTCATGCTTCCACCCTCTTCCTTTTATAAGTTGAGAGCTTGCAAACCCTAAACCACCTTCAATTAAAACACTCCTTTCACACAAATCAGCTCCATCTAAAATTTCGCTATGCCTCATTGATGGCCACTCCTCCAAGACAACACTGTAGATTTGGTCAAGGTTGACCCAGTCAAAATATCCATCCCCTTTCACACCTAAGGGTGCTTGTTTAAACAGCCAAGATTTAGCCTTTTCACATTTGCCATTGATAAGTTCTTTATCAAGGAGTTTTATGAACCTCCTTTGCTCTTTTATTCTTCAAACAAAGAAAAAAAAAATGAATATTCCCATTAGCTTAGGACTATTTTGGAATATTAAAGTCCTCCCCTCCCAAATGTTGCTTGTCCCCAAGCAACTGCAAGGACAAAACTGAAGATGTGGGGGACATTCATTCCCATATGGAGCTCCAATCTCCAAGCTATCATCCATACAAAATGAATCACCCTCTAGATTGGTAATTCATAGCAAAACTCCTCCCATGTGAGAGGCACCTCCCAAGTGCTCAAGTTACCCAAATGGCTCATCCCATAAGGAAACAAGAGACCCAATGTAGAAATCATGGATGTTCCAATGCCTTCCCAAACATATGAAACATAAGAACCATGGATAATCTCTCTCCCAAAGGACACATCCAATCCTTTCATCCTCCCTCCAACCATCCCCATAAAAAGTACAGGTACATCATCAATGTAGGGGATCAAAACAACATAGATACAAACATAAATTTGTGCATAAGGAGGTGGGTCATAGTCCCACATGTGGAACCAGCGCAGTGCATCTCCTGACTGCATTAGATCAAGATGTGGTTAGTGGTTTCCCCACCACTTACTTGCTGCCCATATCATCTCACCATGGCTGAAAGTGTGAGACATATTTGGTGACTTAGGAAAGCACCCATCATGTTGCAAAATATCCTTTTGTCCTCGAAGGGAGTGGCCATATTCAGTTTTTTTTGTGGCCCAAAGTTGACCATGAAGCTTATAAGGTAAAAAAATCATTCTTGGAGTCATGGCCCGCATAAACATGGTGAAAGAATGAAAAAAATAATCAAATGAAACATTATTTACATGAGCGTATGTCTCACCAAAACTTCTCCTCAAACAAATGGAGTGGTGCATAGATTTGTCCCTTTCCTCAAAAGGAGAAAGAGATGGTTGAATTAAATCCTCCATAGATTCAGGTTGTTGCCCCATCTCCACATGGTACATGCATCTTTGAAAATGCTGATATAGTTCTCATTCAAAGCCCTTCCAAGTGTAGCTCCTCATGATGATGTTATAGAGTCTCATGGAGTATCTATGGCTGAAACAAAACTCTTCATAGGCCCTTTGTAGTAACTTCTCCTTGAGCTTGGAGGCTCTACATAAGAAGATCCTACCATGATAATAGATGATTTCTTCATGGAATATATAGCCCTCTTCATGCAGCTGGTCATCAAGTATCATGCATGTGTGAAGATCCTTGGAATAGTCCACCAATAGTTGGGATTTCCAATATGGATCTAAACTCCTCAACAATGACAGCGATGATGATCTATCAACTGAAATGTTTGTCATGTGGCTACTCCTTTCTTTTACATCTCCCATGCCAAAGGTATGTGTTGGAAGGTAATCCCTTCCCTCCTTCTCCTTCTTGACATATCCCATGCCAAGAGTACATGATGGAAGGTTGCTATTCCCTCCTTACGGCCCTTATTGCATATGCACATGCTCAAATGAAGATGGAAATATTTGCAATTTAGTCTTCTATGGAAGGCTGTCATCTATCCAAAACCTAGGCTTGGTCTTGCCAAAGTATGCATGTGAGAAAACCATCTTCTATCATGTATGGAAGATTTCTCTCCAAGTGAGATTATCTTTTGAGTCTTCATAGCCAAGGACTGCCCTCCTTGCCCCATGATGGTGTCATTTTTCATCCTTGCAGCATCTTCTCTCAGCGCAGTATGAGATGAGAGAGTGGATAAGGGTGATAAGAGGAAAATATTTCCCTCCTCCTTGAGCTCCCCAAACACTCTCAGCATTGTATTGTGTTCTTCAAATGCTCCCTTCCTTCTTGGATCTATGAATTTAGCATCAATGTGTGAGACTTATTTCACCAAATCTGAATCAGATGGTCTCCCAGGTGGTTTACCACAAGATAATGATGTCTCATGGATCATCCCTGTGTGTATAATAGATGGGATCATCATATCCCTACTTCCACTGTGCAAACTCATCTCTATCTTTTGTGTGGAAGTTTCATGATAATGGGGTATCACTCTTAAGGATGCAATAGTGCTTCTGATTGGAGCAATTGCCCCATCCTTTCCTCCATGTAATAGTGGATCATCTCCTGCTGTGTCAGCACTGTGATCCCACCTTTTTTCTTCTTCTCCTACCTTCTGCAAGATTTCATAGTCTAAGGTGATTTCTTCAGATGTAATTAACCCATGTACACCCAAAATATCCTTGGTGTCAAGAGCCTTGATCACAAAGGAATGATCTAGCATAGTGTGTGTCCCCAAGAATGTATCCAATGTTGGAACACACTTCCTCCATTATTTTTTCTCATTTCCTATCAACATAGACACATGCTGCTCATGATATTCATGTGTAATATCCCTTGGAGCTTCTTGAAAAGATACAAGAGTCCTTCTAGTGGAAGTAATTGCTTCACCTCCATCTCCAAATAGAAGTAGATCTCCTCCTACTGTCATAGCACTGGAGGATCTTTCCGGCTCTTCCTCTTCCTTCTCCTCATCAATGGAAAATACCTCCTCATTAAGAGACCCTTTTTCTTTATTTCCTCTTGAAAAAGGAATCCTCATGTCTTCTTCTCGAGAAGAAAGTTCTTGCTGAAATGGGGCCTTTTCCCTTGGCAAAGCATGTCGCAGATATTTAACCCCCTCAACAATGTTCTGAAATGGAGTTGGCTTTATGGATCCTTCCAACTCATGCAAAGGTTATGAATTCTTGGGCTTGGTTTTCTCACCCAAGGAAGTTTCAGATTGTTTAAAATCGAATATTTCACTAACCTCCAAGTGAACTTTGCATAAGTAGATATATTTTCATTTTTCAATGAAGAAGATTCAAATAACCACCAGGCATAGGCCTTACCTTCAAGACGTAGCGCTGCTACTCTTATGGATTCTTCTTCTGAAACTTGATGCAACTGGAAATATGTGTCTAGCTTCCTTACCCAAGATTTGGCTGAGCTCTCGGGTGATCCATAAAAAGTAGGTAGAAAGAATCTACCCAAAGTGTGCTGCACGCACCCTCTTCTTCTATTGTAATTATTGGACCTTCTCTCTTATTTAAGTTGACAAAACCCTTGGAAGCTTAAATTCTCCTTGAATCTTCTAGACTGAGATTCATATTCTTGGAGATAGTCACCAAGAGTCTCCTCCTTTGGTGTTTCTCTTTATGCTTCTTCTCTTGCCAAGAATGTACACATGCTACAACATTGTAGATCTGATTGTGTGGCTGAATGTTCACACACATAATATGAAGAACTGGGGCTTTCTTCATGTGAAAATCTTCTTGAGGGACCTTCATGTATTTCCCTCCTCATTCCCCTGATTTTCTCTTTTAAGCTCATGCATAGTTTGGAAAAGGGTTTTTGAGAACTCCTCTCCTTTCATTCTTCCAGATAAAGGGGTTTTACCCTTGTTTTCTTTGTCTTCTGTGTAATCAAACTTATTCTCTATTTTCTTCAGATACCTCTTCTCTCTATCAGTAAGAGGTCCTTCTTCTTCAAAAGACATATTGGCTTCTTAGTAAGCACAAGTTGTGCCAAGATGATGCTCTGATACCACTATAATATTCCTAAATGGGGAATGCAACAATAGAATGCAGAATGATATAAAAATAACGCAGTTCATGTTTTATAAAGCATGAGGCCAATATGGAGACCTTCAATTTTTCATTAAAATAGCAAAATACATGTTAAAAGTGGCCCATAAGATGCATGATAGGAAAATACAAGTTTCCAATGACAGAAATCCCTCAAAATGAGGTGCTGCAACCTTATATTAAGATAGAAAAAACCTTAAAACATTATTTATTAGCTCTACAGTAGCTTTAAATTACACATCAGATCTAGGGCAAGTATGGGGACAAAAATTTAGATCTATAGCAGATCCATACACTATACAAGCTCGTCTATCAATCCCCCTTGGGGTTTTCAGCAATATACCAAGTACAAGATGTAGATTTGAGATCTAATAATGCAGATATATGGAAATATTCAGATCTAGAAAGTGGATCTGATCTGATATAATCAATAAAATGATCTCCTCCAAAATATTTCCAAAGTGAAGGGCAACTCCCCAACACCTAGAAAATCACTCTCCAATTGGTGAGCTGACACACCCTGCAAATACACCTACATAAATAAAGTATATCTCGATCTATACTGTGTTGTAGGGATTAATATATAGTTGGCCTATAGCCAAGATATAAAAAACAATGCTCAAAGTCTTCAATACAGTCCTTCAATGAAGTAGAACCCTCCTCCACTAAAAATAAGCACTAAAATGGACTAGATCTGAAAGATCTAATCTCCACTTGTTGCAGCTTGCAAAAACAGTCAAACCCTCAATAGGATCTGCATTGTAGTTGAAAGAAGTAGCTTGGCACTAAGCTAGATAATGGACAATTCAATACAAACTCTCCTAAGAGCTACTCAATGGGGAGAGGTGGGATTCCCGTTCAAGAACACCCAATGCTAAACAACATTATTCTCAAATAAACAACAAGAGAATGAGATATGTCTAAACAGACAATATACTCAGAAAAATATCATATCATCAACAACCTTCTCATGCTGCCATCCTCTTCCTTTCATAAGTTGAGAGATTGCAAACCCTAAACCACCTTCAATGAAAACACTCCTTTCACACAAAGCAGCTCCATCTAAAACTATGTTGTGCCTCATTGATGGCCACTCCTCCAAGATAACGTTGTAGAATTGGTCAAGGTTGACCCAGTCAAAATATCCAACCCCTTTAACACCTAAGGGTGCTTGTTTAAACAACCAAGATTTAGCCTTTTTCACATTTGGAATTGATTTATTCTTTATCAAGGAGTTTTGAGAACCTCCTTTGTTCTTTTATTCTTCAAACAAAGAAATAAAACAAAAATGAATATTCCCATTAGCTTAGGACTATTTGGGAATATTACACAGAGCTACTTGTTTCAGACTCCTCGTCACTATCATATGTACCTTTGAGAGGGTTGTAAACAAAATATTCTTTTAGGTGTATTTTGTAAGTTTTTCCGTTGCACATATAACTACCAGGACCTTTGCACATGGATCTAGATGGGCCTCTTCGGGACATTCACTCAATGTGGTTTCATAGAGTACCCTTTTCACATAAAATAATTTTAATCCACAGTTTAAGTGAGCACAGAAACTTATCTCTAGGGCCCTTGAAACATTTCCTTTTGGCTTCAGAATATGACACAAAAGTATGAATAAAAAATTTAGTCACAAACCCACCCAAAATGCTATCAATCGAATAAAATACCGCGTGGGTAATATTATTTCTATATTTCTCCAATTTTTGAACTAGTTCTGGGGTCCACTTGGTGATCGTGTCATCCTTCGCGCATGTATGAAAATCAGCAAGCCAAGACAATCACTCTTGAAACTCTATCGCAAAAGAAGAAAAGAAAATTTCGTGGATCTCTGTGTAGATATACCTTTGTTACCGATCTTCAGCAAATGACTTAGCCTAAATCACAGAGTACCTTCTTATCAAGCCAATCTTGCAATTAATTCTTAATTGGATGCCACAACATCAAATATCCCTCAAAATGATCTTGGTCCTAGAAATGGAACCATTTGTTGGATTAAGGGGTCCTGGCCCAGGTTCATAGTGTTCTACGCAACCAACAAAACCCTCCAATTACTGGCCCTTCCAACAGTGATCTGCTTGCGTAGACCAAATTCTCACCTGAAGCAATATGGGGGGGTGCTGAAGCCAGGCTTCCACACCCTAAGGGAGCGTATGATGTGGATCTTAACCCTACGTAACATATCTAACATTTAGTGCCATACGTGAATATTCACATAAACTAGATATAATTGTAGATAAACCCTTAGCTTCAATATGCGTAAACATATCAATATAATTTCTTTAGATATAGCGTATTAGAACAAAAATACACTTGTGCATCATATAGATAAATCTTCTGTAAAGTTCTAATACAAATACAATCCTTGCATGAATTTAACTGTTATGAATCTAATTCATAACTAAAGTAATAAATATAGTTATTGATAGAATAAAAGAGAATAAATGTAATTACTAACTAATCAATTAGGATTATGTTAAATATTCATTAGGTTAATAAAAAGGCATGTCTAAAAGACATGCCCATTCGTGAAAAGGTACCTGCATGGGTATAAAAGTGGGACCTCATTGTAAACTTTCAATCATGTCATATCTTATCAATAAAATATTATTATTATAAATACCTCTTGTGTATTTTTATAATTAAAGCTATTTCTGCTATCAAAGTCAACAAGCATACAAGTCTTCTGCTACAGTATTCAAAACTACGACTTCCGGTGCTACAGTGGTATCGGAGCCATCTTGAGCCAAGTTAGGGACAAGTTGAAGCAATGGCACATAACATTGTTGTACAAGCCTACGAACGTAGTTTACAAGCCTATGGACATAAACTACCACACTATGTGTCATTACGAGAAGAAATAATTGAGAAGATTAGGAAAGCTCAACAAAAGCTTCAGAAAGTAGAGAATTCTTGGGCAGAAATCACAAATGGTTTAAAAGAAAATTCTGCAGAGCTTAAAAAAATTTCTGTAGATCTTAAAAAAATTTCTCGTAATAGAAAAGAAAAACATGAGAAACAGAAAGATGAAAAATGCTGTAAAAATGAGAAAGCAGTTAGTTATGATAAAGGGAAATCAGTTAAAACACCCATGGAAAAGTCAACTAAATATATTCCCCCACCAATGCGTAATAAAAGTAAAGAAGAAGGGAAATGTTGGAAATGTGGAGACATATACTTCGCAGGACATGAATGTGCATTTTATACAAGAAATACCGTTTCCAGCACTAGTAAGGAAAAAGAAAAATATGCTTGTGTATCCAGCCCTCTTAATGGCCGCACACCACCATTGGTTGAAAATAACCATGCTTTTGCAACAAAACAATTATGTTGTATGGAAGCCCAAGAAAATCAAAGTAGAAAAGCTAAAGTTGCTGATAAGGTTGATATGGAAATTGCGCGATCCGAGATAGGAGAATTTAAGACTGAAGTCTTAGGGGAATCTAAATCTCACGATTCAAGAGATAATGTGTTTCCTTCTGAATCCATAGATTCAATTGCAGAGGATTGGTTTTGTGAAGGATGTAAGTTTAAACAGAAGGAAAGCAATCAGAAAAAATTAGAAGCTATCACAGAGTCCAAGACTGTATCTTCTTCTGGCCAGGTCACTGGGAAACAAGGTATTTGCAGAAATAGCTCTTCAAATATCTCAGGCTTAGGTAAATTGAACATATCTTCTGAGAAAATGCAGATGCAAAATTCTGCTAAAAATCCTGAAAGTCCTTGTAAGCAACAATTAGGTGATAGTCTTGGGGCTCCAGTAAGCAAGAAGCAAACAATTGAGTGTGGTAATTTGGCAATCAATGTGTGTCAACCAGCACTTCAAAGGAATAACTCGTTGAAAGCTCAAGAAACAATTAAAGCTGATGGATGTGGAGTTCTGCCACAAACAAAGAGCCCAATGAGACCTTCATTCACTAGAGATGGGTCATTCAAGATGCCTGAAGCAGGTAAGTCTGACAATGGTACTACATCATTGCCAGCATATAAGAATTCTACACCACGGCCATTCTCCAGGGAGAATTCTTTCAAGACAGCAGAAACAGCAAAGGTGAAATTTCTTCCATCACATTCTGTAGCTGGTCTTCGTTCAGGAGTTCCCTTGAAAGCATCCTCAAAGTCCAATGTTGTAGATGAGAACTCAAATGTAGCATCTCCTTGAACTGGCATAGTGAATTCTTGGCCATTTTCTCCCAGAAACATTAGCAGCCCAATGACAGATTCAGCAGGCTCTCCTGTAAATAGATCAGGTCCGCAATCATCTTCTCGCCAAACTGTAGTGAATTCTAGCTTGCGAAGTGTTGGATTACCGAACGCCAACGACACACTTCCATCTTTTCTGTTATCTAGTAGATCAAATAATTCTTCTCGTGTAAACTCTATCTTCAGAAGCGGCACAGAGACTGGAAGTGGCAATGATGCTGGACCTCAACAGAGTGATTCTACCTTGCTTTTTCAGAAGAGGGGGCTGTCTGGTTCTGAGAAAAAAAATTCCAGAATTAATTTTTCACCCTGTCATTATCCTTTTTCCTCTATTTTTTGATTTCAACACACCTTCGCTGGTGGGCATCAGTATGCTGCTTCTTTCTATCAGTCGAGTAAGGATAAATGCTCACAATATGTATTTTGTGAAATCCAATTCTGCATGCTTCATATACTAGAAGATCCCTCAGCTCCTTATAAGAAGTGTGACTTTATTGTGCCAAGTAGTGGACAGAGATGCAAATTTGCAGTATCCCTTGGCATTGCAGACATCAGATTTGGTCAAATTTCGGATAGCCTTTCACAAATGAGTTGCAGTCACGGAGTACCACAAAATAATCATGGCGATAAGAAATCACATCATAAGATTATCCTTACTATTGAACCGATTGCTTCGGTTTTGCTTGCTTCAGTAGTTACAGGACTGCTGTTTGCATGGTGGAGGAGACGACATAGAATCAATGTGTCAAACGGACAATCTGAGGAAGAAACCGGTACTTTTTTGTTGATTCCCCAACTATTTCAACAAACGAAATAATATGTTCCTGCTTCTCTGCCGAGGTTTCCATCGAATGAATTTGGTTATGAAGAATCTTACACGAAATATAAGATTAAGATAGATTGCCCGCAGAAAACTATTTGTGATATATTTCTGCGAAAAAAATCAACTAATGTCGAAAATCATTTTTACGGGATTCTCCCGTCCGACGAAATTCTAGCTGTAAAAAAAGCTCTATCCGACCACCAATGGCATAGCCACAGACCGGATAAGCTTCCTGTCCGAAATCGAAGCTTTGCCGGAGTTAATCAATACGTCCGATACAAAAAAAAATGTTTGGATCAACAGGTGGAAAGTATTTTAAAATGATACGACGTGTATTTTTAATCCGGGTCTTCATAAGTGCGATTGGAAGGGAAAAACGTGGTTAAGTTGGTGAAATAAATAAAAAAAATATAACGCTGTGATGTTTGAGGACAAGTTCCAATTTAATTATGGTTATAAGTAAAAGTTATAATATGTAGGTATATATTATAATTATATAATTTATATATATATAAAATTATTATTATTTAATAAAATAATATATATATATATATATAGATTATAAAAAAAAAACACTTATTAATTTAATTAATTAAAATTACTATTTAATTAATTAAATTAATGAAAAAAAAGAAAAAAAGAGAAGTTAAATTATATATATATATAAAAGGAGAACTCAGTTTCGAGGCAACATTATTGAAGAATTATACAAGCAAAGGTATTTGTGATGAATTACACAATCTAAGATGACAAACGCCAGATGAAGGAAATTGTCAGAATTAAGCTTTGAGGACAAAGCTTTTCGAAGAAGGAGGCAATGTTATGAATCTAATTCATAACTAAAGTAATAAATATAGTTATTAATAGAATAAAATAGAATAAATGTAATTACTAACTAATCAGTTAGGATTATGTTAAATAGTCATTAGGTTAATGAAAAGGCATGTCTAAAAGACATGCCCATTCGTGAAAAGGTACCTGCATGGGTATAAAAGCGGGACCTCATTGTAAACTTTCAATCATGTCATATCTTATCAATAAAGTATTATTATTATAAATACCTCTTGTGTATTTTTATAATTAAAGCTATTTCTGCTATCAAAGTCAACAAGCATACAAGTCTTCTACTACAGTATTCAAAACTACGACTTCCGGTGCTACATTAACCTATAATTAAATTATATAGATGTGAATTCAACAGAAATAGATATAGATCTATAAGTTGCAGCAAATAACAGATAACTCACATAAGCATATCTATAACAAATTATCACAGAAGCTTCACAATAAACCAGGATGCGCTAAAAAATCTTCTTTATTAAGAGATATTCATTTCAATACAATTATTTCTAATTACTCATAACTTAGGTCTCTGCACACACAACCAGGTGGAGCCTTTCTACCCATACTAACACAAACTTAGATCAACAATTCATTCATTCATAAGACATGAGAGATATTCGATCATGGATATCTATCCTTACTCGACTCTTACATATTTATACCTTATGAACACACACATACCATGGCCTCAAACCATGGTTTGAGGCTAATTACTGCCATTTTAACCCATTACAATGATTAAGGGGCTTTGACCTACCCAAAAGCCCCTTTACTTTTGCACACAACGCGTTTTGAAAAAACTTAACCCAAAATTAACCCAAAAATGCTTTACCCTAGGGGACCTTGTCCCAACAGTCACATAATGATGCCAAGCTTGGTACTCATTGGTAGTCTCCCAAAACTACGAGATAGTGTCAGGATGGAAGTGTTAGGGTCCCGTGATTTGGCCGATTGGTGAGCCAAATGACGATGTAACATCAAACCAACCTTTGGAGCCCAAGGACCTAGCCTTCCTGGACTCAGAGAGGGCTCTCTCTATAAGTGTAAAAGATGTCGGTGTGTTTGCTTATGGTGTTCTGATATTAGGCTAGTTATGAAGGGAGTTTTTGATTTTTTGTTTTTAAGTTTGTGAGGGATGAAACTAATCAAAGATATAAAATGGATAACAAGAAGTTAGATCAACTGGGCTATGGGGTCAAAAAGGTCAAGGAAGCTATGAGATGGTGATGCAGGGCTGCTGTAGGGCCGATTTGATTCAAGGTAGAAAGGATCTTTGGGAAAAATGGAGTAAATGGACATTAAGTTTGTGAATAACAAAGAGTTTCAAGCATCACTGGTTTAAAAGATAACATAAACATGGTAAAGAAAACCCTTAATCATGCAATATGTAACTATAAACTAATCAACACTTCGAAACAAACATTCCAGCCATGCATAGAAGTATAAGACCCTCTAACTTTGGGAAATGGCTATCAGACTTTGGGGAAAACACATAAGACGGACTAACAACTCAAAATACTATGCCGGAACGCCTAAACACAGTCTTTAAGTTATTGGGCACTTTGACAAACAAGATTTCATAGTTTTAGGCAAAGGGCTAGATCGGGACTAGGCCTCCTTGGTTCAACAAGATGATAGGCTAATCAGTCAAAGAGATAGTTTTATGGACAGAACTATGGACAGTCATAGGTAAGTAGGGCACACTATACATCCTACTCAATATGCATAGAACTTATAACTAAAACTAGCAACAATATCCTTAAGTTACTAAAGAGCAGTTAAGAATTCTTTAGTACAACTAAGGAAGAAGAAAACATAAAAGCTATGAAGATTCAGGAATTTTGAGGTGCCTCCATGGGCATATCTAAAACTTAATCTCTACTGATCTATAGCAAGCAAGAAAGATGTATTACGAATGAAAACTAGAAGACAACAACAAAGCAAGAAACACTATACCATTCTACCATGTCATGGAATCCATCAACAATCCTTCATCATTCATCAAAAGCATCCAAGAGGTAGTCCAAAATCATAACACAAGTATGTTCTTCAAAGCTCATATGACCAATATATTGCTTCTTCTCTCAAGTTCAGCCTTGTTTTACAATGAAGCCTTGTGGAATAAATAGGCTCAAGTGAGGAAAACCTCATGATGCAACTAGCTATCCCATTGGCCTAATCAAAATATCTAAACTTGTCCTTGAGGCTTTGCAAAGCCCAAGGCACAAAATATCCCATAAAATATCTAAAAAAATGCTAAAAACGAAAATTATATTGACTTTGCATCATTTTCCAAGTGCAAAAATAGCTAAACGCACATTTGGAAAAAGCAGATTTTTGAGGTTCAAAAATTACAAAAATACTTCAAATTTATATCAGAAAAAGGTCCCCTGACTTGCCAGAACCATTTGGAAGCCTTCCCGGTGTCAAAATGAGGCTCATGATGGCCCGCTGGAAATCTCTCTGTGTCTACTTTCCGGCACAACTAAAATCACCTCAATCTGATGCCTGGAAGTCTTCCAAATCTGTACCTGTGTGTAAAAAACCAGGAAATAGCAGAGTGCTGATATGCTAGGCAGAATGTGCAAAAAGTGAGCATTTTTCGCCAATTTGAGGGGGCGAATGATCTCCAAATGCTCTGAAAATCACTGAGGACCTGCTCATAGAATTATGGCATCAAATGGTATCATCCTCCTCACTTGAAAAAACCTCAAACTGAAATGGCGAAATTATGAGTTTTCGACCAAAAACCCAAAAAATGCCAAAAAACAAAAAGTTGCCGAAATGGGCCCAAAATTGGCATGCATGACCCTCAGGGGTCCCTAGAAACATGCTCCGAAGCTGAGGCCAAAATATCAAGAGCTGATGTGCCTTTCTCCTCTTTCCGTGCCGGGCGTTTTCCCTTTGCCTTCTTCAGTTTCTCTTTGGCTGCCTTTAGTTTGCGCCGGGCAAACTGATTCAACTTTTGAAAGTGATGTGTCCTCTTCCTTTGTAGCTCCAGATCTCGGTTTGCTCTTTCAAGCTTCATCTCTAAGTGTTTGTTGGCTCTTTCAAGCCATGCCTCTTTGTTTTCTTCAATTTCCTGCTCAAGGAGTGCAGTGAGAGGAAAGGCTTGGAGATGGGCTTGCTCTTCTTCTTTCTGCTTTTCCAAGGCTCTTTTCAGCCCCATGGTTCTAGGCTTCTTCCGCCTAGGCTGGTCTTCCTCTTCTTCCTCATCAAAATCACCAATGCGTTCTTCTATCCTCGCTTGTGCCTGGCAGCTTCTTGCTTGTATTTAATTGCCCTTGCCTCATGAACTACTGTGTGAACATTCATCTGTTTATTTTGGGTTTTCCAAGAAGTGGTTGAAGTTCCTTTCCCATTGAAGATCATTCTCCAATGTCTCAATTTTCTCCTCTTTATGAATTAGGAGGTTTTCAAGAAGGTGGGCTTCATTATCGTTGTCATCACTCTGGATTGGAATGACAGCTGATGCTCCTTCATGTTCTTGAATTTTTCCAACCTTGCTTTTCCCTTTGAAGGCCAATCTAGCACTATTCCTTCTTGGCATGCTAATGGGAGACCTCTTGGGCAATTTTCTTTTGCTAGGGACAACTTTTGTCATCTTTGGAGTGGCAGCCTTAGACCCTTTCTTCCTTACTGTGCTGAGCTTTGTTCTTTTGGGAGGAGGGGACACAACTGATTTACCCTTGACATCTTCTTGAAACTGCTGCTCTCCTTGAGGCTGATGGATGCATTCTGCTTGCTGTTCATTTTTCTGCCCCTGTTCGCCAACATTAACTTGTTGTTCTACTTCAATGCCTTGTTCAATTTGTGTTTCAACTTGCTGCTCTTTTTCACCAAAATCAAGCTGCTGCTGTGTTTGGATTTCCTGCTCATTTTGTGGCTCAAGATGTGGCTCAATTTCCTGCCCAAGCTGCTGTTCCTGTCCTTCAACAACAAGCTGTTGTTCTTCTTCTTGTACCTGTTGTTCATCATCTTCTGTTTGATGCTGGCCTTCACCACTGTTCTGCTGATGTTCCTCATCTTCTGTTTGCTGTTGTTCATCATCTTCTGTTCGCTGCTGTTCATCATCTTCTGTTCGTTGCTGTTCATCCCTTTCCTCTTGCTCATGACCTTTCTCTTCTTGCTGTCTACTCCCTTCTCCTTCTTCCTGCTGTCCTGGCTGTTCTGTAGTCATTTTGAGCCTCCTAGGAGTGGGCCTGCTGGAGAAAGGCACAGGGCGATGAACAGGCTGAGTGGAAGACACATGGACAGGAGGAACAGTAGAGAAATTTGTGTGACTGATGAATACATCCCATGGAACTTCCTTCTTCTCTAGCTGATGTAGGATGATTATTTTGATCAGAGAATCATGGAAAAGGGAAGGTATTTGCAGAGGTGGGGCCTTCTTCTGGACAGTAGATGCTAATTTCGATGCTCTTTAATAAAAAAGTAAGGTGATTAGCTGCCTCGTTTCTAGTGGCATTTACCAATAAAGCATGGTAGGCATAAACTCTATCAAACCTCCCTTCACAAGTAAAATATTTCATTATGACTTTCATAAGAGGATCATAGCTGTCAAGAAGATAAGAAAAAGGGAAAATAGCAGTGAAAGCATCTCTATGCTCAGGCTCGATGAAAGGCTTGTAATCTTCTAGGTCAAGATGGGCCTGTTTGAACATATTTTTCGCCATGATATGGAATCTTGGTGGCCTTGGACACTGATCTTGGAGAAAACTTGAAATCAAGATCTGCTACCTGGAAATGCTTGTTCTGGAACCTCAAGGCGCATAGGTGTGTCAATGGCAAGAAACTTTTGACCTCCTGTATCTTCTGGCAGATGTCTAGAAAACCTACTTCATGGAAGTTGAAAAGGATAGATGGATGCGCATTCACCTCCTCTGTAGAGATTGGCTCATATCTTTTATGTGGGCCACTCCTGTTGTCTTGCCTTGGAGGAATTTTGACCTAACTGTGCTTTTGAAGAAACAAAACTGCCTCACTGTGTATAAACTGCCTTCTTGGAGTTAAACTGTGTTAAGTCACTGTCTTTTATAGAGAAACAATGTATTGGATGATTGCAACAAGTTTCCTTACAATACAAAGAACCCCTGCTCCCTTAAAAAGTGAACTTCTACCTTGAATGTATCTCTGTCAGTAGATTTCTCAATAAGAGACTATATAGTGAAAAGGAGACAACAGTTAGGTGAAATGTCTGTGCAAAGTATCAAGAAATCACCTTGTTCTTGTGAAGTTAAGAGGTCAACAACACATTTATATCTTTGTCCCAAGGTAGACCTTTCAATCATTTCAACCCTGCCTTTCCTAGTGTGCCTATCACTCAACACCCTTATGTTTTATGCAATCAACTCTTAGTGCAATTAGACAGTCAATGTCAGCGCTCAACAAGGTGACAGAGTAAAAATGCTTCAAAAGTTCAACCAAGCCTGCAATAGTCTTCTCTTTTCAAAATAACTAGGACCTCTTATCAATGTAACCCTTTGGCTTTGTTAGAAAAACCTTTACTCTATATGAACATCCACTTATCAATAAGCTTATGAATAAAAGACACAAAGTAAACTACACAGTTGAAAACTGCTTCGTGAGAAATAGTAGCAACATTTGCCTCAGAATTTTCAACCAATAACCGCTCTCTAACCAAAACCTTTTTTTTCATTATACTTACTATCCTCTACCGGTATTTTGCTCCATCAAGCAAAATCATACCACATACATGGTCAATCTCCTGTGGGCATAAATTGATCTTATTGGTATGGAACAAGGTATTGCACTTCTGTCAGCTCTAAAGTTTCAACAGAGGCTGTAGCAGCTTATTTCTTTCCCACAATCAAAACTCCTGTTTAATATGGAAACCCTGTCCTTTGTAGAAAAAACCCCTACCCCATCTGAAAATCAACTTGTCAAAATAAGCTTAAAGAACAAGACAGTCAAGTGGAAAACTCAGGAAAAAACTGCCCCTTCTGTGGTCTATAGGGTTAACTTTTTCCCTTTGGTATATTGAGGAATAAAACACCTTTGTTCTTTGATTTAGGAAAAGGTAAGAACACACAGTTTGGCTCAGCACATACTCTTTCCCTGTAGAGACCTTTAATAGTAATCTTACACTTCAGCACAGTCTTTGAACAAGGATATTCACACAGAAACAACTGTTTGTTGTATATGGTGTTGTAGCAGTCTTTATGTGGAGCAACTCCTTTTCAATGTGGAAAACCTATCTCTTTAGCAACATTCGAGACCCTTTAACAATCAACTTGTCAAATGAGTTTGGAGAGTGACAAGTGCCTAAACAACATAGAGAACAACTTTCCTTTCCTGTGATAGTAGGGGTAACTTCGTCTATTGATGCTTTGAAGACATAAGGTATTCTTGTTCTTTGATATGAAAAGGTGAAAAAACAAACTACTCTTATTTCAACACATTTCTTTCCTGTAGGCGCCGTTAACAACACATTCAGCTTTTAACCACAGTCTTACATCTCGGATTACCACACAGCAAAAAACACTGTTTTTCAACTATGGTGACAAGGTTTGAAAGTTTTGTAGGCTGTGGTGTGAAAAATTTGTAGCAGTTTCAACACATTGTTTGCTCTATAGGCATTTTTAGCAACATATTTATCACTCCAGCATGGTGTTTTTAAAACTTCTCACAGTACTTAGCAATTCTGAAATCAAGGGGGAGAACACGTAAAAATACCTTCAAACTTGATGGAAATCCTTTGTGGAGAGTTGGAACAACTTTTTATATGAACTGGAGGCGCGTTGGAGGTTTTAAAATTGCGCGACACTCTGCAGAGAAAGAACATCGGGAAAAAATCTAACCGGGCGGCCTGTCGGGTCGTGGTCGGGCGCCGTGTACAGGCGCGTCGCGCGACCGTTGAGCGCTTGTGCAAAGTTGCTTTTGAGCACGTCGCGCAAAACTCTAGGCGCGTCGCGCTGTTATAAAAACCTTGCAGACAACAAAAACCACTGTGAATTCGTCTTCAATCTCTGAAATGGAAAGAATGGATCGACTTTGCACTTCTTGGGGAGTCAAAAGGAGGTTCAACGGTCTTACAACTTTTTGAAAAGATGTGAAGGCCAACATATTTTTTAGAAATGAAAAATTGACAATCAACTCCATTTTTTAACCTTTGTAAGGCCTCTTTAAAGGTTTGCCTTTGTAATGCTGCCTTGGTGTATCCTTTGAAACTTGAGAACACGTTGACTTCATTTGAGAGGTGCTCCCTTTTTTTGAAACGATTTCGGCAACAGAATATTTATGCCCTTAAAAAAATGCCAATAAGGTTTTCAACTCTTTTTTAAAGAAAGCAAATACAATTTAAACGGTTAGAACTCTGTCCATTTAGGCATATAGGTCTGAGGAGTGGTTCCTGTTAATTCTGTCTTTTTTGGTGGAAATTTAACACCGAAATTCAAACTTTGAATAATACCCTGATGAATATCAAACCATCCACTGCCACTTTGTTCTTAATACTGTTGATGGCATTTGTCATGTAAACCCCACGTCAAAACTGTTTAAAAATCCTGAAGATTGCTTTATTGTTTGAAAGGGATAGGGTTTGTCTTTTCGCCTTGCTTTGACAGTTTCTTTCTTCACTTGTTTTCTCAACTTCTTTCTCACTGTAGGTGCCCAAATTTGTTGACATTATTTGGATTTAGTCATGGCTCTGTGATTTAAGAAAAGCGCCCCTTTTCAAAATATTTCTCTGCTTGTAGGTGCTTCATCAGTTTTTCTTCCACTGCAGGTGTCAAACTTTGCTGCAATTTTTCATAGTTTTCCATGGTCTTTTATTGAAGAAAGGCACCTTTTCACTACATTCCTATGCTCAAAACATATTATATAATATCTCTGTTTATTGAATAATGGAAACTTATTTTGTTTCAAACCTTCCGAACCCTGACAGTCTATCAAAAAAACTTCTTTGCTTATGATGAACAACAGTTCCAATGGTGATGTCTCTTGGTGATAAAACTCAAATTGCCCTTGCCAGCGGATCTTCTTTCCATGCTTTTCAAAGTTTTTACAAACTGAGATCATAACTTGTGAATAAAATGTCTTTTGAAACTTTGACTATTATCTACTTAGAGGAGGAAATGTCTCTTTTTGGAGCAGTGGCACTTAGATTTTGCCTTTGATGATTTTCAGAACCTGAAACACTGTGCCAAAACTCTTTTTGTACTTGATGAGCTTGTATACCCGTTTGTAAGAGGCAAACTAGATCAAACACATTTTTGCTCTGGGTATTATGCCAGAATCTTGCCTGCAATGTAAATCTAATTAGGTGATAGGTTTATCTTGACTGTAGATGCAAGTGCTAGGTCTCTTTGAGCTTTCTTCTTTGACTGGGGGTAAAAGACAAAACAGGGGATGATGCATGAGAGTTAGAAAGTGAAACAAGGAGAGCTGCTCTTTATGTTTCCTGTGAAGGAGCTCTTCACTGCCTCATTGTACTGCTTTTTGCTGAGGGGGAACTGAAATGTCACCATTTTCCTTGGTCAACTTATGACAAGTTTTTTGAAAGATAATCTCTGTGAGGATGGAGGTTAGCACTCTTTGAAAAACAACCACCTTTTATTCTGCCTGTGTAATGACATGATTTGTCATTTTTTCTTCAATTTGGTCTTGTTGAAACAGCAGGCTGCTTATGATTAGAGTTGTTTTCACTAATGATATGTCTCTCCAAGGTTTTAACAATGCATATGATTTGAAAACTTCAAATGACTTCCTTTACAAGACCAACACTCTGTTTTCCCTTTAACTTGCACACTTCAGACCCTAGCCCTGTTATGATCATCACTTATACTCAGAAAACCTAGAATCACTGTTTTACTGTCCAGTAAAAAGCAAACCTGGGCTTTTGCAATCCTTAAAGTCAATATTTGCTAGAGCCCTCTGCTTGTAGATGAACGAGGTGCCCTAACCCTCTGCTTGTAAATGAAGGAGGTTCTTGGCCATGACAGATTACCAGTTTGCTGTGACAGTGGTGTCTTTCTCTTACTATGATTTTCATGCTGAAAGGAAGCTGCCAGGTCTTGATGAGTAACTCTCTGTCTTGCAGATACATCTCAGGCTCATGTTTACATTGAGAAGCAGCTGCTCTTCTAAATGTAGATTCAAGAATTTTCTCCTGAGATGAAGTTATATTTCCTGTCTTTGTAGAATCCATAAAACACTGTGAAACACTTTATAATCAGCTTGAGACTGTGGTTTATGCAGTGCTGAGACCTAGGGGTGTGTAAGTGGCGCGACTTAGAGCTGTGATCAATTTGATTTGCAGAGTGGGAGGTATGTCATGAATGGTCTGTGTCAGATGGAGGTTTTTGGCTTTTTGATGTTTGCCAAAGGTAAAATGCCTTAAAGCGCCACTTCCTAACTTAGGGGAGGCTTTTGAAATAGATTTGGATTTGCTTTTTAGAGCTGATGGGCAGACCAGTAGGGCTGAAGCTAGACAGGATAGTGATAATGAGGTTTTGACTTTAACATGGGTGGACTGAAAAGTAGGAGGGCGAAAAAAAGTTTTATGAGGGTTTTCTAGATGAAAAATTGACATATGAAAATCAGCTATGGATATAGTCATCACTAACATGTGAAAAATACTGATGACTAAAAGTGGCTCCATTTGGGGAGGGCAGCTCCTCGTCAGGAGATGTCCAGAATTCAGATTTTTGGCTTATGAAGACCAGTGCCTTATCCATTGGTGCAAAAATTCACCCTTCTTTGATGCTATTTCTAAAAATTGACAGCATGGTTAACATCAATGATACTTCTACCTACCCCACTATCTTTCCTAACATTTTTTCTTCTCTTTGGCGCATTTGAACTAGCAGCCCTTTGACAATGTATATTTTTATTTTTGCAAAATGAACCTATCTATTTCTACTCTTATATCTGCCGGGAGTTCAGATTAAACTGATGAACTCCTTCATTACACTACCTATGCTAGATCGACTGTCAAGATTAAGCAGTTTGACAGGATTTTGTTCTCTAATCTAAAACATGAAATTTAAAATGATCAAATCAGGATTAGGCAGTCTGATTTGTCATGCATTTGCGGCATAAAATACAAGCTGCACACAAATATTATTTTGCAACAAAGGGAAACTAGACAAGCGGGGCTAAGATGTACAATGTATTTTTCATCTCTCGCTTCTCTCTTTGGTTCTGTTTTAGGCATGTGGAACCAGAATCTCTCCCTAATCTAAATTCTTTGATAAGTCAATCTTACACAATGTTGACTATCTTTGCACGCACTAACTTATCAGCAAATAAATTTAAACATGCTCAGCTATGATTAGGCTAGATAGCTGAACAAGACATTGAAGTACTAGTAGCGGCATTTAGGCTTGCTCACTTTCTGAAAGGCTATTTTTTGGAACATGGGGCCTTTTTTCTATCTTCACTTGCCCCCTTTTCTATCTTTTACTGTTTTTGACTTTTCTATCTTTTCAATATTTCAAACAATGGTATGTACAATGAATGAAAGTGTTCCAAACTCAGAAGTGGAGCTCCTGACAAAAATAATGCTTTAATGTCCTGCCATTCACAGGACCCCCAAAAATTTCAGTCCCATCAGGTTCTTGTAAGAAGAAATCATTGTTTCCACTGACTGAGCTGATGATGTAAGGCCCTTTCCATAAATTTTCAAACTTGCCATGTTTACCTTTGTCTTCTCTTCTAGAATCCCATTTTAAAACTTTATCTCCAATTTGAAAATCATTTTCTTTAGTTCTTCTGTCAAAAATATGTTTTATTTTATCTTGTGCTAACTGAGCCCTTTGGTAAACTTCTTCTCTGGTTTGTTGTAAATGGATAGTCTGATTTACCCTCCTTTACATGTCATTTTCTTCTATTTGGACTTCTTGTAATAGCTTCATTACCGGAACCCCTAAAGACGTTGGGAAAATGGCATCTATACCATAAACTAGATGGTAAGGAGACATACCTATGGATTTCTTGGTGGTTAATCTATCAGCCCATAAGGCGTGTATTAGTTTCCCATGCCATGCTTTTTGATTTTGTTCAAGAAGTTTTTTGATAATGTTGACTAGGATTTTGTTAGAGGACTCGGCTAGACCATTACCTTGAGGGTAATAGGCTGTGGAATGTCCTAATGAAATATGATACTTGTGACAGAAGTCTATCATTCTTTTGGAGGAGAAGGCAGCGGCGTTATCTGTAATGATCTTCCTGGGACAGCCAAATCTGGATAGGATATTGGTTTCTAGGAACTTGATGATGACTGAATCGGTGGCGTTCCGGGAAGGTATGGCTTCTATCCATTTGGTAAAGTAATCAGTGGCTGTGAGGATCCATTTATGTTGAGCGGATGAGGAGGGGCGAATTTCCCCAATGAAATCCAAACCCCATTGCTGGAAGGGTCCTTCAACTATAATGGGATGTAAGGGCAAAGGTAAAAGTTTTTTCTTGCCATCAAAAATTTGACATTTATGGCATGTCATAACTAGTTTGTGAGTATCAGGGAATAAGGTAGGCCAATAATAGCCGGCTCTAAGGATTTTTTTTGCAGTGGTTTTCCAGTAGAGATGCCCCCCGCATTCCCCTTCGTGCATTTCGTGCATAATTTTCTCTGCATCAGACTCAAGAAAACATTTAAGCAGCATACCAGTGGGATTTTTCCAATACAGAAAACCATCTAAAATGCAAAACTTTAAAGATTTTTGTTTAAGGAATCTTGCTTTTGTTTTGGATAAAGTCGAAGGAGCATTTAGATAAGTTAATACATAAAGAATATCTACATACCAAGGTGAATCTAGAAATATTTGATCAATAGGGGGGAGTGTTCATTCTTCCTGTTCTTCTAAAGTATCGACAAAATTTATATCTAAAGCTTGGAGGTTGGTTTCAGCCATTAGTCTTGCAAGTCCTTGTCCTTTAACTAGTTTGGTAGGCCGGATTTCTAAGTCATATTCTAGGATGATAGCGATCCATTTTCCACTTTTACCATCGGGATCTTGGTTCAGAATGTCTTTGACGACAGTATTAGGGACAAAAGCTATGACATGAGAATGAAAGATGTAAACTCGGAAATCTTTCAGTGCTTTTACTAATGCGAATGCCTATTTTTCCATGATGTTATATTTCAAGGGAGCATCTCTCAGGGATTTGCTAAAAAAGGCAATGGGTTGCTCTTGCCCAGCTGCATTTTTCTGCAACAACACCGAAGCTATTGTGTGTTCTGAGGCAAATGAAAAAATGTAAAAATATTTGGTAAAGTCAGGGCTTATCAATACTGGTGTTTCAGTTAAGGCCCTTTTAATTAGTTCAAAAGATTTTTTGGCTTCTATAGTCCATTTAACCCTGACCTCATTTTTTAACATATTTGTGATATCTTTCAGGAGTTCAGCAAGGTTTGGGATGAATCTTCTTAAGAAATTTATTTTCCCGATAAAGGATTGTAACTCCTTTATGTTTCTGGGGTGACTTATCTGTAATATACCTTCGATTCTCTGGGGGTCTATTTTAATTCCTTCTTCCGAAATAATGTGACCTAGGAGTTTTCCTTCCTCTAGACCGAAAAGTGTTTTCTTGGGGTTTAGGGATAAACCATACTTTCTACATTTGTTGAAAACTTTTCTTAAGTGTGCTAGGTGTTCTTCATATGATTTAGAATATACTGTTATATCGTCAAGATATATGACTATGAAAACACCTATGTCTTCTGAGAAGGCTATGTCCATGGCTCTTTGAAATGTGGCGCCAACATTCATCAGTCCAAAAGGCATTTTAACGTACATAAAAGTGCCCCAAGGGGTGGTGAAAGCTGTCTTATGTTGATCGGTAGGATAAACCAACACTTGGTTATAACCAGAAAAACCATCAAGCAATGAGATTCTTTTAGCGCCTACTACCTTCTGAAGTATGTGGTCCATTTTAGGCAGAGGATAGTTATCTTTCAGGCATGCTCTATTTAGGTTTCGGAAATCTATACAGAGTCTGATTTCGCCCGTCTTTTTCCTAACCGACACTAGATTTGAGACCCACTCAGAGTATCAGAGAGACACTATTATCCCGACATCATACATCTTTTTAATTTCCTTTTCAACCAACGGTAGTAATACTGGGTTTATCCTTCTTAACTTTTGTTTAAAAGGCTTTTGGTTTTCTTTGAGGGGAATTTTATGTGTTGGATGATGCTGGTGTCATATGATTTCAAATCTTGGTACCCCCATGCAAACACATCTTTAAATTATTTGAATAAATTGATGTACTTTTGTTTTATGTGAGGTGGGAGGGTTTTGGATAGTTTAATGTTTTTTGGCTCTTCTGGGCTTCCTATGTTGTATTCCTCTATGTCATCCTCAGTGGATTCCATATTTGGTTTTTTGGCCACATCGTTAAAGTCAAACAATTCTTCTAAAGGTGCGAGCCCTCTGGGTATGGTGTCATTTTCACAGTGTAAGACTTCGAGTTCCCTTTGGTCAATGTCCTCTCCTATTCCATTTTCATATGGATTGTCTACCAGGTTTAGATTGGTCCATAGAGGTGGATTTAGCTCTTGGTCTTGACTTTGGCTGGATTTCCTTTCTTTGTCTCCTGAGTCTATTTTGGTTATTTCAAACTGATTCCTAGATTGTAGGAAATCATCAATTTGATCGTCATCTTGGAATATTTGCCAATGGTCAAGATTATCTAGTACTGTAGGGCGATGTTTGACCTGAGTACTATATTTTTCACTTAGGCATGGTATTTGGCCATTACTCGCAGCAAAGGCGAGTTCATTTTCTAGGCTGTTTTGAATCCTAGGGATATAGGTGAGTTCATATTTCTCAAAGGTTTTAAGGATATCCAAAGCTGCATTCCTATATTCTCTTAGTCTTGGGTTCTTTGCCGAATATTCACCTTTGATTTGTCTGATTACAAGCTCTGAGTCTCCTTGGGCTGATACTCTCTTAGCGCCTAAGTCCCTAAGTATGTGTAGACCAATGAGAAGGGCTTCATATTCCGCAATGTTATTAGTACATTGGAATTCCAATCTAAAAGAATGCCCTTCTTTAGTATTGTGAATCCAGATGCCAGCCCCCGATCCCGTTTTGCCACAAGAACCGTCAAAGCTTATACTCCAAAGAGTTTCCTTTTCATACATGATACTAAGCTGTTTTTCAGGTTTCTTGGGACTTTGGTCATCAATTTATTCATTCAGTAATGGTTTGGAAATGTCTTCATTTTCTTTTATCTGCTTGTTTATATCACTTTCATTGTATAAGATAAAAGAATCTAAATTGGAATGAACGGAATAGATGGGAGTATTGTTTGGCCTATCTTTGTTGCTAACCATGTATTTCATGTGAGTCTCTCGGTATAACCTCCTAGTTTGGTTGAAAACTGGGATAGTAGCGAAGGACATATCCATTTGAAGACTTCCTTGTATTTTGGCAGCCCATGCCCTTGATAATAGCATTCCATACTTGGGCGGGATATCGGCCACTACTACGTCCATGACTAATTTTTTCGCTGGTAGTTGTGTTAGGGAAAAATCTAGATTCTTTATTAGACCTAAACATTTGACCTGGCTTGAGTCGAAAGAATACAGGTTTTTGTAAGGTTGGGTCACTTCTAGTCCCAGGTTTTCCATGACTGCTTTAGGCATGAGGTTGTGAGAAGCACCAGAGTCTAACATGGCATTATGTAATATCTTGTCCCGTATGTTTAAGCTTATATAGAAAGGAGAAATAGATGCTTCTTGGTATTCACCTTCTACTTTGGGGCCAAATAAGAGCTCGGGTTTGTCATCAGTTAGATTCAAGGTATCTGCCTTGCTCTCTAGGTCGAGGACTTTGAAGATTTGAGATCTATACCTATCCATAGTTATTAGCTCTGTGAGGGGTATGGTAATTTTTATTTTGGAAATTTCCCCTTCGAAGCTAAAAGGAGCATGTAGTTTGGGCATATTTGTTTCAGATTTTTCAGACATAACTTTTTCTATGTTCTTAATTTGCTGACTTTGGCTTGGGACTTTGTTTGATACAACCAACTCTGGGGTTTTTGTAGAGGTACTAGGAGTATCTGAGCTAGTACTTGTCTGAATGGCCTTACCTTTGTTTTGGTCAATCTTTTTGGCCCCAATTTTGTTACTATCCATGGTCTTGTTTAGGATGTTATCAGAGGTTTTGTTAGGATTACTCTTTTTGGAATGGTTTTGATTTTTTCTGCTTCTAAGGTTATATTGCCTGTGAGCTTCTATAATGGCATTCTGAAAATCTATGGCAGGATCGTCGAGATCTTCATAGTTGGTCTCACCCTGATTAGGAGAAAAGAACGCTTGTTCTTCTTTTGTGAGGTACACCTCACCCTCATTATCAGATCCTATGAGGTTTAAATGATGTTCATCAAGAGGTTCTGTGTCCCTGTCATCCTCTTCCACATAGTTTTCATTGAATGGTGGCCTAATCTGTTGGTCATTTTCCCTTGGTCTGTTTTGAGGCTGCTCCCTCCTAAAGTTTTGGTTTCGGTTTCTGTTTGGAGGGTTTGGTTGGTTGTCCCTAACAGGAGCCTTTTCATTTATCCTTTCCCACATTTTGGCCATTGTTTTGACTAAGTCATCTATTCTAGGATCTAGGGAAGGTGATGAAGTGGAGACCTCGTCTTTATATGTGACCTTTCTTTCTGATCTAGTCCTAGCCCTTTTTTATGCTAAGTTGGCATCTGCTTTTATGGCTATTTGTTGCATTTCCTCTAAGGTAGGGGGATCTTTGTCTCTCAGATGATATGTCATGTCCGGATCGAAACCCTCGGGGAATTTTGCCAAGGCTAAACCAAGTGGGGGTTTGAAATGAGGTGGGAGGGAGTTATATACACTGTTGAACCTAGTGCAGTAAGCTTGGACACTTTCCCCATTTTCCTGTTTTAGGTTGTTATATTCTGACAGGATTTGAATGGGGTTTCTTCAGATTTCCCACCTATTTCTGAAGACTTGATGTAGTTCTAGGATATCGTGGATGTTGTTTGGAGTTAAGCCTTTGAACCATGCTTTGGGTTCACCACCAAGACTTTGGGCAAATATTCTCATTCTGACGGTCTCGTCTTGTACCTCTAGGTATTCATAGGCATCAGTCATCCTACTTATATGCTGTTGAGGTTTAGTGGTGTCTTCTCCAGTAAAGTGTGGGATTTTGTCTTGATATTTATTTGGGAGAGGAGCCAAGGGTGGTGGCAACACCAAAGGTGCATACCAGGCTGCCATGACGGGAGCTAATGGATAATGTACAAGATGAGGACTAGTGGGATGAGATGAGGTGGTTTGAACAGGTGTGGCGGATGAACTTGGACAAGTGATCTGGTTTTGAGCAGATCTGGGATGGTAGGAGCCAAACTGATAGAGAAGCTGGAAGTCAGGAGGAGTGGTTGGTGAAGCTTCTCTACTAGGACTCTGTGGTGGGCCTAGGGGTTCAAGATCGTCAAAGTTTATCTTACTATATGATTTGCTTCTGGGAAGAGTTTTTGATGACTCTAATTCAAAAGGTGAATCTGGTAGGATAGTGAGATGTTTAGGTACTGATCTTGTTTTATGGATGGATCTACCAGAAGCTAGATGATCAGTTTCGGAAGCTTGCCACAGAATCTTCTCTGGGTCATCTACTATGATAGGGGGATTTGGGTCTGGATGGGATCTGGTGTTGATTCTTCGTGAAGCCAGATTTTGGATCTAGAGTTTAGAGAGAATGGTGTTGGTGAATGTTTTTGGATGAGTGATCTCTCTAAAGTTCTACTAAGGTGAAGGATGGTCAAAATAAAAGGGATGGACTAGTGGAGTCGCCAGGTGGAACTGGGTTGTTTTTTTGAAGATAGCTATGGTCCACCACCGGTAACTAATCTGGAAATATTTTGGATTTTCTGAGTTTATGTGCAGCCTATGGTTTAAAGTATCCTAGACTTGTTTCAACACTTTGCTAGGGTGATGAGAACAAAAAGAGTTTACTCTAAATGGGTCTATGGACTGCTTGCTTGTTTAGGGTATCTAAAGGACCAAAGAGTTTATAAGAGTTTGCTAGACTATCATGTACTTAGTGTCCCACCATCTCCCGCTATGTTTAGTGAGTGATGGGATAGATCTATCGGATAGTAACCTAGAGTTCGGAAAAATAGTAAGGCCTACTAGAGGTTAGTGGAGTCGCCAGGTGGATTATCAGTTGTTTTGAGGTATACTTGCATGGTCCACCACCAATATTGACAAAAACCAATCTAAGGGAGTGTTTTGGGGTTTTTTGAGTTTTATGTGCCTACAAGGTTTGGAAGAGTTTTCTATAACTGACTCATCATTTTGCTAAGATGGTGAAGGAGCTATTTTCTACTCTTCAGACAATATCTGAATTTACTAAGCTTGATTGAGACTTCAAGAGTTACTAAGGTGTACTTAGATTGTCACTAACTCAGAAGGTCCTACTGTGAGTGTCACTATGTTAGTGAGCAGTGGGATAAGTCAATCAGATAGTATTCTTTAAGGTCTCTTAAGGTCTAGGGAATCTAAGCTTTTAAACACTCAGAGTCCCACCGTGATCGCCATTATGTTAGAGAGCGGTGGGATAAGTCAATCAAACAATATTCTTAAAAATAAGGGACTTCTAGAGTTCTAAGGTGTCCTTAGATTGTCACTAACTCAAAGTCCCACCGTGATCGCCATTATGTTAGGGTCCCGTGATTTGGCCGATTGGTGAGCCAAATGACGATGTAACATCAAACCAAGCTTTGGAGCCCAAGGACCTAGCCTTCCTGGACTCAGAGAGGGCTCTCTCTATATGTGTAAAAGATATCGGTGTGTTTGCTTGTGGTGTTCTGATATTAGGCTAGTTATGAAGTTTGTTTTTAGTTTTTGTTTTTAATTTTGTGAGGGATAAAACTGATCAAAGATATAAAATGGGTAACAAGAAGTTAGATCAACTGGGCTATGGGGTCAAAAAGGTCAAGGAGGCTATGAGATGATGATGCAAGGCTGCTATAGAGCCGATTTGATTCAAGGTGGAAAGGATCTTTGGGAAAAATGGAGTAAATGGACATCAAGTTTGTGAATAACAAAGAGTTTCAAGCATCACTGGTTTAATAGATAACATAAACATGGTAAATAAAACCCTTAATCATGCAACATGTAACTATAAACTAATCAACACATTGAAACAAACATTCAAGCCATGCATAGAAGTATAAGACCCTCTAACTTTGGGAAATGGCTATCAGACTTTGGGGAAAACACATAAGATGGACTAACAACTCAAAATACTATGTCGGAATGCCTAAACACAGTCTTTAAGTTATTGGGCACTTTGACAAACAAGCTTTCATAGTTTTAGGCAAAGGGCTAGATCGGGACTAGGCCTCCTTGGTTCAACAAGATGATAATCTAATCAGTCAAAGAGATAGTTTCATGGACAGAACTATGGACAGTCATAGGTAAGCAGGGCACACCATACATCCTACTCAATATGCATAGAACTTATGAATAAAACTAGCAACAGTATCCTTAAGTTACTAAAGAGCAGTTAAGAATTCTTTAGTGCAACTAAGGAAGAAGAAAACATAAAAGCTATGAAGATTCAGGAATTTTGAGGTGCCTCCATGGGCATATCTAAAACTTAATCTCTACTGATCTATAGCAAGCAAGAAGCATGTATCATGAATAAAAACTAGAAGACAACAACAAAGCAAGAAACACTATACCATTCTACCATGTCATGGAATCCATCAACAATCCTTCATCATTCATCAAAAGCATCCAAGAGGCAGTCCAAAATCATAACACAAGTATGTTCTTCAAAGCTCATATGACCAATATATTGCTTCTTCTCTCAAGTTCAGCCTTGTTTTACAATGAAGCCTTGTGGAATAAATAGGCTTAAGTGAGGAAAACCTCATGGTGCAACTAGCTATCCCATTGGCCTAATCAAAATATCTAAACTTGTCCTTGAGGCTTTGCAAAGCCCAAGGCACAAAATATCCCATAAAATATCTAAAAAATGCTAAAAACGGAAATTATATTGACTTTGCATCATTTTCCAAGTGTAAAAATAGCTAAACGCACATTTGGGAAAAGCAGATTTTTGAGGTTCAAAAATTACAAAAATACTTCAAATTTATATCAGAAAAAGGTCCCCTGACTTGCCGGAACCATTTGGCAGCCTTCCCGGTGTCAAAACGAGGCTCATGATGGCCCGTTGGAAATCTCTCTATGTCTAATTTCCGGCGCAACTGAAATCACCTCAATCTGATGCCTGGAAATCTTCCAAATCTGTACCTGTGTGTAAAAAACCAGGAAATAGCAGAGTGCTGATATGCCGGGCAGAATGTGCAAAAGGTGAGCATTTTTCGCCAATTTGAGGGGGCGAATGATCTCCAAATGCTCTGAAAATCGCCGAGGACCTGCTCATAGAATTATGGAATCAAATGGTATCATCATCCTCACTTGAAAAAACCTCAAACTGAAATGGCGAAATTATGAGTTTTCGACCAAAAACCCAAAAAATGCCAAAAAACAAAAAGTTGCCGAAATGGGCCTAAAATTGGCATGCATGACCCTCAGGGGTCCCTAGCAACATGCTCTGAAGCTGAGGCCAAAATATCAAGAGCTGATGTGCCTTTCTCCTCTTTCCGTGCCGGGCGTTTTCCCTTTGCCTTCTTCAGTTTCTCTTTGGCTGCCTTTAGTTTGCGCCGGGCAAACTGATTCAAATTTTGAAAGTGATGTGTCCTCTTCCTTTGTAGCTCCAGATCTCGGTTTGCTCTTTCAAGCTTCATCTCTAAGTGTTTTTTGGCTCTTTCAAGCCATGCCTCTTTGTTTTCTTCAATTTCCTGCTCAAGGAGTGCAGTGAGAGGAAAGGCTTGGAGATGGGCTTGCTCTTCTTCTTTCTGCTTTTCCAAGGCTCTTTTAAGCCCCATGGTTCTAGGCTTCTTTCGCCTAGGCTGGTCTTCCTCTTCTTCCTCATCAAAATCACCAATGAGTTCTTCTATCCTTGCTTGTGCCTTGGCAGCTTCTTGCTTGTATTTAATTGCCCTTGCCTCATGAACTACTGTGTGAACATTCATCTGTTTATTTTGGGTTTTCCAATAAGTGGTTGAAGTTCCTTGCCCGTTGAAGATCATTCTCCAATGTCTCAATTTGCTCCTCTTTATGAATTAGGAGGTTTTCAAGAAGGCGGGCTTCATTATCGCTATCATCACTCTGGATTGGAATGACAGCTGATGCTCCTTCATGTTCTTGAATTTTTCCAACCTTGCTTTTCCCTTTGAAGGCCAATCTAGCACTCTTCGTTCTTGGCATGCTAATGGGAGACCTCTTGGGCAATTTTCTTTTGCTAGGGACAACTTTTGTCATCTTTGGAGTGGCAGCCTTAGACCCTTTCTTCCTTGCTGTGCTGAGCTTTGTTCTTTTCGGAGGAGGAGACACAACTAATTTACCCTTGACATCTTCTTGAAACTGCTGCTCTCCTTGAGGCTGCTGGATGTATTATGCTTGCTGTTCACTTTGCTGCCCCTGTTCGCCAACATTAACTTGTTGTTCTACTTCAATGCCTTGTTCAATTTGTGTTTCAACTTGCTGCTCTTTTTCACCAAAATCAAGCTGTTGCTGTGTTTGGATTTCCTGCTCATTTTGTGGCTCAAGATGTGGCTCAATTTCCTACCCAAGCTGTTGTTCCTGTCCTTCAACAACAAGCTGCTATTCTTCTTCTTGTACCTGTTTTTCATCATCTTCTGTTTGCTGCTGGCCGTCACCACTGTTCTGCTGCTGTTCCTCATCTTATGTTTGATGCTGTTCATCATCTTCTGTTCGCTGTTGTTCATCATCTTCTGTTCGTTGCTGTTCATCCCTTTCCTCTTGCTCATGACCTTTCTCTTCTTGCTGTCTAGTCCCTTCTCCTTCTTCCTGATGTCCTGGCTGTTCTGTAGTCATTTTGAGCCTCCTAGGAGTGGGCCTACTGGACAAAGGCACAGGGCGATGAACAGGCTGAGTGGAAGACACATGGACAGGAGGAACAGTAGAGAAATCTGTGTGACTGATGAATACATCCCATGGAACTTCCTTCTTCTCTAGCTGATGTAGGATGATTATTTTGATCAGAGAATGACGGAAAAGGGAAGGTATTTGCAGAGGTGGGGCCTTCTTTTGGACAGTAGATGCCATCTTCTCGATGCTCTTGAATAAAAAGTAAGGGAGATTTAGTTGCCTGTTTCTAGTGAAATGCATCAATAGGCGGACATGGTAGGCATAAACTCTATCAAACCTCCCTTCACAAGTAAAATATTTCATTATGACTTTCATAAGAGGATCATAGCTGTCAAGAAGATAAGAAAAAGGGAAAATAGCAGTGAAAGCATCTCTATGCTCAGGCTTGATGAAAGGCTTGTAATCTTCTAGGTCAAGATGGGCCTGTTTGAACCATTTTTCACCATGATATGGAATCTTGGTGGCCTTGGACACTAATCTTGGAGAAAACTTGAAATCAAGATCTGCTACCTGGAAATGCTTGTTCTGGAACCTCAAGGCGCATAGGTGTGTCAATGGCGAGAAAATTTTGACCTCCTGTATCTTCTGGCAGAAGTCTAGACAACCTACTTCATGGAAGTTGAAAAGGATAGATGGATGCGCATTCACCTCCTCTGTAGAGATTGGCTCATATCTTTTATGTGGGCCACTCCTGTTGTCTTTCCTTGGAGGCATTTTGACCTAACTGTGCTTTTGAAGAAACAAAACTGCCTCACTGTGTATAAACTGCCTTCTTGGAGTTAAACTGTGTCAATTCACTGTCTTTTATAGAGAAACAATGTATTGGATGATTGCAACAAGTTTCCTTACAATACAAAGAACCCCTGCTCCCTTAAAAAGTGACCTTCTACCTTGAATGTATCTCTGTCAGTAGATTTCTCAATAAGAGACTATATAGTGAAAAGGAGACAATAGTTAGGTGAAATGTCTGTGCAAAGTATCAAGAAATCACCTTGTTCTTGTGAAGTTAAGAGGTCAACAACACATTTATATCTTTGTCCCAAGGTAGAAATTTCAATCATTTCAACCCCACCTTTCCTAGTGTGCCTATCACTCAACACCCTTATGTTTTATGCAATCAACTCTTAGTGCAATTAGACAGTCAATGTCACAGTTCTGAACAAGGTGACAGAGTAAAAATGCTCCAAAAGTTCAACCGAGCCTGCAATAGTCTTCTCTTTTCAAAATAACTAGGACCTCTTATCAATGTAATACCTTTGGCTTTGTAGAAAAACCTTTGCTCTATATGGACATCTACTTATCAAATAAGCTTTGAGGAATAAAAGACAGTCAGGCAAACTACACAGTGAAAACTGTCTTTTCTGTGAGAAATAGTAGCAACATTTTCCCTGTAACTTTCAACCAATAACTGCTCTCTAACCAAAAACCTTTTTTTTTCATTATACTTACTATCCTCTATTGGTATTTTTCTCCATCAAGAAAAATCATACCACATACATGGTCAATCTCCAGTGTGGGCATACAGTCAATCTTATTGGTATGGAACAAGGTGACAGAATTTAAACAAGCTCTAAAGTTTCAACAGAGGCTGTAGCAGCTCATTTCTTTCCCACAATAAAAAATCCTGTTTAATATGGAAACCCTATCCTTTGCAGAAAAAACCTCTACCCTATCTGAATTTCAACTGGTCAAAATAAGCTTGAAGAACAAAACAGTCAAGTGGCAAACTCAGGCAAAAAACTGCCCCTTCTGTGGTCTATAGGGTTAACTTCTACCCTTTGGTATCTTGAGGAATAAAACACTTTTGTTCTTTGATTTAGGAAAAAGGTAAGAACACACAGTTTGGCTCAGCACATACTCTTTCCCTGTAGAGACCTTTAATATTATTCTTACACTTCAGCACAGTCTTTGAACATGGATTTCACACAGAAACAACTGTCTGTTGTATATGGTGTTGTAGCAGTCTTTATGTGGAGCAACTCCTTTTCAATGTGGAAAACCTATCTCTTTAGCAAATATCTTTATATCCCTTAACAATCAACTTGTCAAACGAGTTTGGAGAGTGACAAAGGCAGCCAAACAGAACATAGAGAACAACTTTCCTTTCCTGTGATAGTAGGGGTAACTTCGTCTATTGATCCTTTGAAGACATAAGGTATTCTTGTTCTTTGATATGCAAAGGTGAAAAAACAAACTACTCTTATTTCAACACATTTCTTTCCTGTAGGCGCCGTTAACAACACATTCAGCTTTTAACCACAGTCTTACATCTCGGATTACCACACAGCAAAAAACACTGTTTTTCAGCTATGGTGACAAGGTTTGAAAGTTTTGTAGGCTGTGGTGTGAAAAATTTGTAGCAGTTTCAACACATTGTTTGCTCTATAGGAATTTTTAGCAACATATTTATCACTCCAGCATGGTGTTTTTAAAACTTCTCATAGTACTTAGCAATTCTGAAATCAAGGGGGAGAACACGTAAAAATACCTTAAAACTTGATGGAAATCCTTTGTGGAGAGTTGGAGCAAATTTTTATATGAACTGGAGGCACGTTGGAGGTTTTAAAATTGCGCGGCACTCTGCAGAGAAAGAACGTCGCGCAAAAATCTAACCGGGCGGCCTGTCGGGTCGTGGTCGGGCGTCGTGTACAGGCACGTCGCGCACACGTACAGGCACGTCGCGCGACCGTTGAGCGCCTGTGCAAAGTTTCTTCTGAGTGCGTCGCGCAAAACTCCAGGCGCGTCGCGCTGTTATAAAAACCTTGCAGACAGCAAAAACCACTGCGAATTCGTCTTCAATCTCTGAAATGGCAAGAATGGATCGACTTTGCACTTCTTGGGGAGTCAAAAGGAGGTTCAACGGTCTTACAACTTTTTGAAAAGATGTGAAGGCCAACGAAATTTTTAGAAATGCAAAATTGACATTCAGCTCCGTTTTTAAACCTTTGTAAGGCCTCTTTAAAGGTTTGCCTTTGTAATGCTGCCTTGGTGTATCCTTTGAAACTTGAGAACACGTTGACTTCATTTGAGAGGTGCTCCCTTTTTTCGAAATGATTTCGGCAACATAATATTTATGCCCTTAAAAAAATGCCAATAAAGTTTTCAACTCTTTTTTAAAGAAAGCAAATACAGTTTAAATGGTTAGAACTCTGTCCATTTAGGCATATAGGTCTGAGGAGTGGTTCCTGTTAATTCTGTCTTTTTTGGTGGCAATTTAACACCGAAATTCAAACTTTGAATAATACCCTGATGAATATCAAACCATCCACTGCCACTTTTTTCTGAATACTGTTGATGGCATTTTTCATGTAAACCCCACTTCAAAACTGTTTAAAAATCCTGAAGATTTCTTTATTGTTTGAAAGGGATAGGGTTTGTCTTTTCGCCTTGCTTTGACAGTTTCTTTCTTCACTTGCTTTCTCAACTTCTTTCTCACTGCAGGTGCCCAAATTTTTTGACATTATTTGGATTTAGTCATGGCTCTGTGATTTAAGAAAAGCGCCCCTTTTCAAAATATTTCCCTGCTTGTAGGTGCTTCATCAGTTTTTCTTCCACTGCAGGTGTCAAACTTTGCTGCAGTTTTTCATAGTTTGCCATGGTCTTTTATTGAAGAAAGGTACCTTTTCACTACATTCCTATGCTCAAAACATATTATATAATATCTCTGTTTATTGAATAATGGAAACTTATGTTGTTTCAAACCTTCCGAACCCTGACAGTCTATCAAAACAACTGCTTTGTTTATGATGAACAACAGTTCCAATGGTGATGTCTCTTGGTGATAAAACTCAAATTTCCCTTGCCAGCGGATCTTATTTCCATGCTTTTCAAAGTTTTCACAAACTAAGATCATAACTTGTGAATAAAATGTCTTTTGAAACTTTGACTGTTATCTACTTAGAGGAGGAAATGTCTCTTTTTGGAGCAGTGGCACTTAGATTTTTCCTTTGATGATTTCCAGAACCTGAAACACTGTGCCAAAACTCTTTTTGTACTTGATGAGCTTGTATACCCGTTTGTAAGAGGAAAACTAGATCAAACACATTTTTGCTCTGGGTATTATGCCAGAATCTTGCCTGCAATGTAAATCTAATTAGGTGACAGGTTTATCTTGACTGTAGATGCAAGTGCTAGGTCTCTTTGAGCTTTATTCTTTGACTGGGGGTAAAAGACAAAACAGGGGATGATGCATGAGAGTTAGAAAGTGAAACAAGGAGAGCTGCTCTTTATGTTTCCTGTGAAGGAGCTCTTCACTGCCTCATTGTACTGCTTTTTACTGAGGGGGAACTGAAATGTCACCATTTTCCTTGGTCAACTTATGACAATTTATTTGAAAGATAATCTCTGTGAGGATGGAGGTTAGCACTCTTTGAAAAACAACCACCTTTTCTTCTGCCTGTGTAATGACATGATTTGTCAATTTTTCTTCAATTTGGTCTTGTTGAAACAGCAGGCTGCTTATGATTAGAGTTGTTTTCACTAATGATATGTCTCTCCAAGGTTTTAACAATGCATATGATTTGAAAACTTCAAATGACTTCCTTTACAAGACCAACACTCTGTTTTCCCTTTAACTTGCACACTTCAGACCCTAGCCCTGTTATGATCATCACTTATACTCAGAAAACCTAGAATCACTGTTTTATTGTCCAGTAAAAAGAAAACCTGGGCTTTTTCAATCCTTAAAGTCAATATTGGCCAGTGCCCTCTACTTGTAGATGAAGGAGGCGCCCTAACCCTCTGCTTGTAAATGAAGGAGGTTCTTGGCCATGACAGATTACCAGTTTGCTATGATAGTGGCGTCTTTCTCTTACTATGATTTTCATGTTGAAAGGAAGCTGCCAGGTCTTGATGAGTAACTCTTTGTCTTGCAGATACATCTCAGGCTCATGTTTACATTGAGAAGCAGCTGTTCTTCTAAATGTAGATTCAAGAATTTTCTCCTGAGATGAAGTTATATTTCCTGTCTTTGTAGAATCCATAAAACACTGTGAAACACTTAATAATCAGCTTCAGACTGTGGTTTATGCAGTGCTGAGACCTAGGGGTGTGTAAGTGGCGCGACTTAGAGCTGTGATCAATTTGATTTGCAGAGTGGGAGGTATGTCATGAATGGTCTGTGTCAGATGGAGGTTTTTGGCTTTTTGATGTTTTCCAAAGGTAAAATGCCTTAAAGCGCCACTTCCTAACTTAGGGGAGGCTTTTGAAACAGATTTGGATTTGATTTTTAGAGCTGATGGGCAGACCAGTAGGGCTGAAGCTAGACAGGATAGTGATAATGAGGTTTTGACTTTGACATGGGTGGACTGAAAAGTAGGAGGGCGAAAAAAAGTTTTATGAGGGTTTTCTAGATGACAAATTGACATATGAAAATCAGCTTCTAGAAAACTCAGCTATGGATATAGTCATCACTAACATGTGAAAAATACTGATGACTAACAAGAAGCAGGCACTTTCCTCCATAACATCTGGGTATAATGTCTTGGAGTCGGTCTGAACCTGTTTCTAAATCAGGAGTAGCATTGTTATGATCTTAACCGAGCCATTGATGTAAGCCTCCATGTTCTATCTATTCAGCTCCAAGTTCTCCCAGGTGGCCATATTCTCCAGCAGCTCCATGTACTGATCTATCTCTTGTTGGGTTTTCCATTTGTGTTTAATTTCTGTGAGTGTGCCAACTGATGGGATTCTGTGGGTTCTCACCTTGAAGTCCAAATTGTTATATATTCGTACATATGAGTCCTGCATGTTTCTGATTAATGAGGTGAGATTCTTATTGTTATGGATTAATATCCAAACTATTTATTTCTCTAGCTATACTTGTGGTTTCATCTTCTTCACTAGTGTAAGCGGTTCCACCGTGTATCACATTGTCCACTCATGCACGATGGTGATGGAAGCTTGTAAATTCTTAAGGATATTGACAAACTCTCGCTTCCATTGCAAGTCATTTAAGTAGAAAATTTCCTTATGTACGGTCAAAAAATCCTCATAAAGGTCCCACATAATGTCTCCAAGTGTGGATACTTCAACAAGTATTGATGCTCTCATCTCCTCTAGGTAGACCAATTTGGAAGATGTAGTTTGCACTATTGCATGAAGAAACTCATTTTCTTTCTGGACTACCTATAGATTCTACACCAAATTCTTATTATCGGTCGAAAAATAATGAGTGTTATATTTCACTGCACCTGCGAAGGCCAATTTGGCATGGGAAATAACATTTGGATTCTTGATGGTGCCCTCCACTATCTCTCTTCCTCTCATAAATGAAAGTGATGCATGATCATCAGAGAAGCGCTTTCTCTGTGCTTGTACAATATTATTCTTGAGTTCATCAAATGAAATATTGTACACATCCATCACTAGATCATCATCAAGGGGAATTATCTCCCATTCCTCACTTAGGGTTGGCTTTGCGGCTGGAGGTGGTGGATTATGAATGGTTACTTTTGGTGCACTAGGCATCAGGTACACATCTTCATCTTGCGACTCTGGTCCCAAATCCATGCTTGCAACTTCAATCAACTACTCAATCTCCTAAGAAATCTCCCGATATTTTCGCTCACTCCTTCAACTATTGTTTAATCCTGTAACTGCTCTTCAACATGTATGGGTGTCATCTCTTCCACTGTAGCACCTCATCTTCCTTCTTCTTCCTACTTCTTCTTCTCCTTTTGTTCTCTTCTTCTTAACTCTTTTTATTCCCTTAGCTCTTATTCTTCATTCCACACTCTTAGTTATGATTCCTCCAAGCTTTGTTTTTCTCTCTTTCTCTGCTCTTCCCTTTGCTTCCTCTACCTCCTCTTTGCTTCTATTACCAAGTATGCTTGTTGAATGATAGGATATACTTGCATCTTCTAGCTTTGTTCATCCTTTGCACTGTCAGCAACCTTCCTCTTTCCATTATCCTATATCCAGCTGTTGTCTCTTCTATAATTTTTGCCATCTCTTCTGGAACTACTATCATTTGAGGGATAACTTGAGAAGTTCCAGCTATAATAATCGGGTGATGGGGTTTGGAGAAGTTATAGAAAATTTTCCACGGTTTCTCCTCTAGCCACTAGCATGCCCCACTAACCTTATTCTAGTAGATTCACGCACAGTGGTCCTTGGAAATCCCTCTTGGATCATACAAATTTCAGTATTTTGTAATGAATTCAAACTTCACTATATCTTTTGATTCAATATCTACTGCTTTGATATTATTAATATCGTATAATCCGATCCACAAAAGAAGAGTGGGCCATGGTGCCTTCTTCGTCTTGTGCAGTGTTGTTGACAAACTTGTGGTGATATGGTAAGATAATTATTTCCTGACAAGTTTTTCGATGACATATCTTGGCAAAGGATGTGGCGACTTCTACCCATCGAACACTCTGATCAATGTGCCATTTGGTAAGGCGAACCAATCTGCAATCTCTGATATCTCCTCGCTCTCTCTTTGTGACATGCAAGATGGGTCATCCTAAGAGATAAGCCTCTTAAGTGGGATAATGAAGTGATCAGTTAGATGCTCCATAACTCCTCTATGGCTACAATCCAAAATCAGGTTGCACTAGATATGCATGAAATTTTATCTAAGTTTCCACATATAGTTCATGTCAGGAAACAGATTTTGTGCATAGATCACATCTAGTATGTATCCAGACATATAGAATATTTCTTTCTCACCCTTGGGAGTATATCGATCTTGTGCTACATGGGATATTAGATGATAATAAAAAAAGGTATGACCACTTGAATGGCTTCCCGTCATTCACCACCTGGTTCAATAAGATATCCCTGTAATATTCCAAAATGGAAAAGACAGGAATATAGAACATATGCACAATACCAACTATGGTAAAATAAGAATTAAACATGTAGAACTAGAAAAATGTCGGAATACATCAAAACATCATAAATATGGGCTAAAAACAGCTAATCCATATCATTATATATCAACATCACATGAAAGTACATAGTGTTCCAAAAGGAATGCACTCAAGCCACAAGATGGTTGAAATACACCAAAGAAACCAAGCACTGGAAATCTGTGCTGCTACTGCTGCTGTTGTTGGAAACAACTGTTATTATGAATAAGAACCATGTGTGGAAGGTTATTAGAGTGCTCAAAATTATCTGCACTTTTAACCACGGATTCTACTCAACAAACCCAGAAATGGTTTGGCCAGATTTTAATATTGGATATTCGACCCTTTTTGAGTTTCCTACTGTATTTCTGTTGCCTGAGTTACGCACTCCCTGGGAATGAATATTGATATGGTGCTAAAGGAATGATCTATCAGTTTCAACAACACCCAATCAACTCAATAGGTGAAGGGCTGGTCCCCTCACTGGAAAATAAGCTAAAAAATTAGAGATTTCTCTCCTCCACTACTACACCCTTGCAACACAACCCAACTCTAAAAAGAAATGCTTGTACATGAGACTGAAGCTTGGCCAAATGCATGATTGTGGAATTATAGTGCAAAATCCTCCAATATCTCCTCAATGGAAGAGGTGGGATTCCTGATCAAGAACACCTTGTGCTAAACAACACATGCAATCTTAGCTAAATAGCTGAAGAAAGCTATATGTCTAAACAAACCATATATCAAAATATAAAATATACCAAGATGAATAATATGGCTGCCATCCTCTTCCTTTTATAATATATGAGCTTCCAAACCCTAAGCCCCATCCATTAATGACACTACTTCCATGCAATGTGTCTCCATCTAAAACTGTGCTGTCCCTTCATTAATGTCCACTCCCCCAGGACAACGCGGTTGATTTGGTCAAAGTTGACCCAGTCCACATGTTTTAGCCCCTGTTCACACCTTAGGGTGCTTTATTGAGCTGGAAAGATGATCCACTTTCACATGAGAAGTGGTTTTATTCACAATAAAGATATTTATGGGTCTCCCTACCCACTTATTCACTTATCTAAGTGACAAAACAAAACCTTAATATTCCAATTAGTTGTAGGCTAATTTAGGAATATTACAGTTCTCCCCCCCAAAAAGTTTATTTTCCTCAAGAAACTGTAAGGATCGAAATGAAGGGCCTCTCCTCTTCCTCCTGTAGCATCTTCATGTGATAAGCTCCTCTAATGAACAAGATGTTGTCTCATCAATAAGTCTCCAAGTTGCTCCTCCCAAGTGTATAACTATGCCTTCTTGGAAGAAACTATGTGTGGTATATAGGCCTTATTGAGGCATGGAATCTGAAATATATTGGGAACTATTATTCCCATGTGAAGCCTCCATCCCCAAGCTATCATCCATAAAAAGTGAGTTACCCTCCAACATGGCAACTCATGAAACATCTTCTCCACCTTAGGCTCCTCAAGAGAAGGTGGGCTATGTATCTAAACATGATGGATCAAATTTTCCATCCCATGTTGTCTCTCTCTCCACTTATGATAAGTGTAGAGCTGCTACTGAACATGGGCTGTAATAATGTTGCCTTCAAGTGGAAAAAAGGCAGTTGGATCCTCAAAGATCCTCAAAGATCCTCAAAGATCCTCAAAGATAATTTTGGTTCTTTCCTAGATCACCCGATGTAAAATTAATATGACATTATCATCATATGGGATCCAAATGAGGAAATAATTGAAGGTTTTATGTAGTGCTAGAAGGTACCAACAGTTTCCCAAGTGGTCATAGCGCAATTTTACCAACTGCAGTTTCAGAATATGATGTGGCAAGTTGTCTTCAAACAATTTTCTAGTTGTGCATGTCATCTCATCTACTAGTAAATAGTACATGGCATTGTATATCAATTGAGCATACAAGAAATAGTACAACACTTGCCCAAAGCCATACAAGAAATGACTATCTTCATCATAGATGTTGGTCCAAAAGTGGCCATGAAACCCAAATAGAGGCTTGCCCTCTTGTGGAGAAATGCATTGTATAGAGATGGTAAGAGGATGCAAATACTGTATTAGATGATCAATAAATGCAAAAACATATTTCTTACCATGTACTAAGAGTAAATTGATAACAAGGTCCAGGAATGAGCCCTCCATAGTGGTATGACATATCTCCATGGAAAGGAATGAACCATGTGTTGTATGCAAGGAATTCTCCTTATACTTTGGGATCCAAGTCAAGAAGATCATTTCATGGTAATAGATGTCCCCATCCACTACCCCATCACTCTCATCTTCTACTTGTTCATCAAGTGCATCATATGTGAAGTGATCCTGGGAACACTCCATCAACAAACCCAAGCTCCCATGTGAGAGCGTTGTTGGCCTTTGTGACAAGGCTCCTGTCATCTCATAGCTCCATCCTTTGACATACCACATGCCAAAGCCATCAATCATAATGCTCCTATATATGGGGGATTCCTTCCAAAGTGGAAGTACCTCCTCATCCTCCAAGGCTAAGGAGTAGCCCCTTTGCATCATGATAGTGCCACCACCTACTCCTACAACATTATGCAAAGTATGGAAGGAAATCAATCCATATCCTCCCAAGAACAACCAAAGCAACAACAACTCTTGTTGCCTCCCCACACCATCACCATATAAACTATGGAGCAACAACATGATGGTTGACATGAAAGATATCACATCACCCCAATATACCAAAACTCCTTGCTGCCATATGATGTAAGTGCCATGCCAAGTTCCATCCACCAACCTACTCTTTGAAATAGAATGTGTCATATGATGACCAAACTCTTTCAGGCGTAGCCAACGCAGTCTTGCCTGCTGCTGCCCGATGTCATAAATCTGCAAGTGGCTTCCCAACCTCTTGCTCATCAACATCACCCATCCAACCAATGGTGAGTGTCTAAAATTATGCTCGAAATAGGTATCCCTCCAATGGAGAATACCATTCTCCCAAATTAGATTTCTATCTTTGCATTTCATGGGATGTAATATTCCCAAATGGGAAAATCAACAATACATGCACAAAAAACACATTTTTTAGAAATTTATGCATTAACAGATGAATGTAGCCCATGCATCCATTATATCTGACATTATAGCAACCAAATCTGAAAGGAAATCAGAAACAAATCATTATAGCCTAGTTAAAAAGGCCTCCCATGCTCAAAACAACCCAAAAATATTGAAACCCCAAGACTACTACAACACAGAAAATACTGCATAAAGTGCAGTTTATTAAGGGTTATACTCATAAATTTGAGAGAAAAAATATATCTTCTTATATATTAATCAATGGGGCCCAAAAACAGAGATCTAGCCTCTTTTATAGAAATCCAAGATGACCCGACAAGGGTTTCTTGATAAACATGAAATACAAGAAGCATATGCTGCATATTTATGGATGAATCACGCTGTATGGTTGAAGGCCTGGATAAAAATTGATGATCATGCAAAGAAAGGGCTGTAGCTCCTCCTACTAGATTTCTGGGATAAAGGTTGATCCTCCTTCAGGGAACCTAGCTCAAAATACAAGGGATTAAACCCCTCCACTGCAACACCCTAACAAATAACGCAGATTCTGCAAGGGACTACACTATTTCTGAAGGTGACTACTTGGCCTAACACTAGATAGTGGAAAATGTAGCACATGATGCTCCTCTTAGATCCCTTAAACAAGTTCTCCAAGAAGAAGTGGGGAATTCCTGCATGAGAAAACTCTTGCACTAAACAATGCAAAAAACTTAGCTAAAAAAACAAAGAATGCAAGAAGTCTAAATATACCACATAAAAAATATAATCTTCAATCATGCCCCATATGGATGCCATTCCCTCCATTATATAGTTGATGAGATTCCTCAGCATGGGTCCCACCCAATTATGAGGTTACTTCCATGCAAAGGCTCCTCCTCCAAAATTACGCTGTCTCCATTAGTCCCACTCATCTATTTACAATATTGTTTGATTTATTCAACCATGACTTAGTCTCCATGAATTTTCTCCATTGACACCCAAGGTGTCTTTATTCTGACTAGCTAGATTGATCTTCATTCACACTGAGCTGTATTTATTTATGATCCACTCCTCACATATTAATGTTGTTGACTTGGTCAAACTTGACCTTGTCCACACATATTAGACCTTGTTCACACATGAGGATGCTTTATCTAGTTATTAATCATTATCCCTTTTCACATTAAGAGGGATTTTATGCCTACTAAAGATACTTATGGGCCTCCTTACCCATTTATTCATATAACTAGATTTTAAGAGAAAAATTAATATTCCCATTAGCTGCATTTTAAATTAGGAATATTACAATCTTCCCCTCCCAAATGTTGCTTGTCCTCAAGTAACTACAAGGGTGCTGAAAAATCTCCCCTCCTCCTCTTGTGGCCTCCTCATCCAATAGTCTCCACCATTGCTTTAGATATTTTGCAACAATTCAATATCCCAATGGTTCCTCCCAAGTGTGTAAGTTGGCCTTTGGTGGATAAACCAAATGGCTCTCATCATGAAAGAATGGAAGGTCTATATGGAAACCTTCCTACTGTTCAATGGCCCCCTCAAGTTAGAAGTGATGATAATCATGGGGAACTTCATTCCAAATGGAAGACTCCCATCTCCATGCTATCATCCAAATGAAATGAATCACCTCCCAACTTGGTAATTCATACAAAATATCCTCCCTAACGCTCATGAGATGCATTCCCCAAGTGCTCCAAACAATCATATGGCCTATCTCATAAAGCAATAAGTGATCTACTATAGTGGCCATAACATATCCCATGCTCCCCTTGAAGCATGTAGTGCAAAAGGTGGGGGAAATTTCCTTTCCCAAGGACACATCCAACCAATGTGTCTTCTCTTCAACCATGTTCCCAAAAAATATAAGAACATTTTTAGTATATGGAATCATAATTAGTGTCATGCTAGCTACCATATGTAGTAAATAAGAAGGACAATGGTCCCTCATGTACAACCAACGTAGTTTTTCTCCTAATTGCCATATTGTATGATCTAACAAGTGTTTCTCCCACCACTTGTTTGCTACCCCATCCTTATTACATGTTTGGATAAGGTGTATGATGGTTGGTGTTAATGAATCACACCATAAAGAGTACATCATATCCCCAAAATTTTCTAGGGAATGGTCAACATCACCATTGCTTATGGCCCCAAGTGGCATATGAAGCCTAGAAAAAGTGCCCCCTCTAGGAGCAATGCCCTGTAAATGAGTGTTAAGAAAATGCAAGTATATAGTAAATACATCATGATGGTTATAAATAAAATTCTTACCATACACTTGATTTGAATCTGTGAGGTAGCTCATGGATGAGCTCCTTCTCACACCCAATGAATAAGGAGGTGGCAATGGTAACTCTTGCCAAGAGCTATGTTCCTCCTCAACTATCAAGTAATATATGCACTTTCTCATGTGATAGTGCATCTCATTTTTGAAATCTTCCCACATTAATCCCTCCAAGATGGTACGGTATGCTTTAATAAATATAGTGGGTGTAGAAAGCAAGATCTCATAGGCTGCATTAAGTAGTTTTTCCTTGAGCATGGAGTCTCTAGTCAAATAGATCTGATCATGAAAGTAAATTACTCCATCAACCACTTTATACCTCCTATCCATCAATTTCCCATAAAGAACCTTAAATGTGAAGAGGTTCTTGGAATATTCCATCAAGATTTGGGACTTCCCATATGGATCTAGTCTCCCCAACAATGACAACGCTGTAAAAATCTGAAATGCAGCCCCTGTCATAACATGGCTCTCCTCTTTGACATGCTTGATGATAAAGTCACATGTTGGAGTACTATCACCTTTCTTTTGCTGCCTCTCTTGCAACTGATCTTTCTCAAGACAAGATTGAAGCAGATGGAAGTCAACCGCTCCTTGAAAAGTTTTTGCCTTCCAAAACTTCCTTAATTTGGCCCATGCATGCAAGAGTGTTGATATCCTCTTGTCATGTTCAAAAGTATTTTTTATGTGTGGAAATATCATTGGCTGCCACAAATATATGGAGTGGCCATTTGAAATCATATTCATGTCATCATAGACTTTTTAATCCTCCTTTTCCAGCGCAAATAGCTGAGTGGGAGATAACAATGTCCATTTCAGAAAATTGCTTACCTCTCCTTTGAACCCATCAAAGATTCTCTGCTTTGTGCTAGCTTCTCCCAAGGATCTTTCCTTAGCCAAATATGTCCATGTTGCACATGGTTGAGAGAACACTTTATTTTTCTTCCAATCAGTGGGTCTCCCTAGTAGAATGCCTCCATGCAAAGAGACATCAAGGCATAGAGTAGGATGCACATGTGTGTGGCCAGATTTGTCCTTGCCCTTTCTGCACAAATCTTCTTGCCTCCTTTGTGTATCAATATTCTAAAATAAAGAGGGGTGTGTGCTCCTCATTATATTATGCTTGTCCTCCCCTTTATCTCCTTCTTTCTTCAATATCTCACCATTTTCCAATGATGGCACATGTTGCACATGGATTGTGCTATGATCTCCATATGTGAGATTCTTTGGAGCTCCTTGCAAGAGTGCAAGAGTTTCTCCCTTTGGATCAAGTGCTCCATATTCCTCTTCATGAGGTATTGGATGTACTCTTGATATGACTACATTTTTATCTCCATCATTTTCTTCCTCCTCATCAAAAAATGCCTCATCAACAACGAGTGACCTTCGATCTTGGTATTCCCTTGAAAGAGGAACCTGCATGTCTTTCTCTTGAGAAGAAAGCTCATCATGCAATGGGGACTTTGCCCTTGTCAAGGTATACAAGTGTTCATCCCCTCCAATGGTTTTCTGAAATGGAGTTGGATTTATAGATCCTTCCAACTCATGCAAAGGTTTTGTTTGTCTTGGTTTGATAGACTCCATAGTATTTGTTTCATAAAAATTTTCATTAAACCTTTCCACTACTCTCCTAATGAAACTTGCATAAGTAGATGTATTTGCTGTATTTAAAGAAAAGGACTCAAACAACCACCAAGCATAAGCCTTACCTTCAACATGTAGCACTGCTACTTCAATGGCTTCTTTTTCTGAAACTTGATGTTGATGCACATAGGCATTTAGCTCCTCCACCCAAACCCTAGCTAGACATTTAGGTGAGCCATAAAAATTAGATAGAAATAATCTACCCACACCATGATGCTTGCTCCTTGTGCTCGTTTCCTCCTTGATCTTGAAAAACCCTTGGAAGTTCAAGTGATCTTTGAACCCCTTAGACTGAGCTTCATACTCTTGCAAATAATCACCAAGAGTCTCCTTCTTTGGCGCATCTCCTTTCTCCATTTAATTTTTCATGAACATATGGTTGGTAGAGCGTTTTAGTTATTATGGTGTGGCTGAATACTCACACCTATAATATGAGGAATTATATCTTTCCTCATGTCCAAATATTGTTGAGTTATCTCCATGTTTTTTCCTCCTCATTTCTTTGATGTCTTTATTGATGCCATGCAAAGTGTGTAGAAGAAGTTTTGAGAACTTCTTCCCTCTAGACAATAAGGTTTTTCCTTGATCCCTTCTATAGATCTCCTCCTTCCCATGATAAGACTCCATAATGGTTGAAATACATAGGCTGAGCCAAGATTAGGGTTCTGATCCCACTGTAATATTCCCAAATGGGAAAATCAGCAATACATGCACAGAAAATGCATTTTTCATACATTTGTGCATTAACAGATGAATGAAGCCCATGGATCCATTATATATGACATTATAGCAACCAAATATAAAAGTAAATTAGAAAAAAATCATTATAGCCTAGTTAAACAGGCCTCCCATGCTCAAAACATCCCAAAAATACTAAAACCCCAAGACTACTGCAACACAAAAATTACTGTAGAAAGTGATAGTGCATTTTATTGAGGGTTATACTAAAAAATATGAGAGAAAAAATATATCTTCTTATATATTAATCAATGAGGCCCAAAAACAGAGACCTAGCCTCTTTTACAAAAATCCAAAATGACCCGACAAGGGTTTCTTGATAAACATGAAATACAAAAAGCATATGCTGCAGATCTATGGATGAATCAAACTGTATGGCTGAAGCTCAAGATAAAAATGGCAAATCATACAAATAAATGGCTATAGCTCCTCCTACTAGCTTTCTGGGAGAAAGGCATATCCTCCTTTAGGGAAAATAGCTCAAAATACAAGGGATTAAACCCCTCCATTGCAACACCTTAAGAAATAATGTAGATTATGCAAGGGATTGCATTGTTTCTGAAGGTGATTTCTTGGCCTAACACTAGATAGTGGAAAATGTATCATAGGATGCTCCTCGTATATCCCTTAAAATAGTTCTCCAAGAAGAAGTGGGGAATTCCAGCATGAGAAAACCCTTGCACTAAATAGCGTAGCAAACTTAGCTAAACAACCAAAGAATGCAAGAAGTCTAAATAGACCGCATACAAAATATAATCTTCAATCATGCCCCATATTGATGCCATTCCCTCCGTTATACAGTTGATGAGCTTCCTCACCATGGATCCCACCCAATTATGAGGTTACTTCCATGTAAAGGCTCCTCCTCCAAAATTACGCTGTCTCCATTAGTCCCACTCATCTATTTACAACGTTGTTTGATTTAGTCAACCATGAATTATTCTCCATGCATTGTCTCCATTCACACCCAAGGTGCTTTATTCTGAATAGCTAGATTGATCTTCATTCACACTGAGTTGTCTTTATTTATGATCCACTCCTCACATATTAATGCCACTGACTTGGTCAAACTTGACCTTGTCCACACATATTAGACCTTGTTCACACATGAGGATGCTTGATATAGTTATTAATCATGATCCATTTTCACATTAAGAGGGATTTTATGCCTACTTAAGATACTTATGGGCCTCCTTATCCATTTATTCATCTAACTAGATGTTAAGAGAAAAATTAATATTCCCATTAGCTGCATGCTAAATTAGGAATATTACATGGGATGTTGAAATGCAATCTCCTGGAGATCTCCAAATGATGACCACTCATAAATGACCATGTTGACCTCATAAGGATCCAAATAAGTGGTAGGAAAAATCTTCTCATTAAGATGTGAAGTGCTCATCAAGAAGTGTCCATCATAATAATGGAAGATGTCATCCCTCATAAGATGCCCTCCATCAACCCTCTTCCTATCCTCTTCTATAGATGTAGAAAGGTCATTGGAATGCTCCAATAATGGTTGGGCCCCCAACTCATCACTGTTGCTCAATGATAGCGTTGCTGATCTCCATAATGGTGCATATGTTGTCTTAAAGATCATACTCAATGCTAAATAGATAGTTCTGCATGGCATGGTTCAGGACAATACTCATACTATCCTCCAAGAATATACACTCCAACCCCAAGAGTTGTGTGCATCTCAACAATGATACACTAGGATGACTGTATATCTCCTCCTTGAACAAATCAAGGTTGCTCAGCACAGTGATAGTCTGCTGCTCCAAATCAGCAATGTACTTTGACCCTAGGTCATCCAGTAGTACATTCCCACAGTCCTCCATATGATGGGCTAAAACAATAGAAAGTGGAAACATGTGCATACCTTGGTAAGGCTTGGGAACATCTTGTATTGATACAAGGGTTCCTCCTTCTGGTGTAATGTCTTCCCCAACTACTAATGATGATGGCTGCTCTTCTATGGATGAATCAATGCTGGTACAAGTCTCCTCCTCCTCGTGCATCTCCAGAATAGTGCATGGGATGCTATCTGTCAAGAGATCAAGACCAATTTTCAAAGGTGTAAGCGTTCTTTCTCCTGATGCAAGTGATTCTATAGCAAGTGGTGGTGAAGTCCTCTTCTCCTCTGATTTCTTCTTGTCAAACTTCTTGATCAACCTTTGAGTAATATCTACATATGCAGTCACTCTTGCATGACTCAAATGGCTGAAACACCAAATGTTTGCTTCACCCTCAAGGTGCAGCGCTACAATCTCAATAACTTCTTCCTCTACTACTGGATGTAGCAGGAAAAATGCATATAACCTCATTCCCCAAGCTCTTGATGTGCATGAGGATGACCCATCAAAGATAGACAATAAAAATCTATTGCCCTTTATTCTTCTATTGCTGAAAGGTCTTCTTTCTTATTTGATTTGAATGAAATGTGGGAGAGTTAGATTCTCCTTGAAAGCTCTAGGTTGAGACTTATATTCTGCAAGATACTCACATAGAATCTCATGATCTAAGTGTCCTCCATCTCCATGCCTTTTGTCTTATTCTTCAAAAGGAAAGAGCATAGCATGTTTATTTGGAGCTTTATGCAATACCGGATCTTCTTTTTGCTAATAGGAAGTACATGGACCTTCCTCATCTTGAAACCCTTGTGTGGTTTCATGGCTTTTCTCCATTTTTCTTTTCTTGACGTCCTTCGTGAGGTCACTCTTAAATCTGAAAAGAGATGAGATAAAACTCATTATCTCCATCATTCTAACCTCTTTCTCCTTATTCTTAATATTCTGATAACATAATGGCTAAGATCCACAGGCTGAGCCAATATTATGCTTTGATAACAATGTAATATTCCAAAATGGAAAAGACAGGAATATAGAACATATGCACAATTCCAACTACGATAAAATAAGAATTAAACATGTAGAACTCGAAAAATGTCAGAATACATAAAAAATCATAAATATGGGCAGAAACAAACTAATCTATATCATTATATATCAACATCACATGAAAGTATATAGTGCTCCAAAAGGAATGCACTCAAGCCACAATATGGATGAAATACACTAAAGAAACCAAGCACTGGAAATGTATGCTGCTACTCTTGCTGTTGCTGGAAATTACTATTATTATGAAGAATAACCATGTACGGAAGGCTGTTAGAGTGCTTAGAATGATATGTGCTTTTAACCACAGATTCTACTCAAAAAACCAATAAAAAAACAAAAATGGTTTGGCCAGATTTTAAGTTTGGATTTTCGGCCTTTTTTGAGTTGCCCGCTCCATTTCTGCTACCTGACTTATGCACTCCCTAGAAATGATTTATAATATGGGGTTGAAGGAATGATCTATCAGCTGCAACAACACCCAATCAACTCAATAGGTGAAGGGATGGTCCCCTCACTGGAAAATAAGCTCAAAACTAGAAATTTCTCTCCTCCACTGCTACACCCCTGCAACACAACCCAACTCTAAACAAAATTGCGTTGTACATGAGACTGAAGCTTGGCCAAATTCCTGATTGTGGAATTATAGTGAAAAATCATCCAAGAGATCCTCAATGGAAGAGGTGGGATTCCCGATCAGTAACACCCTGTGCTAAAAAATACATGCAATCTTAGCTAAACAACTAAAGAAAGCTATATGTCTAAACAAACCATATATCAAAATATAAAATATACCAAGATGAATAATATGGCTTCCATCCTCTTCCTTTTATAAGATATGAGCTTCCAATCCCTAAGCCCCATCCATTAATGACACTACTTCCATGCAATGTGTCTCCATCTAACACTGCGTTGTCCCTCCATTAATGTCCACTCCTCCATGACAACATTGTTGATTTTGTCAAAGTTGACCCAGTCCACATGTTTTAGCCCCTGTTCACACCTTAGGGTGCTTTATTGAGATGGAAAGATGATCCAATTTCACATGAGAAGTGGTTTTATTCACAATAAAGATATTTATGGGTCTCCCTACCCACTTATTCACCTATCTAAGTGATGAAACAAAACTTTAATATTCAAATTAGCTGTAGGATAATTTGGGAATATTACAATCCCACCCTTTAGGAAAGGTGTCTGTACTCGGTGGGCCATACATTCTGCAAGCTAGGATGACTAAAAGCTGGTAGGCCTTACTGAGTGACCTTGTCTTGTACATACGGGTGGGTGTTTTTATAAACATCAATGGCTCATTCAACCAACTCTTGAAGATATCCTTTCTGTGCGCATAGCTGTGGGTGGCATAAAACAATGAGTCCATGATACTCATTGGCTCAAGAAGATGATACATTCCATGAAAATATGCTGCCAGAAATGTAGCAAGATTTTGTCCATTGGTGTTTATTAATGTCATAGTTTTCTCATGAGTATGTGAGATAACCCAACTGATCACATCTACACACAGGAAGGATGGATACCAACATGAAACCCTGTATAGTCTTGACTTGTTAATGCTGAGATAAATGTGTCAGTCCTCTAAATCTACTACAAATTCCATTTCGAAATCAACATTAATCTGCTGCCATGTCATTTTGGATCCCTTTTCTACAAACAACTAAGTGTCCACATATACTGGAAAGTTAACCAAAACCTTCTAAATATATTCCCTAGTACTTATTTCAGTAGTTTCTTTTGAGGAAACTCACTTGGGTGCCTTTTTAATAGTGACTGCTAGAGAGGTGCTCAACAATTGTTGTACCTGTGGGACAGAAAATACATTCATGGAAAGCAATAAGAAAAAACACTTTGAAGGCATGTTCAAGCAACAAACCCGAGCTGCATATGACATAAAGGATTGCAAAGTTTTCACTAGGAAAAGGGTCTGACTTCCTAAGAAAACTATGCACTGTACGATCCCAACATTCATGGTCGAAGCTTGAGGACTGAGAGTGTGGAATATGCAATTCAACCTATGAAATGAACCAGGAGAGACTGTGCATTGCACAATATTAGTGGCCAGGGATGAAGACTAAGCCCTAGAACTGTGCAATGCGTAGTTGGGCCAGCATGTACTATTCACTGTGTAGTTCTAGAGGAAAAAATCTCAGCTTGAGCCTCCATATTGCGCAACACCCAGCTGGGAAAAGTGAAATTCGACCAAGGAAATGGCAGATATGCCCAAGGGAAGTGTGAAAACAATCATATATGATAGATAGTGATATATTGAGTACATATCTGACTAAGTATAAATGAAAGTAGACATATCAAGTGAAAAAACTAAGTAAACAAGAATAAAACCAAATCGGCTAGGAGAGTCGCCACAACAACGACCATCGATGCAAAAATGAAGAAATCGATGTGACACTTATGAAAGGAAAATGATAACTTGAAACAACACTTATACAAGGTAAATAAATTTAAAATTCTAGCATGCATGCAAATAAACAAGAAAAACAACATTCACACGAGCCAAATGACAAAAGCGACAAAAAAAGCACCAAAAGCGATAAATGCGAAACTTTCCCAGAAAAGCGATGATGATTGCACCGTAGGTTCCTTGATATCCTCAGGAATGATATAGATCCAATATCAAGTGTGTAAATGATCTCTATGTGTTTTGATTAAATATATTTGAGAAGAATAGGGTTTATGATGTGCATGCCAAAAATCAACAAAAAAGAAACACAAGGAAAAAGTTTCCAAAAATAGAAAGTGTACCTCCTTCGGGTTACTAAAAATAGATGCCTAATTTTTATAGATTTTTTTGTTTTTTTAAATTTTCCTCTTTTTCAGGAAAAAACTGTCATGCATATCACTAGGAAAGATTGCACAATTTTGGGAACTAGGCAACTTTCTGGCTTAGTGCACTGAGAAGTTTCTGATCTCAGTGAGGGATTACGCAGTTTCTAGGTTTAGTACTAGGGTTCCTTTCATGAATGCATATTTTCCAGGCTCAAGGCTGACTACTAGTCATGACTGTGCAATTCTAGTCATCAAGTTTTTCTATCCTCATGGATTTCAGAGTTTTTAGAGGCAATCCCAGAAGTGTTGTGCAAGACTTAGACATGAAGTTAGCTTGTGACTTAGGAAAATTAACTAAGTGAAAAGCAAGTGAAAAAAAACATAGATAAAGGGTAAACATCAATCAAAGCATGAACACCTAATAGTAGCGCAAGATAAGCTTCTATGAAAAGAATGTTATGCTCCAAAATCTAAGAAAAGGAAAAATTTTGGAGGGTGGTTGTAGGCGCTACAACACTAGGGTTCTCAAATTGTTGCGAGACCAACACCCATTAGAGAACTTTTGAGGTCTAAAATGGGCCTCCTAAGAAAAATTTACAACAAAAATAAACTTTATAAGAACCAATATGTTTCAAGATGATGATGTCAATCATGGGGGATGATTCACCATTTTTTGGGTAAAAATGTAAAAGGATTAAAAAATAATAAAATAATAAAAGTACTTGTTAAATGTAATATTCCCTTTTCAGGAAATTGCTACAATAATGAGAATATCTCCGGATATTCTAAAGTTGGAGCTCCAGCAATAGAAAAGCACAATAATGGTGCAACAACAACACTCAACTCATGAAAATGTGAGAGAAAACCATAGCCATTTCATTAAATAATAGCAGCAAAAATAGAGTACAAGATCTTGAGGAAAATGATACTCAAGATGAGAAATACTTGACCTCAAAGAACAAGTACATAAAATATGACAAAACCATTGCTACAAATGTATGCGCCAGCTATGACTGCACAATATATGAAGGGAAACTGCTGCATAATAATGTCAATACACAAATATATCAATATGTGGCTCAAATATAATCGAGGGAGCAAGATCTCAACCCTAGGAAACAATAATACCCAATCCCTAAAAGGATTGGCTGCAAAACATAAAAAATGGCAATTCCACAGAAATGTCGGAGTTGCTGGGTTGCTGCAGCAACTCAGAAATAGAACTGGATGGAGATGGCTAAATCTGATACTCAAACTTAATGTGCCTCCTACAATGGATCTTTCAAGTGAAAGGCTGATCCCTTCACCAAATATCTCTCCCTCCCATACTCTACAAGAGCCCCACTGCAAATGCTCCTCTCAAAATAACGTAGTCACTGGATGGAACTACACTGTAGGGCTATGGAATGAGTTGGCCTTGATGCCAAAGTATGCAATAAGCTCTGGGATGCCTCCAAACTGATCTCCCAAAGAGAAGAGAGACTCCTCCTCTGAAAAATAGCTGAAGGAGATGGTGTAGTGAACCCTCACTGCAATACCCAGGAACACAGTGTCAATCTGCTGCAGAAATAATGCTGTCCTGATGGAGAATGCTTGGCCTTGAAGCCTGGATGTGAGGAAAATCAAGAACAATCCCTCAAGAGACCTCTCAAGAAGGAGAAGGAATCCTAAACAATAATTCCTCCGGAAATTCTTGCTAAACAACAAAGAATTCTCAATTGTCTCAATAGACAATGAAATGAATAATACAAGCATGATAAACAGTGGTTGCCTTGTCCTCCTTTAAAAAAAATGAAAGCTCCATTAGGGTTTCCTCAACCAATTGTCCCTTTCCTCATTCACACTATGCTGGCTTCCTAAGTAAGCCACTCCTCCTATGGCAGCGCTATTGACTTGGTCAACTTAACCAAGCCTCCTTGCAAATATCCTTGTTCACACATGAGGGTGTGCAAACCAGCTCCAAAGTTGATCCCATTTCATACTTAGAGGGATTTTATTGAGATTTTTATTATGAAATGGGTTTCCTTACCCATTTATTCTCCTCCTAGGTGAAATCAGAAAAATTAATGTTCCAAATTATTTTCGGAAAATTTTGGAACATTACAGTCCTCCCCTCCCAAATGTTTCTTGTCCTCAAGAAACTGCAAGGATAGAATTTAAAAGCCTTCTCTCAAGGCATGGAGTCTATGTAGTGTTGAGGAACATCTTCCTCATGTGGATCCTCCATCCCCAAGCAATCATCCATACAAAATGAGCTACCTCCCAACTAGGAAACTCTTGGAAACTGTCTTCCACCTTTGGCTCCGGAAAAGTAGGTGGGATGAAAATATGCTCATGGTAGACAATGTAGCCTAACCCACACTGTCCTTCTCTCCACTCATGATAAGTGTAGAGAAAATGCTGATCTTGGGCTGCAAAATACTTGCCATCAAGTGACAAGATGAAGACTAGATCTCCAAAGATCTCTCCTCTAGCGCTGTAAATCATGATGGCCCAAGTCTCTACATATATGATGAGTTGTAAGTCATAATTACATGGCATCTCATTCCTCATATGGCTCACCTCATAATGAAACAAATGAGCTGCTATAGTGGCCATACCATCTCCCATGCTCCCTTTAGAACATGTAGTGCAAAGTGTGTGGGAGTTTTCTCCCTCCAACGCAGTTTGACTCTCCACTACCATAGAAAATAAAATGATGGGTGGCCTCCCCACCATTTTCTTGCTACCCCATTCTCCTGGAGAAAGTGGATGATGTGATGTGCAATGTAAGTATGTTCTCCATGAGAAATTTCCTCCCCCTCTCCTCTTAGGGAGTGATCATCCATAATGGCCTCATGTAGACCATCAAATCTAGAAGGAAGAATATCCTTCCTTTGTGAAAATCCCTGCACATATATAGTTAAGAGGTGCATATATATAGAAAAATCATTATGCAAATAAACAATACTCTCACCATATGTTTTGCTCATATAAATGGAGTGGCTCATAGATCCATGGAGTGCCGCCTCAAAGTCTTCAAGTGGTTTTTCCCACAAGAAGGAAAGAAATTCAATGTGGCCCTCATCGTTGGCCCATGGTTCCTCCTAAAATATACAACATGTATAGTAAGGAGAGTCATGCTCCCAATGGGCATCCTCAATCTTAAGCCCACTCTCCAAATAAAGCCTCTCATGAACATATACATATCATCAATACATGGAAGCAAAACCCAATAGAAACAAGTTGTCACATGACAACCGGAAAGGGGATCAAGGTCCCACACAAGGAACCAGCGCAGTGCATGCCCTGCCTGCATCAAATCAAACAAAAACAAGTGCTCTCCCAGCCACTTGTTTGCTGCCACAATTATGTTACAAGATATAAACATGGAAGTACAAAAGGGTGTCAATGGTGCACACCAAAAATCATGTGGCTTTCCCCACCAACCACCAATGAGATAGCCAATATCAATGCTACAAATGGCTCCAAGTACATCATGATACAATATGAAAGAAGGGATAATCCTCCTTGGTACAATATGCTGCTCATAAAAATACAAGAAGGACAAAACATAAGGTGAAATTGTACATTCTTCATCATGCACTAGAAGACTTGAGCTGAAATGGCTCAACTGAAAATGCTCCCTTACTCTCAATGAGTAGGAAGGTGGCTATGAAATTCTCTCCATCATCATCTGGGCTCTACATCTCTCCATATGATGAAATATGTCTTGCTGAATGCCCACCCAAATGAACTCCTCTGCCAAGGCAAGATATGCATCAAAATGCATGGAAAATAAGTCCTCCTGTGATGCATGCAACAACTTCTCCTTGAGACTAGAATATCTAGTCAAGAAGACTTTTCCATGGGAATAGATGACCATATCATCCATCATATACTCATCATCTCTACCCGGGTCATATAGAATCATGCATGCATCAAGATCCTTAGAGTACTCAACTAAGAGCTGAGATCTCCAATAAGGATCAATCCTCCTCAGGGACAACGCTGGTGATCTGGCATGTGTAGCTCTCCTCAAGCTGCTATCTTCTACTTTGACATCCCTCATGCCAAATTTCTCCTCTAGACTCTTCACCTTTCCAAAATACAAGAGCGGTGAATCCAAAGACAAAATTTCTCTCATCAATGTTAGATCAGGTGGCCTCCCTGGTGGAATGCCTCTATGCAGTGAGACATCTATGTCAAGAGTGGAGTGCACATATGGTTAGGCAATCTTGCCCTTGCTCTCACAGTGTAGTATAGTATTTCTCCTCTTTGCACTAGTTCTCTTAAATAGAGAAGGGTGTGTGCCTCTCATCACCTAATGCTACTCTTTCTCCCTTCCTTCTCCTTCCAGCTGCAATACTACACAATCATGCTACTCATTGATTGTGCTTGGACCTCCATGAATAAGATCCTGGGGACTCCCTTGCAATGCTGCAAGAATCCCTCTAGTTGGAGCAGGAGCTCCTCCTTCCTCTGCATGAGGTACTAGATCAACTCTAGAAATGATAGCATTGTTGCCCTCAACTTCCTTAACATGAGTGGGCAACCCTCCAATGGTTGGTTCCTTTTTTGGAAAAGGGATCTCCTTGCCTCTTTGTGCCAAGAATGAAGATCTTGCCTTTACTAAAGCATCATGCAAGATATAATCCTTATTCATAGCTTTCTGCAGTGATTCTGAGTCTATGGTTTTCTTCAATACATGCAAGGGTTTCGTTTGTTTGAATGTGTTTGCTTCCTCCACATGTGTTTCATAATTTTTTCTATCAAATCTCCTCATCAAAGTTCTAACGAACATTGCATATGAAGAGGTATTTGCATTTTTCAAAGTAAAAGACTCAAATAACCACCATGCATAGACTTTACCTCCCAAGTGCAGTGCTGCGACTCTGATGGCTTCATCTTCAGGAATCTAATGCTGCTGCAAAAAGGTGTCTAGCTCTTCAATCCAAACCTTGGCTGAACAAGTAGGAGAACCATCAAACAGAGATAGAAGAAATATATCCTCATCATGCTGCTTGCTTCTCCTCACCATGATCTTGCAAAGCTCCAGAAAAGTAATATGATCTCTAAACCTTTGGGTTTGAGAATCATACTCATGCAAGAAACCTCTAAGAGTTCCTTTCTTCAGCATTTCTTCTTCTTCTTCTCTTCTCATGGCAAAGTTGGCCATGTGACTGCGCTGTTTATTATAGGGTGTAGCTGCATGCTCACATCCCCTACAAGAAAATCTAGAGTTTGACTCAGCTTCAAACCCCTTTGGAGATCCTGTACAAATCTCCCTCCTTATCTTCTTAAATTCTTCATGAATGCTCAGTAAGGATTTTGGAAGAAGCTTTGCAAGCTTTCCTTCCCTCTTTTCTCCATATGATGGAGCCTTCATTTTCTCTCTCTCTGATATGATGGCTGAGATCCACGGGCCTGTAAGATTCCCTCTTCAGGAATATCAAAGCTCTATTCCAGAGATTGACTGCAGGGGCATTTACTGGATATGTCACCTTTGAAAAAGGATGAGATCCAAAGGCTACCTGGCCATCTGCAGACTATGTCTATAGAGTTTGAAATCTCCCCCTTCAGGGATTTATCACTTTGGCTTGAAGCCATAGGCTGAGCCAAAGATCATGCTTCGATACCACTGTAATATTCCTTTTTCAGGAAATTTCTACAACAATGAGAATATCTCCGGATATTCTAAAGTTGGAGCTCTAGCAATAGACAAGAACAATAATGGTGCAACAGCAACATTCAACTCATGAAAATGTGAGAGAAAACCATAGCCATTTCATTAAATAATAGTAGCAACAATAGAGTACAAGATCTTGAGGAAAATGATACTCAAGATGAGCAATACTCGACCTCAAAGAGCAAGTACATAAAATATGACAAAACCACTGCTACAAATGTATGCTCCAGCTATGACTACGCAGTCTATGAAGGAAAAATGCTGCATAATAGTGTCAATACACAAATAGATTAATATGTGGCTCAAATATAATCGGGGGAGCAAGATCTCAACCCTAGGAAACAATAATACCCAATCCCTAAAAGGATTGGCTGCAAAACATACAAAATGGCAATTCCACAGAAATGTCGGAGTTGCTGGGTTGCTACAACAACTCAGAAATAGAACTAGATGGAGATGGCTGAATCTGATGCTCAAACTGAATGTGCCTCCTCCAATGGATCTTTCAAGTGAAAGGTTGATCCCTTCACTAAAGATCTCTCCCTCCCATACTCTGCAAGAGCCCCACTGCAAATGCTCCTCTCAAAATAACGTAGTCACTAGATGGAACTGCACTGTAGGGCTATGGAATGAGTTGACCTTGATGCCAAAGTATGAAATAAGCTCCTGGATGCCTCCAAACTGATCTCCCAAAGAGAAGAGAGACTCCTCCTCTGAAAAATAGCTGAAGGAGATGGTGTAGTGAACCCTCACTGCAATACCCAGGAACACAGTGTCAATCTGCTGTAGAAATAGCGTTGTCCTGATGGAGAATGCTTGGCCTTGAAGCCTGGATGTGAGGAAAATGAAGAACAATCCCTCAAGAGACCTCTCAAGAAGGAGAAGGAATCATAAACAAGAATTCCTCCGACAATTCTTGCTAAACAACAAGAATGCTCAATTGTCTCAATAGACAATGAAATGAATAATACAAGCATGAGAAACAATGGTTGCCTTGTCCTCCTTTTAAACAAATGAAAGCTCCATTAGGGTTTCCTCCACCAATTTTCCCTTTCCTCATTCACACTGCGCTAGCTTCCTAAGTAAGCCACTCCTCCTATGGCAGTGCTGTTGACTTGGTCAACTTAACCAAGCCTCCTTGCAAATATCCTTGTTCACACATGAGGGTGTGCAAACCAGCTCCAAATTTGATCCCCTTTCATACTTAGAGGGATTTTATTGAGATTTTTATTATGTAATGGGTTTCCTTACCCATTTATTCTCCTCCTAGGTGAAATTAGAAAAATTAATGTTCCAAATTATTGTCGGAAAATTTTGGAACATTACATTCAACTTGTATTTTCAACTTATCTCCCTATGGTTTTACTTAATTTCAAGCAGCAATACTCGTTGGATGCAAAATTTAATTTCTCATCGAAGGAGTACCATGTTGCATACTTTTGGTGGACACTGCTACCTGGAAAATGAGATATACATGAAAAATCTGATTGCAATCATGCTTTTCATGTATTTATAATTTTTTGTGTAGTAGGGTACATTGAAAGTATGAAGCATGGGTACTCCTTGGATGAGGAATCAAATTATGCATCCAATGAGTGTTCCTGCTTGAAATTTGAGTAAACCCATACGGAGATAAGTTGAAAACACGAGCTGAAAAAGAAGTTTTTTCCTTTTTCCCTCTAAACTTTGATGATGTAATCTAATCTTATTTTATTATTTCCACTATTATTTTATAATTTCCTTAGGAGGTCCATTTTAGACCTCAAAATTTCCCTAATGATTGGAAGAGGAATTTGGCTCATGTTCATGGCCACCTTCACCAGGGTTCTCAAATTGTTGCAAGACCAACACCATTGGAAGAGGATTTTGGGGGCTTTTATTTGACATATTATATGCTAGGATTTCCCTCTATATGAAGTGCATTGCGGCCATTGAAACTCTTCTCTCAAACCCTAGCATACACTAAGATTTTATTTGACATATTATATGATATGATTTCGATCAATATAAAATGCACTACAACCCTTGTAAATATACTCTCAAACCCTAACAAACACAAAGAATGACAATGTGGTGGAACATGCAACGACAGGAATGAATGTTGGTAAATTTGTGTAGTATCCATCTACAATATGCAAAGAGGTGAAAATAATAATCAATAATCCATGGAGATTTAATTTATTGAGACAAAATTCCCTTGAATCAATGAAGAGTACAATTGAATTGATATGCCTAGTATGATTTAGAGGATGATTGAAATTATTGCTACATATAAAGCTCTATTTTTTTTTGAATGACAACTACTCTCATATTATATTTTATCACTTTACTCCACCTTACATAGAGAACATTATGGAGTGAACCCATGATCTTGTTATATATATTAGTCTCAAGCATCTTATTCTCCTATAACATGGACAAATTTTCATATATGGATGGATCTATTTATTTGGATCCTTATGATAATGTTTTAAATTTAAAGCACTATTTTCAGGCATGTATTCAATTGAGGTATTAGTGGGGAGTCGACATGTAATTTTCAACCTAGCACTTAGGTTTATGGATGTTCTCTTCGTATTAATTCAATATTGCAATTGGTACTTGCACATAGGATATTGGTCGCTTTAGCATGGCGATTAGCATTCATACATGGGACCTGGGTTAGAAATGGAGCTTGTTGGACTATTTAAATTTGGTGGCTAGTATTTACACATAGGACCATGTGCAATACCCCAGAAAACTATACTAAGACCTCAATTTTATACAACTATCATTTTCGGTGATAATTGAAAAAGAATACAATTATCCTTTTTGGTGATAATTGAAAAATAATTGATGATATAAATAATTGAATTTATGTTTAAAGAAAGAATTTGATAATTATTATGTTATTAACTATTTCTGGAAATGTGTTAAGGAATTTTAAGGTAAGACTTAACCCAAAACTAATAGGAGACAGTTGGGAAGTAGTTACAACTTACACTCCAAGAAGTAGTAGAAAGAAAAGTGGTTGGAGAAAAATGACACACTTATTTGGGAAATCAAAAAATGTTGTGGGAGAGGAAGACAATAATTCTCAGTTAGATTCTTGTGGGAGAGAAAGACAAGATTTTTAGTTGGTGCCAGTGGGAGATAAATATTGGTTCGAATCCAGTTAAAAGAGTAGGAGGCTGCTCAAGGGTTATGAGAGAGGAAAAGGCACTCACAAGAAATAATTCCCAAAATGATTTGTCTCTTGTTAGTGAAGAGAAAAGATTTTGGGTAGTCATATGAAGCACGACTTACGGTTGGGAGGATCGTAATAGTCCTCCTTACGTTTCCAGAAAGTACAAATAATTTTTCTGTTAAATGAATTGGTTGAGAATGTCATATTGAACTAGTAGCTACACTAACTCGATCATGAATTAGAAACGGGAAAAAGAATTATTTTCTTGCAAGGAACTCCTAATCTTTATTTTTTCAGGAAAAAAGAAGCTACAAGAAGTTTGGACAAATACCAAGTAATATGCTTCAATTATAGCAGTAATGATAAAAATCATAGGAGTGAAATATTGTTGCTATATATAATGTGTTGTATAATGTAGATACCGTAAATGAATCTTAATTTTATTTGATGATAATAATCTTGCATACAATATTGGGTTAGATGCTAGAACAATGAGAGCTTTTACAATATCACTAAAAAAAAAAAACTACCACCAAGGTTTAGCAAAACCCACAATAGGTTCCACTTAACCCTTATTCCTAGGAGGAGGAAAATGTAAAGAACAAAAAAACTTAACTTTTCTTGAAACTAATAGTTTAGAGTAACAACTTCTTTCCTTAGTGGAAAGAAATAGGTAAATACCATTGTTATATAGATTATTGTTAAAAGATAAAATTTGATGCGATAGTGATGAAAAATAAATAAGAAAAATAAAATAGTTTCATCATATAAGTTATTAATAGTTAGACACTTTAATTATCAATTACTAAAGAAACCATATAAAGTTTAAACTAAATAGCTTGTAAAATTTGATCTATCCAACTTTTTCATGTCTAATATGTTTTTCTAAAACATGGAGTTTTCATGTTGTGAGGTGTGGTATAATGTTGTTCTGGATTTGACAACCTAAATTCTATTATTATTATTATTATTATTATTATGGAATTTAGGAATAATAATACCTTAATAGGATATAGAATAGAATTGAATTGGAGAGTTAATTTTTAAATATATTTAATTACGCTGATAGGCGTATCCCCCTGTCAGAAATCACTTCATTAGTGATTATGCTAATTAATCTTTTTCATCTGGTGGTCTAGATTGAAATATGCCGGTATATTCTCGTCGTCGCCACTTAATCAATGAATGAAATCAAAAGAGATAACCTCCTTGCATGTCTAAATCAAGTGTTTAAACCCTACTTAAATTAATTTTTTACCAAATGATCATTAAAAATTTACTGTTCCTCTTATTTATATCCATGTATGAGAGTATGAGGGATTAGAGCGAAATAAGGACACATTTCGGGCGAGAAAGTTCTATCGTCGAAGTCGCATGGCATGCGGTTAGCTTAACGTTTCAGGTTTAATCATGGGATTTGTATGGAGGCGACCATCTCTGCAAACAACAAGAAATATCGATGTCCATCCATCTTCTAGCGGGAGCAGCGTGCCACACGCAATGAATTCTTTAATGGCCATTATGTTCACCCGGTACCATGCGCAACGAAATCTGCAGAGCTATCGCTCAAGCGGGAACCGTTACAGGAATGTGAACTAGAGCATCGCCCAAACATTTCAACAGAGTGGTTCCATGGAGTTGATCCACCTATCTGCTGTGATGGTTGGCATCGTAACGCTCAATTTCTTTTAGAGCATAAGGCCACCTGGTTTAGAGCAGCCGACGCATTTGGACGCAGAGAACCGAGACTATGGCTGGTTGGATCGAAGTAAGAAATCCTTCTGACAAGCTTCACGGCTATGGAACGCATGCTCTGGACGGTAAGCTTTTGAATACACATGCACTATTTTTTATTCAGGCAGACTGTAGTTTATTCACTGTGTATTGAAATACACATGCGCTGATTTTTTGCAATGTTGGACACTCATTTCTTAAGTCAAAGCTCTCTTATGTTCATTCTTGCATCGTTGTTTTCATTAGCGTTGCTTTTTTGCAATGTTGGACACTCAAGTCTCAAGTCAAAGCTCTCTTATGTTCATTCTTGCGTTGTTGTTTTCATTAGCGTTTGGTTTCATTTTGAATGTAGCGAGCATTTTAGACGTAGAGAACTTCACGGCTGTAGAACACACGCTCTAGATGGTAAGCTTTCGAATACACATGCACTGTTTTTTATTCACGCGGACTGTATTTTATTCAGTGTGTATGGTTTCTTTTCGAATGTAGCGAGCATTTTGGACGCAGAGAACCGAGACTGTGGCTGGTTGGATTGAAGTAAGAAATCCTTCTAAGAAGCTTCACAGCTGTAAAACGCATGCTCTGGACGGTAAGCTTTCGAATACACATGCGCTATTTTTTATGTCGTTGTTTTCATTAGCATTTGGTTTCATTTCGAATGTAGCGAGCATTTTGTTATGTTATCTCTATAACCATATTTCTCGGGCCCACCTAATATTTGCGCACATGCAAATATGATAAACGTATGTCAACAAAGTCAAAACCTCATTCATTTTATTTTACATAAATATATATGTAATTTCATATATTATTTTAATTGGCATCATAATTTAATTTCATAGATTCATTATTGATATTCACGTATCTGTTCCTTTAAAATGAATACCGAAGATAAATTTCATTTTATTTTACATAAATATATATGTAATTTCATATATTATTTTAATTGGCATCATAATTTAATTTCATAGATTCATTATTGATATTCACGTATCTGTTCCTTTAAAATGAATACCGAAGATAACTTTGATATGGTATAATAGATTGTAAACCTTGGCTTGTGAATATTGGTCCCTTACTCTGCCAGGTCAAATTAATGCAGATAGAGAAAATATTGGTGGTATATCTGTTTAATTAAAATATATGATTAATATTTCTTAAGCCACAAATCATGTTTTGATTTTTGGCTTAAGAAATATAGACATTAATACAGACATAAGAAAAATACTTATTAATATTAATAGTAAATTTGTGAGTTCTTTTTAACTACTGTAATAATGTTCTTGTGGGTCATATCGTTTTATACATTATGTATGTGTGCATGTTACTATATTTGTAGATGGAAAATTGCTTTTCTATATTGCTTATTCTATTCACCATTAATTGAAAGTTGTTTTGTTGATATCACGTCTATTTTATTTTATGTTGGGTGATTTCCTTGTTTTATCATGGATCGAGCTATTTGGAGTTGTATTCCATTTGAAATTCTTGAAATTGTCTTCCTTTGGCTCCCTTTATCGGTTGTGATAAATTTTAGCACTGTTGTAAAAAATGGAAGACTGTTTTGCAAAATCCTTGTTTCTTATTGCGTTGCAGGCATATCTCTACAAATGAATTTGGATTTATGGTTCCCTTCATCAATGATGAAGACAATTATTTTGCTGTTGAATACCTTAATAAAAATGGGCACATATCTCGTTTTCATTTGCGATTCATAGATTCAAGATACAAGGTGGATTCTACTATTGGACCAATGGTGGTTTTATCCTTACCAACAGAATTCTCCCATTCACGAAACTATTTTGTGATGAATCCATTTACAAAGGCCTTAAAAAACATTGGGCAAATACAAATTGGAGATTGGGGATTCTTTTTGTTATTGGAGAATGCAAGCAACAAAAAATATGACTGGGTTGTTCTAAAACATATCTATGATAGAATTCAGTCTAAATTTTATGTTTGTAGCAGTCTTGATAGGGTTTGGCGAAGGGTTGATCTTCCATTTGGTGGCACTTCACCCCCTCAAAATGGAGTGTTTTATAGAAGTAAATTGTTTTGGCTCTATCTCGACACAGAGTATCAAGATTATCCTTGATATGGGTATAAAATCTACTGGTTCGATGTAATAAAAAATGACTGGGGATTTTCATTTGTTCCAATCACTGATATTTGGTGTATGTCATTGGCAGTGTGCAAGAATCAGTTGATATGTCTTGCCAATGATGGCTCCACTTCTGTATGGTCAATTGAAGAAATAGATAATTTTCAATTTGGTCACCCGTGTATTGAACGAAGAACTGATTACTTTGAGGATGATTGGGGCTTTAGACGGAAGTTGTTGGAAGAAATGTCTATAGATATAAATATGAAATGTCCTGGTTATCTTCCTTTTCGAAGAGTCCAAGGTGTGGTTCTTATGTGCAAATGCAGTGAAGTTCCTTTCCTATTATATGACATGATGGCTGGCCTTTGCTTCCCAATAGATTTTGATAATTCAACTAATCAACAAATGAAGGGATTTTGGTCTCAAACGTTGCAGGATTGCAATGATTTGATTGATTCTGGAAATTTTTTTGCAATTGCTCCGCGTATGGATTCTATAGATGAGATTCCACCATTGGATGTGGACATGGAGTCTTAGGCTATTAGCCATTTTTTATTCTCTCTATTGTCGTGGAAAATATTTCCTTTTTTTTTTACTTTGCATAATTTTGGGTATGTATGCTAAGACTATGGATATTTATATGGCTCCATTCTGAGGGGGGTTCGATCTATGTATGTAGCAGATGCTGGATATTGAATTCCATTGCAATTTGCTCGAAAATATTTATTCTTTTTGTCCCATTTAGTCCTCTTAAGTGAATTTGAATGTGTGTGGATGTTATCCATTTCTATTTGTTTCTATAATTGTAATTACTGTGACTTATTCTATACATGGTGTTTCCATCAGTTTTTTCTCATTGATTCTCAAACAATGTTATATCTTTAGGTTTTTTTGATGGTATATAGTTACAAATATTTAGATATATTTCAAATTCATATAATTATTTAGAATTTTGTTCCATTTATATGGGTTTCCCATTACAGTTATAATATGATACATGAAATTTAATCATTTTTTGTTTTGGCCATTTGAAAAAATCCAATTTTCTTCTTAGCCATTTGGTTGGAAAAATAGCGTAAACGATTTTAATTTGTTTTGTGGATGGAAAAAAATGTGTTCCTTTTCATCCTTTTCTATTAATTTGTATTGGCTATATTGTATCTGTTGCATTTTTATTGTTATATAACAAATATGTTATTGTTCGTTGTAGACATGTCATCTGAAGGTACAAGCAAGCGTACAAGAAAAAGGAATAAGTCACCGACATCGCGTGACAAGTCCAATGAAATTCGTCATTTACGGTATAAAAAAAATAAGGGCACAATAAATGAGCATAGGAGAGCTAAATATCATAGAAGAAAGACTAAAAAAACTCTTGAAAATGATTTTATGGTTCCTCATACGTATCGTACTATGAATGATATCATGGAATGAACATTGCCGCTTGGTAGTTCGTTGCCAGAATATGCTCCTCGTCACCATAATTTTGTTTTTCAACGCTCTCCTGAAAATTATCATAATATTGAGGAAACATCTGGAAATAGGGAGGAACATCATATTCATAATGTGGATGCAAATGTTCACCCAAACCCTTCTGTCTATGCAATTGCATCTTGTGAGAAAGGCTAAAGGTTGCAAAATATCCATGGTGGAGGCAGTGATGACATTGGATGTCATGACTTGGATGATAGTTTGATTAGCCATTTGTTTGATAATTAGGATCCAGGTTGTGGAAACATCGTATCTTCCAATCTCCCTTCTCAAAATAATGTTGTCGCACGAACATAAACAATCATCCTTGATAGCAGTTCGCGTGGAACAATGGAGGTAATCCAATGATATATTTACAATTGATGCAATAGTGGTTGTTTTATTACATTCCTCTATTTACATTTCTTTAGTGATAAGGTATTTTATTCTCTTGGAGTAGGATAAACCTCATTTTATTAGAGGTCTAGAAATTTTATCCCCGCGTCTTCCATCTCCTAATCTTAGATTTGAATATGAAGAATGTCATAACCTTCCACTGCATTCTCCTTGAGAATCAAATCAACAAACTAATTTTAATGTTCCATGTGTTTGATTTGATTTTTCTTTATTTGAAATTTTGGTGCATATTTTGTTTTTCTTCAAACAAGACACAACTCGTTTCAATAGAGGCATACAAATTAACTTCGTAGATGTTCCGTCTACTGATGTTATAAGTGAAGAGGAACCATTGCATAGCGTTCATCCAGATTTCCAACAAAATGTAAATGTTGAATGCGTTTGATATTTTCCTCCTTTTTTCATTTATTGTTAATTGTAAAATTAGAAATCTATCTTTTTTTGGCATTTAGTTTTATAAAATATTTTAATTTGTTTTAACAGGAAAAAAATAATTTGAATAGAGGCGTCAAAACTAATTTGCCAAATATTCAATCTACTGATGTTCGAAGTGAAGAGCAACCATCTCCTACACTTCATCCACATCGCCAACCAAATGTAAATATTGAATGGATTTTTTTTTTTTCATTTTTTCAATTCTAATTATTTGGACATTCAATTTAAAAAAAAATTATGCTAAAGAAACCTTTGCACATTCTCAGGTTCCAGAAATGCAGGACACATAAATTTGGAAATCCCATGTCATAGATCTATTCCACATGTTTCAAATTTGGGGAGGGAGTCTCGTGGTGCTGAAAATCAAATAAATTTTAGAAGAAATTATACTCTTCCACATCATTCTCCACATGGTCCAACCAATACAAATCATATTTATTTTCATGAAAATATGATTGCAGTGCATAAAAGATTTAGAGAAAAGCTATATAGCTTGTTAGTTGTCCAAATGTGCCACATCTAAAAAGAATCGTATCCTCGAATCCACGTTTTGAGAGATCCCGAAGGACCTGTTTGTAGACGATGTAAGAATGAACGAGGTTCACATCGTTTTTGTGGCTATAATAACATGGATCCTGGTGAGAAAGCTCATATTTTAAGAGTTCTTACTCAAGTTGAAGAAATTTTAATAGCATGTGTAAATCCTATTTTGCAAGTGACACATGCTAGAGGTGGGAAATATAAGTATAGCAGACACACAATTAGCTTTCCCCAAGATATTTCTACATTTGCACAAAGTCTTCCGTGCCATGTTGAAGATCTTGACTTTCTAATTGTGAGGAGACATGCTGCTCAGTCTAAATATATGAATGTTATGTAAAAATATCTCGCGTTATGGATGCATTGCGTTTTAAAATTGAACATGATTAATATTATCGAGATGTTGTAATCGACTATGATTCAGTGAATGCTCTGCCCGAAAGATCAACAGATGTCTTCTGCGGGCTTAAATTTTTTGATTGTGACATTGTAGAATCTGAGTTCAGTGCAGCTAATAATGAAGGGTTTCCTCCTAACCATTTTCCCTCTCATCCTTCGTCTTTTATTGCTCGCCTACCCAATGAACGGAGAGAGGTGGAAGAAATTAGAGAATTTCTTGATAATGTTGATTCTTCAGATGTTGATGAAATGGATTGGCCCACTATTGGAATGTCTCCAGTGAATGAATATAATACCGAGGGTTTATTAGATATGGCATTCCCCACATTTTTCCCCATTGGTGCTGCTAATTGGTTGCAACCACGCATTTGTACTGTTGAACTTCATGAGTATGCATTGCATCTTCTTAGATACTATGATCAGAGGTTTGGAAGCCATCCTCGCTTTCGATATTACCTGTTGAACATGATAATGAGGCATCGTAGCCAAGCAACTGCTTCAGTTTTTGTGAAGAAAAATTTACATGATAACTCACCAACAACAATTGATGAATTGCGTCAGCAACTTTCTGATTTGACAGATAATAAGTTGGCTGAGCATCTTTTGTGGTTTGGGTCTTCTCTAAGAGGTACAAGGGCTTACTGGACTAAATTTTGGGCTGAATTGACTGACATGATTACTCATTTGGGATGTCCATCTTTGTTTTTTACTTTGAGTGTAGCTGACACAAAGTGGCCAGAGCTGCATAGCCTCATGCCTGTACCGTCACATTCTCATTCCTTAAATGAGCATTGTATGAAAGTTGAAAATGTTATCCAGTACCCTCATATTTTTGCCACATTTATGCACCATAGATTCAATATATTTCAAGAGGAAGTTATCCAAAAATATCTTAAAGCTAAAGACCTCTGGTACATGTCTGTTTTCTTGAATTTATTTTCTATTTGTTGTCAATTTCTTATTGATTTTCCATTCATATTTATCGTAGTAACTCTGTGTTCATTTTTTCCAGATATGAGTGGCAACATAGAGGTTCAGCGCATATCCATGGTTTCCTATGGTTGCAAGGAGCTCCTGACATGGAAAGACTTGATTGGTCAAATGATTGTGATTTGCAACATGCAAAGAGATTCTTTGACAATTATGTAACTGCATGGAATCCACGTGAAATACATTGTTGCAATATAATGGTTCCAAGAAGTCTCAATGATGACCCTTTCGTACTGAATACCGATCATATTTTTTCTTGCAATCCTCATAATGATTATGAAGAACTGTTGAACCATGTCCAAAGGCACACAAAGTGTAGTGTAGATTCTTGTCTGCACAAAAAGGGCACTATACTCACTTGTCGGTACAATGCCCCATGGGATGTTTCTAAGGAATCAAGATTGTTCATAGATGATCAAGGAAGAAAAAAATATGACCCAGAAAGAAATGATGATAGGTTGAATGTACATAACATTGACCTTCTAACAATGTGGCATACAAATGTTGATTTCCAACCAGTGGTTTCTCGGCATGTTGTCCTGAAATATATTGCTAAGTATGCATCAAAAGCAGAGAGAAGGTCTGAAAGCTATCATGATATGTTAACTAGAATTTCAAATTCTATTGCCTCTGAGGATCATGCTTTATGTGCTTACAGGAGGTTTCTTGCAGAAACAGTCATTGAACGTGACATTGGAGCACAAGAAACATGTCACATGTTGCTTAAGCTGCCTCTCGTTGTGTGTAGTTGACAATTTGTTTCGTTAAATGTTGGAAGAAAGGTGTTCATGAAAATTTAAAGGGATGTCCTGCATTGTTCATCTGAAAATAAATTTGTTCAACATTATCAGAAGAGGCCTTATTTCCTTGAACATCTATCTTTGATAGAAACAACAATATCTTGGACGTTTGATAGAAAGCGCAAAAAAGATCCATGGAAGCCTAGAGATGCTCATGCAATTGTTCGGGTCTGGCCACGATTTTATTCTATTCTTGGTGAGGATTCAGAGGATTTTGAACCCTTTTGCTGGACATAATTGCTCTTGTACAAGCCATTTCATGACATTTCTGCAAAGATTGGGCTTTCAACTGAAATTATTGTGGGAAACTGGAGGAATTTCTGATATCGAGCTTGGCATGTTGATCGAAATCCATCAATTGATGAAAATATTGAAGATGGAGAAGATGGTGAATTTGCTCACTAGGAAATGAATCTTGAAGATGATTTTCAAGAGTGGCAACTTTTCTCTCGTTTGGTTCCACAAAATAGTGTCAATGTTTCTGATATTCACACCCTTGGTCGAAGGAATTTTGATATATCCTTTGAATGGCAAGGTTCAACTATTTCTGATGATGTGGCTGAAGAAGCTATTAATTTTATAAGGAATGCAATATCAAGGGGTGATATTGGCTACCTTTCAAATATAACATTTGCCTCTCTAGATTCATTGGTAGAAAAACAACGACTTGCTTTTGAAATCATTTTAAGGCATTTTGCTGAATATGAGATTCGTGAAGCTCTTCTTATGATTATTCAGGGCACTGTAGGCACTGGCAAGTCTTTTCTTATCCATTGTATTTATGACAGTCTTTCCAATCTGTTAGGTAATCGAAAAAGTCCTTTTCTTCTTCTTGCCCCTATAGGAATAGTTACTTTCAATATACATGCAAAAACAATACACTCTGCTTTGAAAATCCCAATTAGAGATATGAAACCACTACAGGGTCAATCATTGGCACTATTCCAAGAGGAAATGAGACACATTCGATATATATTGATTGATGAAATGAGATTTTTAGGATCAAGGTTGTTCATGAAAATAGATGCTCGACTATGAGAAGCATTTCTAGATAAAAAGAATTGTCCTTTTGGTGGTAGATCCATGATCCTTGTGGGTGACCTTGGGCAACTACCTCCTGTGAGAGATAAGCCTTTGTATGCAGGTAATACAGCAGGGAAAGTATTATGGAAAAAAATCAACATTGTTGTCACTCTTGACACAATATTTCGCCAACAAGGGAGTAATGAGAAACAATCTTATTTTCGTCGAGTCCTCAATAACATAAGAAACGTAGAACCTGTTCTTGATGATTGGGAGTTTCTTATGTCACGGGATGATATCAGGTTGCATCCTAGAGAAAGGGATTTGTTTAATGTAGCAGTTCACATGTTTCCAACAAATGATTTGGTCTCCTTCCATAACAGACATATGTTGAAATCATTAAATTCTCCAATTGCACGATGTATTGATGTGAATTCAAGGCGTTCAGAAATCAATGGTGCCGATGATGATCAACTAGACCGTGAAGTTTTGTTGTGTCGTGGCCAACGTGTTATGTTGAAATGTAATTTGTGGGTTGAAGCTGGTTTGGTGAATGGTGCACTTGGGTATGTTAGGGAAATATTTTATATGCCTAACTCTAAGCCACCTGAGCTTCCAATATTCACAACTGTTATTTTTGATAAGTATGTTGGTATTCCGTTTGATGCAAGAAATCCAAACATTGTACCTATCACACCAGTGGTAAGAGGAAATCAAAAACGAATTCCTTTAAAGATGGCATGAGCTCTTACAATTCACAAGTCACAAGGTTTGACTTTAGAGCGAGCATCAATTGATATTGGGAATAGAGAAAAACAAAGCCTGACCTTCACAGCCATATCAAGAGTGAAATCAATAGATGGTTTACGCATTGCACCGCCTTTCTATTATCAACGTTATGCCAAGATGAATAATAGTGCGTATGTTACAATTAGGAAGAAATAAGAGAAGAGATTAAAGTCCATATCGCTATGATATGAAAATATTAATATAATAATAATGCTTTTTATATATTAATGATATGTCTACATTTATCAAATTCATAGTAGTATTTTGGAATATTGTTTACATTGTTTTTGTTGTTGCTTAATTTTCTTGTTTTTATAGAGTTGTTTTTTGTTATTTTTCTTACAATGAACCATTCACAGGTAAAAAACCAGTTATAGGATCCAGCCGTTAAAAATCAAATAATCAAAATGAATAGACTAGAAAACAAGAGCATTTAAGAATTCACTGTTTATACTAGTTCAGAAGAAAACATTAAGAATAACAACGATTGAAAACAGATTGCACTTAAGCACTTTCTGAATTATTCCTTTTCGTTTATCATTCAGATATGAAACAAAAATGGTATAATAAACAAGTATAGAACTCTAAAACATAATAGATAGATGAATTATTGATCCTTTGTCTAACTCAAGAATCCTGTGAAAAGTCCTTTGCATCAATTCCTTATCCAGCTAGCCATGCGAAATTTGTCCAATAGCACTTTATTCCAAAATAATCAATGTTACAGCAAAGTTTGAGAATCCACCCCCCCAATACTCTAATTGAGGGAGTATTTATACGAAAAATTATAAAAAATATCTCCTGACAAAATGAGATATAATTTAGGATGACTCATGAATATGTTACAAGAAAATAGAGACAGATGGTCTCGTAGATAAGAGAAAAGATAGCCGATGTTGTGTTGTTCCCTTTCTTTTATGAATGTGCTGGGGGCAGGCCCTATGATTAGGCTTGTTTTTGTCCTCTTTAGAAACTCTATGCTGGATGCTCTATTTTACTGATACTCTTTACCTGAACCGATACACTTTGACCTGTTTGATATCTGTTTATCCTTTTTATCATGACTTGCTGTAGTAAATAATCAAAATTCATGCAAGGATAATTTTTACAAAATGTCTAACATCTCTTCCCACCATTATGCTTTTGGTATTCTGGTTCTTTGAAGCTTCCTCAAAGTCTCATCAGTCTCTGTATATCTGAAGAAAGTAGGTTGAATTTGGAATAAGTCTTTTACCTCATGTTCGAGATAAAACAAATTTTCCAGATTGTCACGAAGATTTTTTCCTATTGGCAATGCTTTTGTTACTGATGAACTGGTCGATGAACTGGCCTGGTTGTCAGCATACTTATTCAGTTTCTCAACATAGCTTTCAAGGCTCATTAGTTTATCATCTCAGACTAAAGGACTTGGCAGTCCTTTACTTTGCAAAATATCCAATCTCTTTGTAAAAGCATTGATTTCTTCCTGCATATCATAGCATCTTCTTTCTAGGTTCTACATCAGATTTCTTTTAGTAAAAACCCTTTTTACCTCCAAAGTTGTTCCTGTTCTGTCTTGGATTCCTAGCTTTTGAAGTTGGCATCTGTTCTTGTTATTTAAAAATTGTATAAGCTTATTGGCTTCTTCAAGCATATTTCCTAATACTTCTCTTGCCTTTTCAACTTCTTCTAGAGCCAATTTAACTAAATCATTTTTCTCATACATTATTTGGCTTGATGGCCAAACATCGTCTATTGACTGACTGATGTTGTCCCAAAGAATTTCTTTGATTTATTTTAAAGGTTTCTCCAATGTGAGATCCTTTTCACATGCTTTGACCAATTTTTCTAATCTGTTGATCTCTCTTGTTTTTTCTACAACACACATCTTTGAGAGATCGTATTTTTGTTCTAAGGTGGTAAATTGTACCTTTGTTTTCTGGAGCTCTGTCACTTGGACTTTCAATTCCTCCATTGATTTTATTAATTCTTCAGTGCTTAAATTGGAAGTGTTTCCCTGTGATAGTCCTGTTGGCTGACTTATTTTTGTTGTACCTGTAATTACTTTTGTTGTAGATGCTGGAATGTTTGGCTTCTTGTCCTTTAATGCCCTTTCAAGTTACTTTTCAGTCTCATTTAGTTGCTCATTAAGTTTCAAAAGCAAATCCATTAATTCTTCTTCATATTTTTGCTTTATTACCTCAGTAGTCTATGGATGCCTTGAAGATGGCAACTTCAGCTGTTTCCTTAAGGCTGCAATATCATCATCTTTCTTTTTAATCAAGGCTTCTATAGCCTTAACATCTTTGGGATTATGACCCAATCCAATAATGATTTCTTCCAAAGTCTTTATTATGTTGCCCTTAGCCTGGGAAGAGGCTTTTTCAAGATGCAATTGAGCATTAGTATTTTCCAAATAATTCTGTAATATTTGGGCCATCATTGACTTATCAGTCAAAGTTGAGTATATCATCTCTCCATTTTGTTTGTGCAGCTCAATCTGATCCAAAGGATGAATATCCTTTGCCAAGACCTCAAAATTGGTTCTGACATAGTCTGCAGCTATTTGAGGCTACTGTACTTTGGGCTTGAAATGGCTCATCACCAATTTACCCTGTTGGATTTCATAGGCTGACATCAATCTCTGTTGATTTTTGGGAGCCATATTTAAGTATTTATTATAGACTTGAAGTCTTAATGGATCATTTATAGCCTTTATATTTATAAATGTCTTCTTAATATCCCAGGCATCCTTCACTAGTGGTTCAAAGGAAGATGCTTCTGCAGTTGGCTTTCTTTATGGCTCTTTTTTCTATGAGTCGGTGGATGTGCCACCGATTGTGAATGTTTGCTGACTATGTAACTCTTCTCTCCTCTGACTATTAGTGGTTTCTTGAACAAATTCTACTTCTGAGAGTGGATTTAATACTTGTCTTTTGGTACCAGGTTGTTCTAAAGATCCACTGATAGGGGTAGTTGTTTCTGCATCTCTCTTTTTACTTTTTTCTTCATTGAGAGGAGTTTGAAAAATTGAAATTTCTGCCACATCGATCTGAGTAAGAGAAGTCTGTATTTGGGCTTGTTCCTTGGAAGTTTCAGGCTGCTCAGACATTGTGAATTTCTTTGTGACTTGTGTATCAGTCTCCTTTTCCTTCCCTTTGGATGCTACTGTGGCTAGTGCACTGATTTCCTGCAAATTTTGCTGAGAGGTTCCAATAGAGGAAGGACCAATTCCTGGTCTTTGTACCTGCCCAAAATAATCCAGGTCAAGTATTTTCTCAATATCCTTCACAACATTTTCAACACTGACCTATTCACTATCTTGTTCAACTAAGGTTCCTTCCATCCATTCATCCATATTTGCGAATTGTTCAATCTCTGGAATTCTATGGTGAAGGTATGGTGACAATTTTTTTTTCATTCTCCTATCACATATAAAGCTGTTTGGGTCATAAGGTACCCACCATAAATTTTTTTGCAATTTGAGATAGTCTTGTAGAATTCTTTCAGCTTCTTTTCATGCATCCCTAGAATTACATACAAAAGGACCTAATTGACTCTTAATTCTGAGCTGACCCTTTTTCTTTACATTGCAAAAATGGACTGTGTCTGAATTTATCATTTGTCTGAAATATTCTAGGGCAAAAAGCCTCATTGGAACATATTTTGGTAGCTTGAAAGGACACAATTCACACCCATATATTCTAATTTCTATATGTTTCATGTACAGGTACCAATCACCTATTCTGTATTGCTTTGAGAGTTGGAGAATTTTCTTCATATCATTATTGACCCTAGGAGGGGAAACTCCTGTTAATAAGGTAGTTGCAGGGTGTACAAATAGATCAATGAACTCATTGTAAGAATAAGGAGACTCAGAGGAATTATGGAAGATTGGAGACCAAAAAATTACAAACCTTGGATTTCCTTTGGCATCAAGTTGCATGACATGGAAGGGGAAACTCTTTGATTGATAATAGAGCATGAGATGGTATATAAAATTGGAATATTTGAAAACTTTTTCATTTTCCAATCTCATGAACTAGTCATGAATTTTATCAACAATAAAGGAATAAAAATCATATTTGATAGCAGGGGGTTGTCCAGGAGTAAAAATTGACAACAACACTAGGGTTAAGTTATCAACGTATTCACTAGTGTTGAAACCCATTACAGAAGATATCATATTCAATATGAGTCTGCCCATATCTGTGAAAAAGGTATATCCATAAGGAGGTGGGCCTTTGGGTTGATGTTCTGGTAGCATGAAAGTCTGATAGAGGCGATTCAACTCTTCTTGGGATAAATTTGTGGATTTTTCGAGTAAATCTCCCATGGAAATGGGAGTCATGGCTTGACCAGGATGGAACTGTAACATTTCATTTATGGATTGAGCAGTTATTGGGAAAGGAATAGTTTGACTCGGGGACATGACTACTCGTTGATTGGGATCGTAATTGGCATGGCAATGGTAAATTATTTCGGGGAAAACATGGACTGAAGGTAAAAAATACATTGGAAGATTGGATTCCCACAGTCCCAAAATATCAGAGCCAGTCAAGAAATCATCTCTGCATTGGAAAAAGGTTCTGAGAGGATTTTCACTAAGAATGAGGTCTTTTATCTGGAAATGCCTATCTACTAGAGGAAAATAGTCTAAATCTTTATGGGGGGCATTCAGAGGTGCAACATTTAAAGCCACAGGGGTTTCCATTTCTAGTTCTTGTGGATTCATAAAGGAATTTGGGTTTTTGATGGAAAAATGGGCACAATTACAGGTCTGGGAACTTAGGAGTGAAATAAAGACCAAATTGTACTGCGTTTTAGCCTTTTCCTGTGAAATTAAATAAAAAACCAAGACTTGCAGGGTTCGACGGGAACTGGGTAAATACCTATTTCCAGGAAGTGGATAGTGATGAAAACAAGTGTAGGAAACTGCTGATGGGTTGTAGATTGTTCGTCTACAATTTTTTCAGCAAGGCAGTGATTGAAAATCTTCAACATATGGCTTTGTAGTTTTCTGCATGGGAACACCGGTCACTGCACATGATAATGAAAATGATGCGCGTTTATTTGTTTTATTCACAAATTCGAAAGTTGGAGGGGTTTTATTTTTTAGGCGGATGACGTATGCAGGAAAGGTTGTTTTTTTTAATGCGAACGGTGGTAAGAAGTGTACATCGCACCGCTTTTGGGGACAGGCTGTTTTCAAGTGAAAGCCAGCGATTCCATACCCTTCGTGACGTGTGGCAAGACACTGTTTGGAAAACCACTTAGCGATCCCACATTATTGTTTGGATGTGGGGGCGACGCGATATAGGTGACATCCATTGCATGTGAAGAAGATGATCGAACGGCTGTCGGGGAGGTGAGATGATAGGGAAATAGCAATGGTGGGGCCAATACAATTAAACACAATTTAATCATATCAGGGGCAATTCAAATGGTGGGGTAAGTTATTAATTAACCATGAGGGTTAATTAATCCTTTTTTAATGCAGCGGGGAATTAGTGTTCTTAATTAGTCACGGTTTTAACTAATTAATCACAATTAACGCAATATTGAGGTTATTTTTCAACCAAAGGGGTGGGATATGTGATAATTGGGAGTTGTATATAGTTAAATTAATACGGGAACGGGTTGAATTATATAGTGAATTAAATAATAAAGTTAAAAGTTAATATGAAAATGAATGAAAAAGCGTTAAGTAAAAAAACATTCGAAGTACTTATTTAAATTATGCTTGAATGAAATGGTTTTTATGACATATTGTGCAACTTCCCTAAGTAAAATAGGATTTTACTTAGAAAAATATTTTTTAGAAGTGAATGAATGACCTATGAATGGTTATAAGTACTTAGTCTTTTCAATTATTGGGCCGAGGGTCCGGTCCCTCCCTTGGCCTTATTGATAACTTATGTTTTTAATAATTTTCCCTTGGATTCACCAATTCCTTTGGTTTATAATATTAAACCCTTGGGTTTATTAGTTATTTTGGTTTATAATATGAATAATCGTTCAATCTCATCCATGATCAAATGTCACATTCTGACAAATATTGTCTCAGTATGAAAATGACCCTTGGCCAGCCATGGTCATAGTTGGTCCAACGTCGGATTGTGACAACATTTGTCTCAATGTTTAAATCAATTCCCTTGGGTTCAGCAATTCCTTTGGTTTATAATATTAAACCCTTGGGTTTATTAGTTCTTTTGGTTTATAATATGAATAATCGATCAATGTCATCCATGATAAAATGTCACATTCTGACAAATCTTGTCTCAATATGAAAATCACCCATGGCCAACCATGGTCATAGTTGGTCCAACGTCACATTGTGACAACAACTGTTTCAATGTTTAAATCAATTCCCTTGGGTTCAACAATTCCTTTGGTTTATAATATTAAACCCTTGGGTTTATTAGTTCTTTTGATTTATAATATGAATAATCGATCAATGTCATCCATGATCAAATGTCACATTCTGACAAATATTGTCTCAATAAGAAAATAACCCATGGCCCAGCATGGTCATAGTTGGTCCAACATCACATTGTGACAAAAATTGTCTAAATGTTTAAATCAATTCCCTTGGGTTCACCAATTACTTTGGTTTATAATTTTTGGGGTAATGAATTTCCCTTGGGTTCACCAATTCCTTTGGTTTATAATATGAATAATCGATCAATGTCATCCATGATCAAATGTCAAATTCTGAAACATTGTCTCAATATGAAAATCACACATGGCCAACCATGGTCATAGTTGGTCCAACGTCACATTGTGACAACAATTGTCTCGATGTTTAAATCAATTCCCTTGGGTTCACCAATTCCTTTGGTTGCTAATTTGTTGGGTAATGATTTTCCCTGGGGTTCACCAATTCCTTTGGTTTATAATATTAAACCCTTGGGTTTATTACTTTCTTTGGTTTATAATATGATTAATCGATCAATTTCATCCATGATCAAATGTCACATTCTGACAAATATTGTCTCAATGTCTAAATCAATTCCCTTGGGTTCACCCATTCCTTTGGTTTATAAATTCTTGGGTAATGATTTTACCTTGGGTTCCCCAATTCCTTTGGTTTATAATATTAAACCCTTGGGTTTATTAGTTTTCTGGTAATGATTTTCCCCGGGGTTCACCAATTCCTTTAGTTTATAATATTAAACCCTTGGGTTTATTGGTTGTTTTGGTTTATAATATGAATAATCGATCAATGTCATCCATGATAAAATGTCACATTCTGACAAATGTTGTCTCAATATGAAAATCACCCATGGCCAACCATGGTCATAGTTGGTCCAACATCTCATTGTGACAACAATTGTCTCAATGTTTAAATCAATTCCCTTGGGTTAACCAATTCCTTTGGTTTATAATTTTTTGGGTAATGATTTTCCCTTCGGTTCACCAATTCCTTTGGTTTATAATATGAAAACCCTGGGTTTATTAGTTATTTTGTAATGATTTTGCCTGGGTTTCACCAATTCCTTTGGTTTATAATATTAAACCCTTGGGTTTATTATTATTTTTGGTTTATAATATGAATAATTGATCAATGTCATCCATGATCAAATGTCACATTCTGACAAATATTGTCTCAAGATGAAAATCACCCATGGCCAACCATGGTCATAATTGGTCCAACATCGCATTGTGACAACAATTGTCTCGATGTTTAAATAAATTCCCTTGGGTTCACCAATTCTTTTGGTTTATAATATTAAACCCTTGGGTTTATTAGTTCTTTTGGTTTATAATATGAATAATCAATCAATTTCATCCATGGTCAAATGTCACATTCTGAAAAATATTGTCTCTATATGAAAATCACCCATGGCCAACCATGGTCATAGTTGGTCCAACGTTGCATTGTGACAACAATTGTCTCAATGTTTAAATCAATTCCCTTGGGTTCACTAATTCCTTTGGTTTATAATATTAAACCCTTGGGTTTATTAGTTCTTTAGCTTTATAATATGAATAATTGATCAATGTCATCCATGATCAAATGTCACATTCTGACAAATATTGTCTCAATATGAAAATCACCCATGGACCACCATGGTCATAGTTGGCCCAACATCACATTGTGACAAAAATTGTCTCAATGTTTAAACCAATTCCCTTGGGTTCACCAATTCCTTTGGTTTATAATTTTTTCGTTAATGACTTTCGCTTGGGTTCACCAATTCCTTTGGTTTGTAATATTAAACCCTTGGGCTTAATGGTTTTTTTGGTTTATAATATGAATAATTGATCAATGTCACCCATGATCAAATTTCAAACTCTGAAACATTCTCTCAATATGAAAATCACACATGGCCAACCATGGTCATAGTTGGTCCAACGTAGCATTGTGATAGCAATTGTCTCAATGTTTAAATCAATTCATTTGGGTTCACCAATTCCTTTGGTTTATAATTTGTTGGGTAATGATTTTCCCTAGGGTTGACGAATTCCATTGGTTTATAATATTAAACCCTTCAGTTTATTAGTTTTTTTGGTTTATAATATTAAGAATCGATCAATGTAATCCATGATCAAATGTCACATTCTGACAAAAAATTGTCTCAATATAAAAATCACCCATGGCCAACCATGGTCATAGTTGGTCCAACATCGCATTGTGACAACAATTGTGTCATTGTTTAAGTCAATTCCCTTGGGTTCACCAATTCCTTTGGTTTAAAAATTTTTGGGTAATGATTTTCCCTTGGGTTCGCTAATTCATTTGGTTTATAATATTAAACCCTTGGGTTTATTAGTTTTTTGGTAATGATTTTCCTTGGGGTTCACGAATTCCTTTGGTTTATAATATTAAACCGTTGGGTTTATTAGTTTTTTTTGTTTATAATATGAATAATCGATTGATGTCATCGGTGATCAAATGTCACATTCTGACAAATATTGTCTCAATATGAAAATCACCCATGGCCAACCATGGTGATAGTTGGTCCAACATCGCTTTGTGACAACAATCGTCTCAATGTTTAAATCAATTCCCTTGGGTTCACCAATTCCTTTTGTTTATAATTTTTTGGGTAATGATTTTCCCTTCAGTTCACCAATTCTTTTGGTTTATAATATTAAGCCACTAGGTTTATTAGTTTTTTGGTAATGATTTTTCCTGGGGTTCACCAATTCCTTTGGTTTATAATATTAAACCCTTGGGTTTATAGTTTTTTTTGGTTTATAATATGAATAATAGATCAATATCATCCATGATCAAATGTCACATTCTGACAAATATTGTCTCAATATGAAAGTCACCCATGGCCAACCATGGTCATACGTTGTCCAACATCGCATTGTGACAACAATTCTCTCGATGCTTAAATCAGTTCCCTTGGGTTCCCGAATTCCTTTGGTTTATAATATTAAACCCTTGCGTTTATTAGTTCTTTTGGTTTATAATATGAATAATCAATCTATTTCATCCATGGTCAAATGTCACATTCTGAAAAATATTGTCTCTATATGAAAATCACCCATCGCCAAACATGGTCATAGTTGGTCCAACGTTGCATTGTGACAACAATTGTCTCTATTTTTAAATCAATTCCCTTGGGTTCACTAATTCCTTTGGTTTATAATATTAAACCCTTGGGTTTATTAGTTCTTTAGATTTATAATATGAATAATTGATCAATGTCATCCATGATCAAATGTCACATTCTGACAAATATTGTCTCAATATGAAAATCACCCATGGCCCACCATGGTCATAGTTGGCCCAACATCTCATTGTGACAACAATTGTATCAATGTTTAAATCAATTCCCTTGGGTTCACCAATTCCTTTGGTTTATGATATTAAACCCTTGGGTTTATTAGTTTTTTTGGTTTATAATATGAATAATCGATCAATGTCATCCATGATCAAATGTCAAATTCTGAAACATTGTCTCAATATGAAAATCACACATGGCCAACCATGGTCATAGTTGGTCCAACGTCGCATTGTGACAACAATTGTCTCAATGTTTAAATCAATTCCCTTGGGTTCATCAATTCCTTTGGTTTATAACATTAAACCCTTGGGTTTATTAGTTCTTTTGATTTATAATATGAATAATCGATCAATGTCATCTATGATCAAATGTCACATTCTGACAAATATTGTCTCAACATGAAAATCACCCATGGCTAACCATGGCCATAGTTGGTCCAACATCGCATTGTGACAACAATTGTCTCAATGTTTAAATCAATTCCCTTGGGTTCACCAATTCCTTTGGTTTATAATATTAAACCCTTGGGTTTATTAGTTTTTTGGTAATGATTTTCCCTCGGGTTCACCAATTCCTTTGGTTTATAAAATTAAACCCTTGGTTTTATTAGTTTTTGGTTTATAATATGAATAATCGATCAATGTCATCCGTGATCAAATGTCACATTCTGACAAATATTGTCTCAATATGAAAATCACCCATGGCCAACCATGGTCATAGTTGGTCCAACATCGCATTGTGACAACAATTGTCTCCATGTTTAAATCAATTCCCTTGGGTTCACCAATTACTTTGGTTTATAATATTAAACCCTTGGTTTTATTAGTTTTTTGGTAAGGATTTCCCTGGGGTTCACCAATTCCTTTGGTTTATAATATGAATAATCGATCAATGTCATCCATGATCAAATGTCACATTCTGAAAAATATTGTCTCAATATGAAAATCACCCATGGCCAACCATGGTCATAGTTGGTCTATCATCGCATTATGACAACAATTATCTCGATGTTTAAATCAATTCCCTTGGGTTCACCAATTCCTTTGGTTTATAATTTTTTGGGTAATGATTTTCCCTTGGGTTCACCAATTATTTTGGTTTATAATATTAAACCCTTGGGTTTATTAGTTTTTTTGGTTTATAATATGAATAATCGATCAATGTCATCCATGATCAAATGTCAAATTCTGAAACATTGTCTGAATATGAAAATCACACATGGCCAACCATGGTCATAGTTGGTCCAATGTCGCATTGTGACAATAATTGCCTTAATGTTTAAATCAATTCCTTTGGGTTCGCCAATTCCATTGGTTTATAATTTCTTGGGCAATGATTTTCCCTACGGTTCACCAATTCCTTTGGTTTATAATATTAAACCCTTTGGTTTATTGGTTTTTTTGGTCTATAATATGAATAATCGATCAGTGTCATCCATGATCAAATGACACATTGTCACAAACATTTTCTCGATATGAAAATCACCCATGGCCAACCATGGTAATAGTTGGTCCAACGTCACATTGTGACAACAATTGTCTCAATGTTTAAATCAATTCCCTTGGGTTCACCAATTCCTTTTGGTTTATAGTTTGTTGGGTAATGGTTGTCCCTTGGTTTCACAAATTCATTTGGTTTATAATATTAAACCCTTGGGTTTATTACTTATTTTTTTTTATAATATGAATAATCGATCAATGTCATCCATGATAAAATGTCACATTCTGAAAAATCTTGTCTCAATATGAAAATCACCCATGGCCAACCATGGTCATAGTTGGTCCAACGTCGCATTGTTACAGCAATTGTCTCAATGTTTAAATCAATTCCCTTGGGTTCAACAATTCCTTTGGTTTATAATATTAAACCCTTGGGTTTATTAGTTATTTTGATTTATAATATGAATAATCGATCAATGTCATCCATGTTCAAATGTCACATTCTGACAAATATTGTCTCAACATGAAAATCACCCATGGCCAGCCATGGTCATAGTTGGTCCAACATCGCATTGTGACAACAATTGTCTCAATGTTTAAATCAATTCCCTTGGGTTCACCAATTCCTTTGGTTTATAATATTAAACCCTTGGGTTTGTTAGTTCTTTTGGTTTATAATATGAATAATCGATCAATTTAATCCATGATCAAATGTCACATTCTGAAAAATATTGTCTCTATATGAAAATCACCCATGGGAAACCATGGTCATAGTTGGTCCAATGTCGCATTGTGAAAACAATTGTCTCAATGTTTAAATCAATTCTCTTGGGTTCACCAATTCCTTTTGGTTTATAATTTGTTGGGTAATGGTTGTCCCTTGGGTTCACCAATTCCTTTGGTTTATAATATTAAACCCTCGGGTTTATTACTTTTTTTGGTTTATAATATGAATAATCGATCAATGTCATCCATGATCAAATGTGACATTCTGACAAATATTGTCTCAATATGAAAATCACCCATGGCCAACCCTGATCATAGTTGGTCCAACGTCACATTGTGACAACAATTTTTTCAATGTTTAAATCAATTCCCTTGGGTTCACCAATTCCTTTGGTTTATAGTATTAAACTCTTGGGTTTTATTAATCTCTATTATTTTTAATATTTCCTTGGCCTTATTGATCCCTTAGGTTTTTAATATTTATTCCTTGGGTTCACTGATTCCTTTGGTTTATAATGTTAAAGCCTTGGGTTTATTAGTTCTTTTGGTTTATAATGTTAATCACACATTCGGTTTATTACTCTCCTGAGTTTAAAAAACTAATTCTCAGGGTTTGTTAATTTCTTGGATTTTTCAGTTTAAAATATTAATTCTTAGGGTTTATTAATCTCTATTGTTTATAATATTCATCCGTTAGGTTTATAATATGTATCCCTTGGGTTCGCTGATTCCTTTTCTTTATAATATTAAACCCTTGGGTCTATTAGTTCTTTTGGTTTATAATGTTAATAATCCCGTTGGTTTATTAATATCTTATGTTTAAAATACTGATTGTTATGGATTATTAATTTATTAGGTTTTTTAGTTTAAAATATCAATTCTTACGATTTATTAATCTCTTGTGTTTTTAATATTGATCTCTTATGTTTATGATATTTATCCCTTGGGTTCACCAATTCCTTTGGTTGGTTTATGATGACATTCAGTTTCTATTATTAATTATCCCTTGGGTTTATTAATATCTTCACTTTAAAATATTAATTGTTAGGGTTTATTAATCTCTCAGGTTTTTTGTTTTTAAATATTGTTTCATATGCTTTATTACTCTCTTGAGTTTAATATATTATTTCTTAAAGTTTATTACTTTCTTATGTTTTTGGGTTTAATATTATTAATATATTAATATATATTATTAATAAATATTATAATATTTATTAATAATATTATAATATTATTCATATATATTATTATTAATATAACCAACTATGATATAATATATATTATTAATATATTATTAGTTCTTTTGGTTTATTAATAATATAACCATCTATGATATTAATATATTTATAAATATTAAAATATTATTTATTATTAAAGTTGGCGGGGTTTTATTTTTCGGGCGGATGACGTATGAAGGAAAGGCTAATTTTTTGAATGCAAAGGGTGGTAAGAGGTATACATCACACCGCTTTTGGGGATGGGCTATTTTCAAGTGAAAGCCAGCGATTCCATACCCTTCGCGACGTGTGGCGAGACACTGTTTGTAAAACCGCTTAGCGATCGGGTGTTATTGTTCGGACATGGGGGCGATGCGATATCGATGATAGCCATTGGATGTGAAGGGGTTGATCGGACGATTGTCGGGGAGGTGAGATGATAGGGAAATAGCAAGGGTGGGCCCAATACAATTAAACACGATTTAATCATATTGGGGGGAATTCGATTGGTGGCGTAAGTTATTAATTAACCATGAGGGTTAATTAATCCTTTTTTAATGCGGCGGGGAATCAGGGTTCTACTCACGGTTTTAACTAATTAATCACAATTAACACAATATTAAGGTTATTTTTCAACTAAAGGGGCGGGATATGTAATAATTGGGAGTTTTATATAGTTAAAATAATACGAGATCGGGTTGAATTATATAGTGAATTAAATAATAAAGTTAAAAGTTAATATGAAAATGAATGAAAAAGCGCTAAGTATAAAAACATTAGAAGTATGTATTTAACTTATGCTTCTAACATGCTTCTAACATAAATATTAAAATATTATTTATTATTAATATTATTATTATATTAATAAATATTTTTATTATATATTATATATATATTTCAAGTTAATATATAGTATGTATATAGTTAATATTATCAATATATTAATAAATATTATTAATATATATTATTAATAAATATTATTATATTATTAATATATCAATCAATATTGTTAATATATATAAAATATTTTTCTGATTTTAATCAAATTTAATATATTGATAAATATTATTATTAATATATAATATTTATATTTCAAGTTAATATAATAAAATTGTTATATATATTATTTATTTATTGATATATAAATTAATGTGATGGGTAGTGGATAAAGGCCTATCGGCGTATATCAACCACATTGGTAAATGTGGTTGTAAATCTATTTTATATACGCCTATCGACGTATATCAACCACATGAGTAAATATAATGTGGTTGTGCTAGTTACGCTGATAGGCATATCCCCTTGTCGGAAATCGCTTCATTAGTGATTATGCTAATTAATATTTTTCATCTGGTGGTCTAGATTGAAAGATGCCAGTATATTCTCGTCGTTGCCACTTAATCAATGAATGAAATCAAAAGAGATAACCTCCTTGCATGTCTAAATCAAGTGTTTAAACCCTACTTAAATTATTTTTTTACCAAATGATCATTAAAAATTTATTGTTCCTCTTATTTATCTCCACGTATGAGAGTATGATGGATTAGAGCAAAATAAGGACACGTTTCGGGCGAGAAAGTTCTATCGTCGAAGCCGCATGGCATGTGGCTAGCTTAACGTTTCAGGTTTAATCATGGGATTTGTATGGAGGCGACCATCTCTACAAACCATAAGAAATATCGATGTCCATCCATATTCCAGCGGGAGCAGCGTGCCACACGCAACGAATTATTTAATGGCCATTATCTTCACCCGGTGCCACACACAACGAAATCTGCAGAGCTATCGCTCAAGTGGGAACCGTTACGGGAAGGTGAACCAGAGCGTCACCCTAACGTTTCAACAGAGTGGTTCCACGGAGCTGATCTTCTTATCTACTGTGATGGTTGGCATCATAACACTCAATTTCTTTCAGAGCATAAGGCCACCTGGTTTAGAGCAGCCGACGCATTTGGACGCAGAGAACCGGGACTGTGGCTGGTTGGATCGAAGTAAGAAATCCTTCTGAGAAGCTTCATGGCTGTAGAACGCACGCTCTGGATGGTAAGCTTTCGAATACACATGCGCTGTTTTTTATTCATGCAGACTGTATTTTATTCACTGTGTATTGAAATACACATGCGCTGTTTTTTTGCAATGTTGGACACTCAAGTCTCAAGTCAAAGCTCTCTTATGTTCATTCTTGCGTCGTTGTTTTCATTAGCATTTCTTTTTTGCAATGTTGGACACTCAAGTCTCAAGTCAAAGCTCTCTTATGTTCATTCTTCCGTCGTTGTTTTCATTAGCGTTTGGTTTCATTTCGAATGTAGCGAGCATTTTGGACGTAGAGAACTTCACGGCTGTAGAACGCACGCTCTGGACGGTAAGCTTTCGAATACACATGCGCTATTTTTTATTCACGCAGACTGTAGTTTATTCAGTGTGTATGGTTTCTTTTCGAATGTAGCGAGCATTTTGGATGCAGAGAACCGGGACCGTGGCTGGTTGGATCGAAGTAAGAAATCCTTCTGAGAAGCTTCATGGCTGTAAAACGCACGCTCTGGACGGTAAGCTTTCGAATACACATGCGCTGTTTTTTCGTCGTTGTTTTCATTAGCGTTTGGTTTCATTTCGAATGTAGCGAGAATTTTTTATGTTATCTCTGTAACCATATTTCTCGGGCCCACCTAATATTTGTAAACATGCAAATATGATGAACATATGTCAAAAAAGTCAAAACCTCATTCATTTTATTTTACATAAATATATATGTAATTTCATATATTATTTTAATTGGCATCATAATTTAATTTCATAGATTCATTATTGATATTCACGTATCTGTTCCTTTAAAATGAATACCAAAGATAAATTTCATTTTATTTTACATAAATATATATGTAATTTCATATATTATTTTAATTGGCATCATAATTTAATTTCATAGTTTCATTATTGATATTCACGTATCTGTTCCTTTAAAATGAATACCGAAGATAACTTTGATATGGTATAATATATTGTAAACCTTGGCTTGTGAATATTGGTCCCTTACTTCGCCAGGTCAAACTAATGCAGATAGCGAAAATATTGGTGGTATATCTATTTAATTAAAATATATGATTAATATTTCTTAAGCCACAAATCATGTTTTGATTTTTGGCTTAAGAAATATAGACATTAATACAAACATAAGAAAAACACTTATTAAGATTAATAGTAAATTTGTGAGTTCTTTTTAACTACTGTAATAATGTTCTTGTGGGTCATATGATTTTATACATTATGTATGTGTGCATGTTACTATATTTGTAGATGGAAAATTGCTTTTCTATATTGCTTATTCTATTCGCCAATAATTGAAAGTTGTTTTGTTGATATCACGTCTGTTTTCTTTTATGTTAGCTGATTTCCTTGTTTTATCATGGATCCAGCTATTGGAGTTGTATTCCATTTGAAATTCTTGAAATTGTCTTCCTTTGGCTCCCTTTATCGGTTGTGATAAATTTTAGCACTGTTTGTAAAAAATGGAAGACTGTTTTGCAAAATCCTTGTTTCTTATTGCGTTGCAAGGATATATATACAAATGAATTTGGATTTATGGTTCCTTTCGTCAATGATGAAGATAATTATTTTGCTGTTGAATACCTTAATCAAAATGGGCGCATATCTCATTTTCATTTGCGATTCATAGATTCAAGATACAAGGTGGAGTCTACTATTGGACCAATGGTGGTTTTATCCTTACCAACAGAATTCTCCCATTCACAAAACTATTTTGTGATGAATCCATTTAAAAAGGCCTTAAAAAACATTGGGCGAATACAAATTGGAGACTGGGGATTCTTTTCGTTATTGGAGAATGCAAGCAGCAACAAATATGACTGGGTTGTTCTAAAACATATCTATGATAGAATTCAGTCTAAATTTTATGTTTGCAGTAGTCTTGATAGGGTTTGGCGAAGGGTTGATCTTCCATTTTGTGGCACTTCGCCCCCTCAAAATGGAGTGTTTTATAGAATTAAATTGTTTTGGCTCTATCTCGACACAGAGTATGAAGATTATCCTCGATATGGGTATAAAATCTACTGGTTCGATGTAATAAAAAATGAATGGGGATTTTCATTTGTTCCAATCACCGACATTCGGTGTATGTCATTGGCAGTGTGCAAGAATCAGTTGATATGTCTTGTCAATGATGGCTCCACTTCTGTATGGTCAATTTAAGAAATAGATAATTTGCAATTTGGTCACCCGTGTATTGAACGAAGTACTGATTACTTTGAGGATGATTGGGGCTTTAGATGGAAGTTGTTGGAAGAAATGTCTATATATATATATATATGAAATTTCCTGGTTATCTTCCTTTTTGAAGAGTCCAAGGTGTGGTTCTTATGTGCAAATGCAGTGAAGTTCCTTTCCTATTATATGACATGATGGTTGGTCTTTGCTTCCCAATAGATTTTGATAATTCAACTAATAAACAAATGAAGGGATTTTGGTCTCCAACGTTGCAGGATTGCAATGATTTGATCGAGTCTGGAAATGTTTTTGCAATTGCTCCACGTATGGATTCTATAGATGAGATTCCACCATTGGATGTGGACATGGAGTCTTAGGCTATTAGCCATTTTGTATTCTCTCTATCGTCATGGAAAATATTTCCTTTTTTTTTTACTTTGCATACTTTTGGGTATGTATGCTAATACTATGGATATTTATATGGCTCCATTCTGAGGGGGTGTCTTCTATCTATGTATGTAGCAGATGTTGGATATTGAATTCCGTTGAACTTTCGTGAAAATATTTATTTTTTTTGTCCCGTTCAGTCCTCTTAATTGGATTTGAATGTGTTTGGATGTTATCCATTTCTCTTTGTTTCTATAATTGTAATTACTGTGACTTATTCTATACATGGTGTTTCCATCAGTTTTTTCTCATTGATTCTCAAACAATGTTATATCTTTAGGGTTTTTTGATGGTATATAGTTCCAAATATTTATATATATTTCAAATTCATATAATTATTTAGAATTTTGTTCCATTTATATGGGTTTCCCTTTACAGTTATAATATGATACATGAAATTTAATCCTTTTTTGTTTTGGCCATTTGAAAAAATCCAATTTTCTTCTTAGCCATTTGGTTGGAAAAATAACGTAAACGATTTTAATTTGTTTTGTGGGTGGAAAAAAATGTGTTCCTTTTATATCCTTTTATGTTAATTTATATTGGATATATTGTACCTGTTGCATGTTTATTTTTCTATAACAAATATGTTATTGTTCGTTGTAGACATGTCATTTGAAGGTACAAGCAAGCGTACAAAAAAAATGAATAAGTCACCGACATCGCGTGACAAGTCCAATGAAAGTCGTCGTTTACGATATCAAAAAAATAAGGGCACAATAAATGAGCATAGGAGAGCTAAATATCATAGAAGAACAACTGAAAAAACTCTTGAAAATGATTTTATGGTTCCTCGTACGTATCGTACTATGGATGATATCATGAAAAGAACATTGCCGCTTGGTAGTTCGTTGCCAGAATATGATCCTCGTCACCATAATTTTGTTTTTCGATGCTCTCCTGTAAATTATCATAATATTGAGGAAACATCTGGAAATAGGGAGGAACATCATATTCATAACGTGGATGCAAATTTTCACCCAAACCCTTTTGTCTCTGCAATTGCATCTTGTGATAAAGGCCAAAGGTTGCAAAATATCCATGGTGGAGGCAGTGATGACATTGTATGTCATGACTTGGATGATAGTTTGACTGGCCATTTGTTTGATAATTTGGATCTAGGTTGTGGAAACATCATATCTTCCAATCTCCCTTCTCAAAATAATGTTGTCGCCCGAACAGAAACAATCATCGATGATAGCAGTTCAGGTGGAACAATGGAGGTAATCCAATGATATCTTTACAGTTGATGCAATAGTGGTTGTTTTATTACATTCCTCTATTTACATTTCTTTAGTGATACGGTATTTTATTCTCTTGGAGTAGGATACACCTCATTTTATTAGAGGTCTAGAAATTTTATCCCCATGTCTTCCATATCCTAATCTTAGATTTGAATATGAAGAAGGTCATAACCTTCCACTACATTCTCCTTGAGAATCAAATCGACAAACTAATGTTAATGTTCAATGTGTTTGATTTGATTTTTCTTTATTTGAAATTTTGGTGCATATTTTGTTTTTCTTCAAACATGACATAACTCGTTTCAATAGAGGCATAAAAATTAACTTCGTAGATGTTTCATCTACTAATGTTATAAGTGAAGAGGAACCATCGCATAGCGTTCATCCAGATTGCCAAAAAAATGTAAATGTCGAATGCGTTTGATATTTTCCTCCTTTTTTCATTTATTGTTAATTGTAAAATTAGAAATCTATCTTTTTTTGGCATTTATTTTTATAAAATATTTTAATTTGTTTTAACAGGAAACAACTAATTTGAATAGAGGAGTCGAAACTAACTTGCCAAATGTTCAATCTACTGATGTTATAAGTGAAGAGAAACCATCTCCTACACTTCATCCACATCGCCAAACAAATGTAAATATTGAATGGAATTTTTTTTTTTCATTTTTTCAATTCTAATTATTTGGACATTCAATTTTTAAAAAAATTTATGCTAAAGAAACCTTTGCAAATTCTCAGGTTCCAGAAATGCAGACCATAAATTTGGAAATCCCATGTCATAGATCTATTCCACATGTTTCAAATTTGGGGAGGGAGTCTCGTGGTGCTGAAAATAAAATAAATTTTAGAAGAAATTATACTCTTCCAAATCATTCTCCACATGGTCCAACCAATACAAATAATATTTATTTTGATGAAAATATGATTGCAGTGCATAAAATATTTCGAGAAAAGCTAGATAGCTTGTCATTTGTCCAAATGTGCCACATCTGCAAAGAATCATATCCTGGAATCCCCGTTTTGAGAGATCCCGAAGGACCTGTTTGCAGACGATGTAAGAATGAAGGAGGTTCACATCGTTTTTGTGGCTATAATAACATGGATCCTAGCGAGCAACCTCATATTTTAAGAGTTCTTACTCAAGTTGAAGAAATTGTAATAGCACGTGTAAATCCTATTTTGCAAGTGACACATGCTTGAGGTGGGAAATATAATTATAGCGGGCACACAATTAGCTTTCCCCAAGATATTTCTACAGTTGCACAAAGTATTCTGTGCCATGTTGAAGATCTTGACTTTCTAATTGTGAGGAGACATGCTGCTCAGTCTAAATATTATGAATATTATGTAAAAATATCCCGCGTTATGGATGCATTGCGTTTTAAAATTGAACATGATCAATATTATCGAGATGTTGTAATTGAGTATGATTCAGTGAATGCTCTGCCCGAAAGATCAACAGATGTCTCCTGCAGGCTTAAATTTGTTGATTGTGACATTGCAGAATCTGAGTTCAGTGCAGCTAATAATGAAGGGTTTCCTCCTAACAATTTGCCCTCTCATCCTTCATCTTTTATTGCTCGCCTACCCAATGAACGGAGAGAGGTGGAAGAAATTAGAGCATTTCTTGATAATGTTGATTCTTCAGATGTTGATGAAATGGATTGGCCCACTATTGGAACATCTCCAGTGAATGAATATAATACCGAGGGGTTATTAGATATGGCATTCCTCACATTGTTCCCCACTGGTGCTGCTGATTGGTTGCAACCACGCATTTGTACTGTTGAACTTCATGAGTATGCATTGAATCTTCTTAGATACTATGATCAAAGGTTTGGAAGCCATCCTCACTTCTGATATTACCTGTTGAATATGATAATGAGGCATCGTAGCCAAGCAACTGCTTCAGTTTTTGTGAAGAAAAATCTACATGATAACTCACCAACAAAAATTGATGAATTGCGTCAGCAACTTTCTGATTTTCCAGATAATAAGTTGGTTGAGCATCTTCTGCGGTTTGGGTCTTCTCTAAGAGGTACAGGGGCATACTGGACTAAATTTCAAGTTGAATTGACTGACCTGATTACTCAGTTGGGATGTCCATCTTTTTTTTTTACTTTGAGTGCAGCTGACACAAAGTGGCCAGAGCTGCATAGCCTCATGCCTGTACCGTCACATTCTCATTCCTTAAATGAGCATCGTATGAAAGTTGAAAATGTTATCCAGTACCCTCATATTGTTGCCACATTTATGCACCATAGATTCAATATATTTCGAGAGGAAGTTATCCAAAAATATATTAAAGCTAAAGACTTCTAGTACAGGTCTATTTTCTTGAATTTATTTTCTATTTGTTGTCAATTTCTTATTGATTTTCCATTCATATTTATTGTAGTAACTCTGTGTTCATTTTTTCCAGATATGAGTGGCAACATAGAGGTTCAGCACATATCCATGGTTTCCTATGGTTGCAAGGAGCTCCTGACATGGAAAGACTTGATTGGTCAAATGATTGTGATTTGCAACATGCAAAGAGATTCTTTGACAATTATGTAGCTGCATGGAATCCACGTGAAATACATTGTCGCAATATAATGGTTCCAAGAAGTCTCAATGATGACCCTTTCCTAGTAAATACTGATGAAATTTTGTCTTGCAATCCTCATAATGATTATGAAGAATTTTTGAACCATGTCCAAAGGCACACAAAGTGTAGTGTATATTCTTGTCTGCGCAAAAAGGACACTATACTTGCTTGTCGGTACAATGCCCCATGGGATGTTTCTGAGGAATCAAGATTGTTCATAGATGATCAAGGAAGAAAAAAAAATGACTTGGAAAGAAATGATGATAGGCTGAATGTACATAACATTGACCTTCTAACAATTTGGCGTGAAAATGTTGATTGCCAGCCAGTGGTTTCTCGGCATGCTGTCCTGAAATATATTGCTAAGTATGCATCAAAAGTAGAGGGAAGGTCTGAAAGCTATCATGATATGTTAACTAGAATTTCAAATTCTATTGCCTCTGAGGATCATGCTTTATGTGCTTACAGGAGGTTTCTTGCAGAAACAATCATTGAACATGACATTGGAGCACAAGAAACATGTCACATGTTGCTTAAGCTGCCTCTCGTTGTGTGTAGTCGACAATTTGTTTCGTTAAATGTTGGAAGAAAGGTGTTCAGGAAAATTCCAAGGGATGGCCTGCACTGTTCATCTGAAAATACATTTGTTCAACATTATCAGAAGAGGCCCTCTTTCCTTGAACATTTGTCTTTGATAGAAGCAGAAATATCTTGGATGTTTGATAGAAAGCACAAAAAAGATCCATGGAAGCCTAGAGATGCTCATGCAATTGTTCAGGTCTGGCCACGGTTTTATTCTATTCCTGGTGAGGATTCAGAGGATTTTGAACCCTTTTGTTGGACATAATTGCTCTTGTACAAGCCATTTCATGACATCTCTGTAGAGATTGGGCTTTCAACTGAAATTATTGTGGAAAACTAGAGGAATTTCCGATATCGAGCTTGGCATGTTGATCAAAATCCATCAATTGATGAAAATAGTGAAGATGGATAAGATGGTGAATTTGCTAACCAGGAAATGAATCTTGAAGATGATTTTCAAGAGTGGCAACTTTTCTCTCTCTTGGTTCCAAAAAATAGTGTCAATGTTTTTGATCTTCACACCCTTGGTCAAAGGGATTTTGATATATCCTTGACTGGCAAGGTACAACTATTTCTGATAATGTGGCCGAAGAAGCTATTAATTTTATAAGGAATGCAATATCAAGGGGTGATATTGGTGACCTTTCAAATAGAACATTTTCCTCTCTAGTTTCATTGGTAGAAAAACAACGACTTGCTTTTGAAATTTTTTTAAGGCATTTTGTTGAATATAAGATTCGTGAAGCTCTTCTTATGATTATTCAGGGCACTGCAGGCACTGGAAAGTATTTCTGGGTATAATGATTAATAATTAGATATATATCTTTGTATACGAGATTTTGGTATGATCGATGAAAAGAGATACGATCCCACACGATAAGAAAGCGTAATTACATATATAATGAATAATTGGATTCGAGAGTGTAATTACGTAAACCTCCGCCTTGATAAAATGGCCAATCTCGTAGGGATGCCTGCTGAAACCTCCGCCATTGAAACTTCACTAACCTCCGTATGAGACTCTTTCTAATCTGTTAGGTAATCAAAAAATTCCTTTGCTTCTTCTTGCCCCAAACGGAATAGTTGCTTTCAATATACATGCAAAAACAATACACTCTGCTTTAAAAATCTTGATTAGAGATATGAAACTGTTGGGAAAAATACTGAGAGGGGGGGAGGGGTGAATTAGTATTTAGGACTTACTCAAAGCTTTTTAATTTTTCTTATTTCAAAACACATACGCGACTTTCCTGAAGCCATCTCGCGTATACACGCGGATATACTTAACAAAACATGCGTATGGCTCGCAATATTATTATGCAGATAATTCTTCACTTATATCATTCCATCATTCATTCATTAGATGTTCAATAAATAGTAAGCATGTGCAGTAATAATAGAATAAACCATCACACATAAGCAACACACATGAACAACAGGATTTTAGGTGGAAACCCAAGTCGAGAGAAAACCACCGCTGCCGTTGTCTCAACCTTCAATATTTTATTATAGAGAAAACATATTACAACCATGTACTGGTGCAGACTCATACCAGCACGCAGGCACCCACCTGCAGAAGGCTACAACCTTCTCTCGTTTACCAGCCTCTCCTGGAAGGGAGCTACAACCCCCTGCTCTCGTTTACCAGCCTCTCCTGGAAGGGAGCTACGACCCCCTGCTCTCGTTTACCAGCCTCACCTGGAAGGGAGCTACGACCACCTGCTCTCATTTACTAGCCTCACCTAGAAGGGAGCTACAACCCCCTGACTGAAGGCTACAACCCTTAGCACCACCATGGACCACGTTTCATTAATTTTCAAACTGGATCCAATAGCTTCAATAGATCACAACTTGCAGGCCACTTTTCATCATATTTTCAGACTGGACCCACTCCACACATTTAAGCTCAATCATACATCAAACTGAAAATTATACCCTTATCAATTCATTCAATGAATCATCAACCAATCAATCAACAACTTGATCTTTTCAGCAACATAATCAATATTCAGAAAACCCAGATCTATATGAATACATCATAAACAGATAGCAGTAATACAACAGAACATATTAGACATTTCATACCACATACTTCAGCAAACCCTAGTTTTCATACACGCTTTCCTTTCACTGATCCTGCATATATATGCGCTTTCATGCATATAAACCCGCGTATACATCTGCACATACTTCAAAACTAGTTTCACATTCCATACGCGCTTTCACTGAATTCAACCCGCGTATATATGCGCTTTCTATGCTGCAAACTAGCGTATATATATTCAAAGATTATAGGGCAGCATACTTCTTCAGATCAGATTTACAGTTTAGATTTTACCCTTTACTTCAGATACATGTTCGCCTCATCTTAGATCTAAATATTCCATAAACAGATCTAGAAGATACAAATACATTTCAGATCAAGAGATCCCTCTTCATCATTTTCTTCATAGGTGCATCATAGAATCAGATCTATCATCAAACTGTTACCCTTTCCATTCAGAAAACTTCATAGTGAAGTATTAATTCAAACCCAGACATCTTTCACACCCTTTCCACAATGATTTTCTTCTCCTTATATAGATTTAGCCTTTGTCAATACCATGAGCAAAAACCACATCACTTCCGATGGTATTCCTGGACGGGATCTCATAGACAATCCAGCGCTCAATACAATGGGTCAATACCATGGTAGTAACCCCTGGTTTTACACATTTAGAGCGCAATTGATCATACACGACTTGGCACGTACTTTTCTGCGTGCATACGCACCTTCTCCTTGACAAACCCGCGTATGCCTTGTAACACACCTTTTTCATCATTATTCTTGCACATACTGATATTTCTTTCTTCTGCAACTTCTGTACTACTTGTAGAACATCAGATTTACATCATTAATAAACTTATCAAGCATCAAGAATAACTTCATTAAGTAGGTTTCCATCATCTTCATCAAGTGGGTTGCCATCAAGGAAAACACTCTGCATCATATTGCCAACAATCTCCCCTTTTGGACTTGATGGAAACCACGATGGTGTTTGATCACAACAGATAGATACATTAAACATAATGATATTCTCCCCCTATTCAAAAAACATGTCACTCTCCCCCTTTGACATCAAGGGAAAAGGGCGGATCAAAACCAACACAAGGTTTTTCCCTTCATGTAGCATTGTAGAACTGATGTATACTGAAGTTATCATGCTCCCCTTGAGTTCATGCTGAATGTTCAAACATATTTTCCAATGAATTACATGACTTTATGACCTTCCTATCACCAAGGACTCATACTTACATCAAAGATCCAACCAAGTGGATTTACATAAGAGACTCAAGTACCCAACCAAGTGGGTTTACAAAATGAACAAGTCCTTACATGACTGAATATTACAATTTTACATCATAGATCTCATCATGACCTTTTCATCAAATTACAAATATGACCTTTTATGACCACTACCAAGAAGACCTCAAAAGAGATCATGTTTCAGAACCATCATAATGCCAACAATGCATTATACTCAGCAAGTCTAATGCTCCCCCTGAAAAATGTACATCCAAGCATCCTTTCCATATGACCAAGGCTCCTCCTTAGCTTGTTCAGCCTGAACACTTTCAACAGCAAGTCATCAGCAACAATCTCTGCATGATCTGTCCTTATCTCTGATCATAAGACTTCTATCTCATCCATGTGTGAAAGCAAGGAATACTCTTCAGCAAAAAGCAAACAGGGCTCATTCATAATCTCATCATAAGAAACCATGTATCATTTCATCATCATTTAGAACTGAATAATAAGTAGATACAGTGCCAATAATACAATCATTAATAGTCAGACTGATGCTCCCCCTGAACCTGTGCTCCTGATCTTTAGCTTGTCATACTATTTTTATTGACATAAATGCATATGCGACTGTCTCCACTTTAACTTGCGTGTATACACGGCTTTAGTTCACAAAACCCGCGTATGGAAAGAGAAACATTGAAAAATTCACATTTCTTCATCTCCCCCTGAGTTTGTACCACCTGTACCTGTCTTCTTCACATCAGATGCATTTTCAGAAATAAACATAACCAGAATTGCCAAATCAACCATGAGAATCATCATACATTTCTCCCCCTATGATGATACATTACTAATCTCTATAATGTATCTCACATCATTCCTGCAGCCATTATGAGAAGTAAGCTTTAGAAGCGGATGAATGCAGTAGGGTCAATATTCCCTACGTTTCTGACCGGTCTTCCTTCTTTTTCCAACATTGCTTGAACTTCCTAATTGTGTGCTGGAAATTGTCCACTTTCTCAGATCTATCATCCTGCATTCCTTTTCTACATGTCCATACTTGTTACAAGCATAACATCTTGTGTGTCCATAAAATTAAGCATACGGATCATAATGTGTTTTTCTATTCCTTCTTCTATTGCAATCAACTGCTTTATGACCATACTTGCTACATGAAAAACAATACCCTTTGAAGACACCTGAGTACCTTTCTGTGTAGAATCTGCTTGTTTGTGACTGAAACAATCTGCTCCTACAACTGGCTACAACATGCCCATAGTTATGACATTTAAAGCATTCAACATTATTGATCAAAGGAGGGAATGATTTCTTTTGAGAGTTCATGATTGTTGGTTGACCTTTTGCTTCTTTCAACACTTCAGGCTTTGCATTGATATCCTTTGAGTCTTTAGCACTTCCTTGTGAACTAGATTCTCCTTTAACAGTTCCATGAAAACCAAGACCAAGTTTAACAGCAGGAGATATTTGATTATTAAGAATATTGTCTAGAATCTTAGTACTATCTTGAAACATCAATAGTTTATCCTTTTCTTCTAATTTACCTTTGAGAATATTTACCTCAACCTCCAATTTTTGGCATTGCTTCTTCATGCTTTCTTCAACCCTTTTTCCTTCTTCTACTTGATCATTCAATTTTAAAATTTCTTCCTTCAACCAATTTTCTTGTTCTTCACATGTTTGTAGCAGTTCCTCATTCTTCTTATTTTATTTTTCTAGATCTTCTTTGAGAGAGATGATTTCTGCTTCAAGTCTTTCACTTTGATTGGTTGCATAAACATACAACTTTTGATACTTGTCTATCTGTCCATTTAGTATTTCTTTCTGTTCATTCATTCTAGAGATCATATCTTTGTAGATAGATTCTCTCTTATGAAATTGATTCCAATCATTACTTTCGTCATTGATCTTGAGATTTGCTTCTAGACTTATACTGTTACTTTCACTATTTTCATCATTGCATGCACAAGAAAGTGGATCACAAGAACAACAATCAATACCTGTTTCCTCTTCTTCATTTTCTGTTGCACATGTTTTCTGAGGTATCTTCTTTCTTTGAGTAGCCTTCTTCTTTTGCTTCCTTGCCATGAGCGCTTTCAGATCTTGCTCAGAATCTTCTTCATCTTCACTTGACATTTCATTATTATCTTCATTTGCATAATAACTCTTTCCCTTTACAAATTGTTTCCCTTTATCATGATTTTCTCTATAAGGACATTTCGCAGCATAATGACCAACTCTTCCACAATCAAAAAATTTGAAGGGAAGCTTACCTTTGAATCTTCCAGTACTTGGTTGGAGTCTTCTCACAAAATTTTCTTCTTCTTCTTCTGATATATAATTTGATTCCTTGAAAACTTCCTTTTCTTTTTCTTTTGCACACGCCTTAAAAGCAGCTTCTTTGATTTGAGAGGGACCTCCTTATCTCATTTCATAAGCAATCAGAATACCATGTAGTTGAACAATAGTAAGAGTTTGCAGATCTTGCCTTTCTTCAATAGTTGATACTTTTGACTCAAATTTTGAAGTTAAAGATCTTAAGACTTTTTCCACCAGAGTAGTATCGATTATGGTTTCACCGAAACTTCTCATACGATTTACAATATCATCTAGACGTAAAAAGAAACTGGCAATACTCTCATCACTATGCATCCTTAAATTTTCATATTCAATTCTGAGAGTTTGGAGTTTTGCATTTTTTACCTTTGTATCTCCTTCATAGCTCAGAATGATTTTGTCCCATATTTCTTTTGCTGAATTTAGCTGCATCACTTTAGCAAATTCCGGTTCAGACATGCTTCCTAATAAGATATTGACTGCTTTGGCATTGATTTCATATTTCTTCCTTTCTGCTGCATCAGTAGGAATACTTGCCGGATACTGATAACCTCCTTCCACGATTGCCCATACTTCTGCACCAAGAATTTGTAGATATGATTTTGTTGGTATCTTCTAGAATAACATATTATTTCTATTGAATAGAGGTGGCCTTATAGACATTACCCCTTCATGACTTCCCATTGCAACGGATCTCCTTCAAGCGATCAACCTTCTGCAGAAGGACCTGCTCTGATACCAATTGTTGGGAAAAATACTGAGAGGGGGGGGGGTGGGGGGTGAATCAGTATTTAGGACTTACTCAAAAAATTTTACTTTTTCTTACTTCAAAACACATACGCGACTTTCCTGAAGCCAACCCGCGTATACACGCGGATATACTTAATAAAACATGCGTATGGCCAACAATCTTATTATGCAGATAATTATTCACTTATATCATTCCATCATTCATTCATTAGATGTTCAATAAATAGTAAGCATGTGCAGTAATAACAGAATAAACCATCACACATAAGAAACACACATGAACACCAGGATTTTAGGTGGAAACCCAAGTCGGGAGAAAACCACCGTTGCCATTGTCTCAACCTTCAATATTTTATTATAGAGAAAACATCTTACAACCATGTACTGGCGCAGACTCATACTAGCACGCAGGCACCCACCTGCAGAAGGCTACAACCTTCTCTCGTTTACCAACCTCTCCTGGAAGGGAGCTACAACCCCCTGCTCTTGTTTACCAGCCTCTCCTGGAAGGGAGCTACGATCCCCTGCTCTCGTTTACCAGCCTCACCTGGAAGGGAGCTACAACCCCCTGACTGAAGGCTACAACCCTCGGCACCACCATGGACCACGTTTCATCAATTTTCATACTGGATCCAATAGCTTCAATAGATCACAACTTGCAGGCCACTTTTCATCATATTTTCAGACTGGACCCACTCCACACATTTAAGCTCAATCATACATCAAACTGAAACTTATACCCTTATCAATTCATTCAATGAATCATCAACCAATCAATCAACAACTTGATCTTTTCTCAACATAGTCAACAACATAATCAATATTCAGAAAACCCAGATCTGTATGAATACATCATAGACAGATAGCAGTAATACAGCAGAACATATCAAACATTTCATACCACATACTTCAGCAAACCCTAGTATTCATACGCACTTTCCTTTCACTGATCTAGCGTATATACGCGCTTTCATGCATATAAACCCATGTATACATCTGCACATACTTCAGAACTAGTTTCAAATTCCATACGCGCTTTTGTTGAATTCAACCCGCGTATATACGCGCTTTCTATGCTGCAAACTAGCATATAGATCTTCAAAGATTATAGGGCAGCATACTTCTTCAGATCAGATTTACAGTTCAGATTTTACCCTTTACTTCAGATACATGTTCGCCTCATCTCAGATCTAAATATTCCATAAACAGATCTAGAAGATACAAATACATTTCAGATCTAGAGATCCTTCTTCATCATTTTCTTCATAGGTGCATCATAGATTCAGATCTATCATCAAACTGTTACCCTTTCCATTCATACATACTTCAGATTGAAGTATCCATTCAAACCTAGACTCATGCACACACTTTGCACAATTAATTTCTTCTCCTTATATAGATTTAGCCTTTGTCAATACCATGAGCCAAAACCACATCACTTCCGATGGTATTCCTGGACGGGATCTCATAGACAATCTAGCGCTCAATACAATGGGTCAATACCATGGTAGTAACCCCTGGTTTTACACATTTAGAGCGCAATTGATCATACGCGACTTGGCACGTACTTTTCCACGTGCATACGCGCCTTCTCCTTGACAAACCCGCGTATGCCTTGTAACACACCTTTTTCATCATTATTCTTGCACATACTGATATTTATTTCTTCTGCAACTTCTGTACTACTTGTAGAACATCAGATTTACATCATTAATAAACTTATCAAGCATCAAGAACAACTTCATTAAGTAGGTTGCCATCATCTTCATCAAGTGGGTTGTCATCAAGGACAACACTCTGCATCATATTGCTAACAGAAACCACTATAGGGTCAATCATTGGCACTATTCCAAGAGGAAATGAGGCACATTCGATATATATTGATTGATTAAATGAGCTTCTTAGGATCAAGGTTGTTCATGCAAATATATGCTTGACTACGAAAAGCATTTCTAGATAAAAAGAATTGTCCTTTTGGTGGTAGATCCATGATCCTTGTGGGTGACCTTGGGCAGCTACCTCCTGTGAGAGATAAGCCTTTGTATGCAGGTAATACAACAGGGAAAGTATTATGGAAAAAATTCGACACTGTTGTCACTCTTGACACAATATTTTGCCAACAAGGGAGTAATGAGAAACAATCTTGTTTTCGTCGAGTCCTCAATAACATAAGAAACGCAGAACCTGTTCTTGATGATTGGGAGTTTCTTATGTCACGGGCTCATATCAGGTTGCATCCAAGAGAAAGGGATTTGTTTAATGCAGTAGTTCACATGTTTCCAACAAATGATTTGGTCTCCTTCCATAATAGACATATGTTGAAATCATTAAATTCTCTAATTGCACAATGTATTCCTGTGAATTCAAGGTGTTCAGAAATCAGTGGTGCCGATGATGATCAACTCGACCGTGAAGTTTTGTTGTGTCATGGCCAACGTGTTATGTTGACATGTAATTTGTGGGTTGAAGCGGGTTTGGTGAATGGTGCACTTGGGTATGTTAGGGCAATATTTTATATGCCTAACTCTAAGCCACCTGAGCTTCCAATGTTCACAACTGTTATTTTTGATAAGTATGTTGGTATTCCGTTTGATGCAAGCAATCCAAACATTGTACCTATCACACCAGTGGTAAGAGGAAATCGAAAACAAATTCCTTTAAAGATGGCATGGGCTCTTACAATTCACAAGTCACAAGGTTTGACTTTAGAGTGAGCATCAATTGATATCGGGAATAGAGAACAACAAGGCCTGACCTTCACAGCCATATCAAGAGTGAAATCAATAGATGGTTTACGCATTGCACCGCCTTTCTCTTATCAGCGTTATGCCAAGATGAATAATAGTGCGTATGTTACAATTAGGAAGAAAGAAGAGGAGAGATTAAAGTCCATATCGCTATGATATGCAACTATTAATATAATAATAATGCTTTTGATATATTAATGATATGTCTACATTTATCAAATTCATAGTAGTATTTTGGAATGTTGTTTACATCGTTTTTGTTGTTGCTTAATTTTCTTGTTTTTATAGTGTCATTTTTTGTTAATTTTCTTACAATGAACCATTCACAGGTAAAAAACCAGTTATATGAGACAGCCGTTAAAAATCAAATAATCAAAATGAATAGACTAGAAAACAGGAGCATTTAAGAATTCACTATTTATACTAGTTCAGAAGAAAACATTAAGAATAACAACGATTGAAAACAGATTGCACTTAAGCACTTTCTGAATTATTCCTTTTCATTTATCATTCAGATATGAAACACAAATGGTATAATAAACAATTATACAACTCTAAAACATAAGAGATAGATGAATTATTGATCCTTTGTCTGACTCAAGAATCATGTGAAAAATCCTTTGCATCAATTCCTTATCCAGCTAGCCATGTGAAATTTGTCCAATAGCACTTTATTCCAAAATAATCAATGTTACAGCAAAGTCTGAGAATACACCCCCCCAATACTCTAATTGAGGGAGTATTTATACGAAAAATTATAAAAAATATCTCCTGACAAAATGAGATATAATTTAGGATGACTCATGAATATGTTACAAGAAAATAGAGACAGATGGTCTTGTAGATAAGAGAAAAGATAGCTGATGTTGTGTTTTTCCCTTTCTTTTATGAATGTGCTGAGGGCAGGCCCTATGATTAGGCTTGTTGTTATCCTCTTTAGTAACTCTGTGTTGGCTACTCTGTTTTACTGATACTCTTTACCTGCACCGATACAATTTGACCTGTTTGATCTCTGTTTATCCTTTTTATCATGACTTGCTGTAGTAAATAATCAAAATTCATGCAAGGATAATTTTTACAAAATGTCTAACATATCTTCCCACCATTGTGCTTCTGGTATTCTGGTTCTTTGAAGCCTCCTCGGAGTCTCATCAGTCTCTGTATATTTGAAGAAAGTAGGTTGAATTGGGAATAAGTGTTTTACCTCATGTTCGAGATAAAACAAATTTTCCAGATTGTCATGAAGATTTTTGCCTGTAGGCAATGCTTTTGCTACTGATGAACTGGTCGATGAACTAGCCTGGTTGTTAGCATACTTATTCAGTTTCTCAACATAGCTTTCACGGCTCATTAGTTTATCATCTGAGACTAAAGGACTTGGCAATCCTTTACTCTGCAAAATATCCAATCTCTTTGTAAAAGCATTGATTTCTTCCTGCATATCATAGCATCTTCTTTCCAGGTTCTGCATCAGAGTTCTTTTAGTAAAAACCCCTTTTACCTCCAAAATTGTTCTTGTTATGTCTTGGATGCCTAGCTCTTGAAGTTGGTATCTGTTCTTGGTATTTCAAAATTGTATAAGCTTATTGGCTTCTTTAGGCATATTTCCTAATTCTTCTCTTGCCTTTTCAACTTCTTCCAGAGCCAATTTAACTAAATCATTTTGCTCATACATTATCTGGATTGATGACCAAACATCGTATATTGACTGGGTGATGTTTTCCCAAAGAATTTCTTTGATTTATTTTAAATGTTTCTCCAATGTGAGATCATTTTCCAATGCTTTGACCAATTTTTCTAATCTGTTGATCTCTCTTGTTTTTTCCGCAACATTCATTTTTGAGAGATCGTATTTTTGTTCTAAGGTGGTAAACTGCACCTTTTTTTTTTGGAGCTCTGTCACTTGGAGTTTCAATTCCTCCATTGATTTTATTAATTCTTTAGTGCTTAAATTGGTAGTGTTTCCCTGTGATAGTCCTGTTGGCTGACTTATTGTTGTTGTACCTGTAATTACTTCTGTTGTAGATGCTGGAATGTTTGGCTGCTTGTCCTTTAATTCCTTTTCAAGTTATTTTTCAGTCTCATTTAGTTTCTCATTAAGTTTCAAAAAAAAATCCATTAATTTTTCTTCAGAGTTTTTCTTTATTACCTCAGTAGTCTGTGGATGCCTTGAAGATGGAAAATTCAGTTGTTTCCTTAAGGCTGCAATATCATCATCTTTCTTTTTAATCAAGGCTTCTATAGCCTTAACATATTTTGGATTATGACCCAATCCAATAATGATTTCTTCCAAAGTCTTTATTCTGTTGTCCTTAGCCTGGGAAGAGGCTTTTTCAAGATGCAATTGAGCATTAGTATTGTTCAAAGAATTTTGTAATATTTGGGCCATCATTGACTTATCAGTCAAAGTTGAGTATATCATCTCTCGAGTTTGTTTGTGCAGCTCAATCTGATCCAAAGGATGAATATCCTTTGCTAAGACCTCAAAATTGGTTATGACATAGTCTGCAGCTGTTTGAGGCTGCTGTACTTTGGGCTTGAAATGACTCATCACCAATTTACCCTGCTGGATGTCATAGGCTGACATCAATGTCTATTTATTTTTGGGAGCCATCTTTAAGTATTGATTATAGACTTGAAGTCTTAATGGATCATTTCTGGCCTTTATATTTATAAATGTCTTCTTAATATCCCAGGCATCCTCACTGGTGGTTCGAAGGAAGATACTTCTACACTTTGTTGTCTTTGTGGCTCTTTTTTCTGTGAGTCAGTGGATGTCCCACCGATTATGAATGTTTTCTGACTATCTAACTCTTCTCTCCTTTGACTATTAGTGGTTTCTTGAAAAAATTCTACTTCTGAGAGTGGATTTGATATTTGTATTTTGGTACCAGGTTGTTCTGAAGATCCACTGATAGGGGTAGCTATTTCTGCATCTCTCTTTTTACCTTTTTCTTCATTGAGAGGAGTTTTCAAAATTGAAATTTCTGCCATATCGATCTGAGTAGGAGAAGTCTGTATTTGGGACTATTCCTTGGAATTTTTAGGCTGCTCAGACATTGTGAATTTCTCTGTGACTTGTGTATCAGTCTCCTTTTCCTTCCCTTTGGATGCTACTGTGGCTAGTGCACTAATTTCCTGCAAATTTTGCTGAGAGGTTCCAGCAGAGGAAGGACCAATTCCTGGTCTATGTACTTGCCCAAAAGAATCCAGGTCAAGTATTTTCTCAAGATCCTTCACAACATTTTTGTTAAACACCATGTTGAAGCACACACATGGTGTATAAAGAAGATGAGCACACACACAAGAGACTCAACACACAATGAAAGATAAGCGTGAGACTTTCTTATTTTCCATTATACAAAGATGTACATTTATAGTACAATGGTGTGACTCTTGGTTTCATATTCCAAGGTCACTTGGACTCCATTGTGACTTTTCGCATTCCACACCTACCCATGTAGGATTAGGTGTTCCAACATCCCCCTTAATCCGAAGGGGTATGTGTGAGTCCAAGAAAAGAGTTGTAATACAAATCTGCAAAGTATACATGGCAGCACTTGGGCTGAATCAACTCTCTGAAAATGTTGGAAAAAAGATGTGGTTTTAGGATGACCACAAACACTGGAACGCAAAACTTGTTGCAGTTCCCGGAACTCTTCCAAAACTGGCAAGAAGCTGAAGGCTTCTGCTAGAGGAATTGTCCCTCATAAAAAAGGGAGACCTTCGACCTAAAAGAAGGGAGGTTTACTACCTGTGGTGGTTTTAGGTTGTCCACCAACCAAAGATGATGGTTTTAGGTTATCCACCAACCGAAAATGATGGTTTTAGGTTATCCACCAACCAAAGATGATGGTTCTAGGTTATCCACCAACCGAAAATGATGGTTTTAGGTTATCCACCAACCGAAAATGATGGTTTTAGGTTATCCACCAACCAAAGATGATGGTTTTAGGTTATCCACCAACCGAAGGTATGCTCATGGGCATCCATATCTCTGGCTACATCTCTGAATCTGGAAGGAAAAATTGTGGCTCAGGCTCGCTTGAACTGCTGGCTACAACTCTGAACATGGAATGAGAGATTGTGGCTCAGGCTCGCTTGATCTGTCGTCGAAGCTTGTACATGACCACCATTTTCCCCCCTGTCAGGGACAAGGTGAGATGATGGCGAAAACTCAACTGCAAGTTTGCTCAATATCCGTGAACAAGTTCTAACATGTGTCATAAACATCTTCTTGGCTGCTGATGCCCATTGCCAAGAAGCGATCCATCCAAGATGAATATTGGTTCTTGCAGGAGGCTTGTGTCTAAAGCATCTGTCTGAAGAATGGGTGTGCCGACCACAATGCTTGCATGGATGAAGATCAAAACAGTGATCTTTCATATGACCAAATCGATCACAGTGTTGGCATTTCTCAATCTGTTGTTGTGGAAGCATAGCAGGATCTGGAACAGCGGCAGGTGAACTGTCATACAAGAATCCGGCACTTTGAAATCTGATGGGCTTGGTGTAGTCTGGAATATGAAAGGACACATCCTTGTCATATCCAAGACCATTTCGGTGCTTGTTGTGGACAAGCTCTTCCCAAGGTCTGATGATGGGATTAGGAAGTGCAGGTTGAGCTGCTGCATCTGCATGTACATCTGCTCTAGTACAATGAACTGAATGGGAATCAACTGAAACTTCAATGACATGCTGCTGATGGGAGTCAATCTCAATCTTCTGAACAGAAACAGGTTCAGAATGGTGGCTCTTCTGCTGAAGTTCGTCTTGTTGGAGCTGAGATTCCAACTGCAAAAACCCAATCTTTTCATGTGCATATTGTAAACAACTATGAATTTTACAAAGAGCATCCTTGCTCATTTTTATCACATCATCAACATTGGAATGAATGAGGTCATTCAACAACACTAATGCCTCATTGATTTTGGCCATTTTCAACAACTTAGGCTCAAAAAATGAAAGGGTGTCGGCTTCAACCAAAAATGCACCCGTTTACAATGTGACTCAACAAGAAATACAAATGCCTCAAAGTACAAAGTGTGCTCCTCAAATGATGGAGGGAAATCAACAATCCAACAACTCAAATACTCATTGCAACTATGAAGATGATGCAAATCAATGTCAGTTCAATACAATATTTCTGCAAAATATGTGCAGCAAAAACAACTGTGCAAAGCCTTTAAAGCAACTGAATTTTCCTTCAAATAGTTGTTTTGAATGATGGCAAACTTGTCTTCAAATGTCAATTTCTTCAAAAAATCACTCTCATGTCAATGTCAAATCTGCAATTTCTTTAAATATAGTCCATGCCATTTCTTCAATTTTTCTGTTCATTTCCTCCTCTTTGCTCTTCCTCTCTTTCCTCTCTCTCTCTGCTGTTTTTTTTTTTTTTTTTTTTTTAATTAATTAAAAATTAATTAAAAATGAGTTAATGGGTATTAATTAAAAAGGGAAAGGGGAATAATTAAAAAGGGAATGGGAATTATTAACAATGGAAAGGGGAATTTAAAAAGGGATTATTAATAAAAAAGGAGATTATTAAAATTATAAAAATGAATTTTATTTGGAGAAGGGGGGGTAACTATATGGTGGGGGGGGGGTTTTAAAAAATTTAAAAAATGAAATAGGTGAAAGTCATAAATGGGAACGAATTAAAATGAATGGGCGGTGTGGAATTTAGAATTAAGAGTGCATTTAAAATTGGGCGGTATTGGAACTGTTTGTATTGAATGTAATTAATTAAAAAAATGGAAGGCGGGTTGTAAAAACCGAGGGCGGAATTTTGAATGGAGAGGTAGTATTATTTTTGTGGGCAGCTTTGTGAAATCGAGTGGCGTTAGGATTTGGGGATCCTCTCTGCAGATTTTAGGAGTTGCGCGTTGAAAGGTAAGTGGCTGTGCATTGAACGCTGCACACGTTGTGTGTTGAGAGATGCGGATTGGAGACGAGTGGCCGGTCTGGGTATTTTAAAAGTTTTAAAATTAAAAAACGCTGAAAGGGAGAGCAGATTGTAGATAGGGAACGGTGAGAGTGTTAGGTTACTATTAGCGGATGAAACGTAGCAGTGAGGAGATAGGGCCGTGAGCGATGGGAGAATGAGGGTGTAGGGAGGTGCAGTGAGGTGTGTGGGGCGTTGTTTGAGATGGGAAATCGAGTGCTGTAGAGTAAGGGAAGAGGGAATAGCGCAGAGTTTGGAGCGATAGGTGTGAGGTAACGTAAGGCGTAGACGTGAGGGAGTATAGGAGTGGCAGTCGAGTGTTAGGGAGCGGTGTAAAGGGCCACGGGGATTTTGTATAGCGGTGAGGGTTGCGTGGGAGGTATAAGGAGAGGAATGAGAACAGAGAGGCCGTGAGGGCCGAGGGCCAAGTTGCCCAGATTTTTTTTTATTTTTTATTTTTTATTTTTTTAATAAAACATCAGAGATGGACAGAACGTGTAGATTTTCTTCTAGCAAAAACTGAGACTTAAAACTTTGAAGCAGCAGCAAGAAATTTCGTCAAAATGCAGGATTTCAAGCAATATTACACAGCAGCAGATTGCAGAGATTGCAGAAATAGGAGAATAATTTGCAGAAAAATCAGAAATCCTTCAGTGAAAACTTAGAAATCTCTCCAGGAGCCCAGCGATTTGTAGAAATTTTTCAATGAAAACTCAGAAATTTTACTTGAAAACCAAAAAATTTTCTTCAAAACCTCACTTTGAACAATATTCCAGCAGCTCTTCCAAACCAGAATTAAAGGAAAAAAATGCAGAGAAAAGATCAAAATTTAGAAAACCTTCAGATGCACAATGCTGCCAATTTCTGAACGCTGCTCCTCCTTCAAACCAATTTCTGAATGCTGCCACGTATTTGAATGCTACTGCTTCTCAAAATACTTCTAAATGGCGGCAAAAACACTGCTGCAAAAATCCTCCAAATGCTGCAAAAATGCCAACAATTTTGCAGATATGCACAGGCCATAAACACAAAATGGCTCACTCAATTTGGAGCAGGGCCAGCAATCGCCCGCTCTGATACCATGTTAAACACCATGTTGAAGCACACACATGGTGTATGAGGAAGATGAGCACACACACACAAGAGACTAAACACAATGAAGGATAAGCGTGAGGCTTTCTTATTTTCCATTATACAAAGATGTACATTTATAGTACAATGGTGTGACTCTTGGTTTCATATTCCAAGGTCACTTGGACTCCATTGTGACTTTTCATATTCCACACCTACCCATGTAGGATTAGGTGTTCCAACAATTTTCAACGCTGACCTATTCACTATCTTGTTCTACTAAGGTTCCTTCCATCCATTCATCCATATTTTCAAATTGTTCAATCTCTGGAATTATATGGTGAAGGTATGGTGACAATTTGTTTTTCATTATCCTATCACATATAAAGCTGTTTGGGTCATAAGGTACCCACCAGATTATTTTTTGCAATTTGAGATAGTCTTCTAGAATTCTTTCAACTTCTTTTCCTGCATCCCTATAATTACAGACAAAAGGACCTAATTGACTCTTAATTCTGAGCTGAGCCTTTTTCTTTGCATTGCAAAAATGGACTATGTCTAAATTTATCATTTGTCTAAAATATTCTAGGGCAAAAAGCCTCATTGGAACATATTTTGGTAGCTTGAAAGGACACAGCTCACACCCATATATTCTAATTTCTATATGTTTCATGTATAGGTACCAATCACCTATTTTGTATTGCTTTGAGAGTTGGAGAATTTTCTTCATATCATTATTGACCCTAGGAGGGGAAACTCCTGTTAATAAGGTAGTTGCAGGGTGTACAAATAGATCAATGAAATCATTGTAAGAATAAGGAGACTCAGAGGAATTATGGAATATTGGAGACCAAAAAATTACAGACCTTGGATTTCCTTTGGCATCAAGTTGCATGACATGGAAGGGGAAACTCTCTGATTGATAATAGAGCATGAGATGGTATATAAAAGTGGAATATTTGAAAAAATTTTCATTTTCCAATCTCATGAACTAGTCATGAATTTTATCAGCAATAAAGAAAGCAAAATCATATTTGACAGCAGGGGGTTGTCCAGGAGTAAAAATTGACAACAACACTAGGGTTAAGTTATCAACGTATTCACTAGTGTTGAAACCCGTTACAGGAGATATCATATTTAATATGAGTATGCCCATATCTGTGAAAAAGGTATATCCATAAGGAGGTGGGCCTTTGGGTTGATGTTCTGGTAGCATGAAAGTCTGACAGAGGTGATTCAGCTCTTCTTGGGATAAATTTGTGGATTTTTCGAGTAAATCTCCCATGGAAATGGGAGTCAGGGCTTGACTGGGATGGCACTGTAACATTTCATTTATGGATTGAGCATTTATTGGGAAAAGAATAGTTTGAATCGGGGACATGACTGCTCGTTGATTGGGATCGTAATTGGCATGGCAGTGATAAATTATTTCGGGGAAAACATGGAATGAAGGTAAAAAATACATTGGAAGATTGGATTCCCACAGTCCCAAAATATCATAGCCGTTCAGGAAATTATCTCTGCATTGGCAAAAGGTTCTGAGTGGATTTTCACTAAGAATGAGGTCTTTTATCTAGAAATCCCTATCTACTAGAGGCAGATAGTCTAAATCTTTATGGGGGGCATTCAGAGGCATAACATTCAAAGTCACAGGGGTTTCCATTTCTGGTTCTTGTGGATTCAGAAAGGAATTTGGGTTTTTGATGGAAAAATGGGCACAATTATAGGTCTGGGAACTTAGGAGTGAAATAAAGACCAAATTGTATTGTGTTTTATCCTTTTCCTATGGAATTAAATAAAAAACCAAGACTTGCAAGGTTCGACGGGAACTGGGTAAATACATGTTTCCGGGAAGTGGATAGTGATGAAAATAGGTGTAGGCAACTGCTGATGGGTTCTGGATTGTTCATCTGTAATTTTCTCAGCAAGGCGGCGGTTGAAAATCTTCGACAGATGGCTTTGCAGTTTTTTGCATGGGAACACTGGTCGTTGCACGGGATAATGAAAATGATGCGCGTTTATTTGTTTTATTCGCAAAGTTGAAAGTTGGCGGGGTTTTATTTTTGGGCGGATGACGTATGCAGGAAAGGCTGTTTTTTTGAATGCGAAGGGTGGTAAGCGGTATACATCGCACCGCTTTTGGGGATGGGCTATTTTCAAGTGAAAGCTAGCGATTCCATACCCTTCACGACGCGTGACGAGACACTGTTTGGAAAACCACTTAGCGATCGCGCGTTATTGTTTGGACGTGGGGGCGATGTGATATAGACGACAGCCATTGGATGTGAAGGGGATGATCGGACGACTGTCAGGGAGGTGAGATGATAGAGAAATAGCAAGGGTGGGGCCAGTACAATTAAACACGATTTAATCATATCGGGGGCAATTCGATTGGTGGGGTAAGTTATTAATTAACCATGAGGGTTAATTAATCTTTTTTTAATGTGGCAGGGAATCAGGGTTCTTAATTAGTCGCGGTTTTAACTAATTAATCACAATTAACGCAATATTAAGGTTATTTTTCAACCAAAGGGGCGGGATATGTGATAATTGGGAGTTTTATGTAGTTAAATTAATACAGGAACGGGTTGAATTATATAGTGAATTAAATAATAAAGTTAAAATTTAATATGAAAATGAATGAAAAAGCGCTAAGTAAAAAAACATTCGAAGTATGTAGTTAACTTATGCTTGAATGAAAGGATTTTTATGAGATATTGTGCAATTTCCCAAAGTAAAATAGGATCTTACTTAGGAAAAGATTTTTTAGAAGTGAATGAATGACTTATGAATGGTTATAAGTACTTAGGCTTTTCAATTATTGGGCCGAGGGTCCGGTCCCTCCCTTGGCCTTATTGATAACTTATGTTTTTAATAATTTTCCCTTGGATTCACCAATTCCTTTGGTTTATAATATTAAACCCTTGGGTTTATTAGTTCTTTTGGTTTATAATATGAATAATCGTTCAATTTCATCCATGGTCAAATGTCACATTCTGACAAATATTGTCTCAGTATGAAAATGACCCTTGGCCAGCCATGGTCATAGTTGGTCCAACGTCGGATTGTGACAACATTTGTCTCAATGTTTAAATCAATTCCCTTGGGTTCAGTAATTCCTTCGGTTTATAATATTAAACCCTTGGGTTTATTGGTTCTTTTGGTTTATAATATGAATAATCGATCAATGTCATCCATGATAAAATGTCACATTCTGACAAATCTTGTCCCAATATGAAAATCACCCATGGCCAACCATGGTCATAGTTGGTCCAACGTCGCATTGTGACAACAATTGTCTCAATGTTTAAATCAATTCCCTTGGGTTCAACAATTACTTTGGTTTATAATATTAAACCCTTGGGTTTATTAGTTCTTTTGATTTATAATATGAATAATCGATCAATGTCATCCATGATCAAATGTTACATTCTGACAAATATTGTCTCAATATGAAAATAACCCATGGCCCACCATGGTCATAGTTGGTCCAACATCGCATTGTGACAACAATTGTCTCAATGTTTAAATCAATTCCCTTGGGTTCACCAATTCCTTTGGTTTATAATTTTTTGGGTAATGAATTTCCCTTGGGTTCACCAATTCCTTTGGTTTATAATATTAAACCCTTGGGTTTATTATTTTTTTTGGTTTATAATATGAATAATCGATCAATGTCATCCATGATCAAATGTAAAATTCTGAAACATTTTCTCAATATGAAAATCACACATGGCCAACCATGGTCATAGTTGGTACAACGCATTGTGACAAAAATTGTCTCAATGTTTAAATCAATTCCCTTGGGTTCACCAATTCCTTTGGTTTCTAATTTGTTGGGTAATGATTTTCCCTGGGGTTCACCAATTCCTTTGGTTTATAATATTAAACCCTTGGGTTTATTACTTTCTTTGGTTTATAATATGATTAATCGATCAATGTCATCCATGATCAAATGTCGCATTCTGACAAATATTGTCTCAAGATGAAAATCACCCATGGCCAACCATGGTCATAGTAGGTCCAACATCGCATTGTGACAACAATTGTCTCAACGTCTAAATCAATTCCCTTGGGTTCACCAATTCCTTTGGTTTATAAGTTCTTGGGTAATGATTTTCCCTTGGGTTCCCCAATTCCTTTGGTTTATAATATTAAACCCTTGGGTTTATTAGTTTTTTGGTAATGATTTTCCCGAGGGTTCACCAATTCCTTTCGTTTATAATATTAAACCCTTGGGTTTATTAGTTTTTTTGGTTTATAATATGGTGTCGATGTGATTTCATCCACTAGTCAAATATATTCGACAAATATTGTGTCTCAATGAAAATCAACCATAATAACCATGATCATAATTCGTCCAACATCGCATTGGCATTAATTGCTCTCAATGTTCTAATGAAAATTCCTTAAGTTCTTCAATTCAACACGAGGTTTATAATAATAAACCCACAGGTTTATTAATATTTTATTAAATGATTTGTAGGTTTCACAAAATTTCCTTTGGTTTATAATATTAAACCCTTGGGTTTATTATTATTTTTGGTTTATAATATGAATAATTGATCAATGTCATCCATGATCAAATGTCACATTCTGACAAATATTGTCTCAAGATGAAAATCACCCATGGCCAACCATGGTCATAATTGGTCCAACATCGCATTGTGACAACAATTGTCTCGATGTTTAAATAAATTCCCTTGGGTTCACCAATTCCTTTTGTTTATAATATTAAACCCTTGGGTTTATTAGTTCTTTTGGTTTATAATATGAATAATCGATCAATTTCATCCATGGTCAAATGTCACATTCTGAAAAATATTGTCTCTATATGAAAATCACCCATGGCCAACCATGGTCATAGTTGGTCCAGCGTCGCATTGTGACAACAATTGTCTGAATGTTTAAAACAATTCCCTTGGGTTCACTAATTATTTTGGTTTATAATATTAAACCCTTTGGTTTATCAGTTCTTTAGCTTTATAATATGAATAATTGATCAATGTCATCCATGATCAAATGTCACATTCTGACAAATATTTTCTCAATATGAAAATCATCCATGGCCCACCATGGTCATAGTTGGCCCAACATCGCATTGTGACAACAATTGTCTCAATTTTTAAATCAATTCCCTTGGGTTCACCAATTTCTTTGGTTTATAATTTTTTGGGTAATGATTTTCACTTGGGTTCACCAATTCCTTTGGTTTATAATATTAAACCCTTGAGTTTATTAGTTTTTTTGGTTTATAATATGAATAATCGATCAATGTCATCCATGATCAAATGTCAAATTCTGAAATATTGTCTCAATACTAGAAGATACATAGCCAACAGTCATAGATTGTGGTCAAACGTTGCATTGTATTAGCAATTTGTCTCAATGTTTAGATCAATTCCCTTTGGTTCACCAATTCCTTTGGTTTATAATATTAAACCATTGGGTTTATTAGTTCTTTTGGTTTATAATATGAATAATCGATCAATGTCATCCATGATCAAATTTCACATTCTAACAAATATTGTCTCAATATGAAAATCACCCATGGCCAACCATGGTCATAGTTGGTCCAACGTCGCATTGAGACAAAAATTGTCTCGATGTTTAAATCAATTCCTTAGGTTCACCAATTCCTTTGGTTTATAAATTTTGCGTTAATGATTTACCTTTCCCCTTGGCTTCCACAATTCCTTTGCTTTATAATATTAAACATAGGTTTATAATTTTTTGGGTAATGATTTTCCCTTGGGTTCACCACTTGCTTTGGTTTATAATATTATACCCTTGGGTTTATTAGTTTTTTTGGTTTATAATATGAATAATCTATCAATGTCATCCATGATCAAATGACACATTATGACAAAAATTTTCTCAATATGAAAATCACCAATGGCCAACCATGGTCATAGTTGGTCCAATGTCGCATTGTGGCAACAATTGTCTCAATGTTTAAATCAATTCCCTTGGGTTCACCAATTCCTTTTGGTTTATAATTTTCAGATAATGATTTTCATACGTTCTAATTACTTTGGTTTGTAATGTGTCTACGGTTGTGTTTTGGTAATGATTAATGCGGGGTTCACCAATTTCGCTTTGGTTTATAATAATAAACCACTTTGGTTTATCAGTTTTTTGGTTTATATATGATGTCGATCAATTTCATCCATCGTCAAATGTCACATTCTGAAAAATATTGTCTCTATATGAAAATCACCCATGGCCAACCATGGTCATAGTTGGTCCAACGTCGCATCGTGACAACAATTGTCTCAACGTTTAAATCAATTCCCTTGGGTTCACTAATTCCTTTGGTCTATAATATTAAACCCTTGGGTTTATTAGTTCTTTAGCTTTATAATATGAATAATTTATCAATGTCATCCATGATCAAATGTCACATTCTGACAAATATTGTCTCAATATGAAAATCACCCATGGCCCACCATGGTCATAGTTGGCCCAACATCGCATTGTGACAACAATTGTCTCAATGTTTAAATCAATTCCCTTGGGTTCACCAATTCCTTTGGTTTATAATTTTTTGGGTAATGATTTTCCCTTGGGTTCACCACTTGCTTTGGTTTATAATATTAAACCCTTGGGTTTATTAGTTTTTTGGTTTATAATATGAATAATCGATCAATGTCATCCATGATCAAATGACACGTTATGAGAAACATTGTCTCATTATGAAAATCACCCATGGCCAACCATGGTCATAGTTGGTCCAGCGTCGCATTGTGACAACCATTGTCTCAATGTTTAAATCAATTCCCTTGGGTTCACCAATTCCTTTTGGTTTATAATTTGTTGGGTAATGGTTGTCCCTTGGGTTCACCAATTCCTTTGGTTTATAATATTAAACCCTTGGGTTTACTAGTTTTTTTGGTTTATAATATGAATAATCGATCAATGTCATCCATGATCAAATGACACATTATGAGAAACATTGTCTCAATATGAAAATCACCCATGGCCAACCATGGTCATAGTTGGTCAAACGTCGCATTGTGACAACAATTGTCTCAATGTTTAAATCAATTCCCTTGGGTTCACCAATTCCTTTTGGTTTATAATTTGTTGGGTAATGGTTGTCCCTTGGGTTCACCAATTCCTTTGGTTTATAATATTAAACCCTTGGGTTTATTAGTTCTTTCGGTTTATAATATGAATAATCGATCAATGTCATCCATGATCAAATGTCACATTCTGACAAATATTGTCTCAATATGAAAATCACCCATGGCCAACCATGGTCATAGTTGGTCCAACATCGCATTGTGACAACAATTGTCTCCATGTTTAAATCAATTCCCTTGGGTTCACCAATTACTTTGGTTTATAATATTAAACCCTTGGTTTTATTAGTTTTTTGGTAAGGATTTCCCTGGGGTTCACCAATTCCTTTGGTTTATAATATGAATAATCGATCAATGTCATCCATGATCAAATGTCACATTCTGAAAAATATTGTCTCAATATGAAAATCACCCATGGCCAACCATGGTCATAGTTGGTCTATCATCGCATTATGACAACAATTATCTCGATGTTTAAATCAATTCCCTTGGGTTCACCAATTCCTTTGGTTTATAATTTTTTGGGTAATGATTTTCCCTTGGGTTCACCAATTATTTTGGTTTATAATATTAAACCCTTGGGTTTATTAGTTTTTTTGGTTTATAATATGAATAATCGATCAATGTCATCCATGATCAAATGTCAAATTCTGAAACATTGTCTCAATATGAAAATCAGACATGGCCAACCATGGTCATAGTTAGTCCAATGTTGCATTGTGACAATAATTGTCTCAATGTTTAAATCAATTCCCTTGGGTTCACCAATTCCATTGTTTTATAATTTATTGGGCAATGATTTTCCCTAGGGTTCACCAATTCCTTTGGTTTATAATATTAAACCCTTGGGTTTATTTGTTTTTTTGGTTTATAATATGAATAATTGATGAATGTCATCCATGATGAAATGATACATTCTGACAAACGTTGTCTCGATATGAAAATCCCCAAAGGCCAACCATGGTCATAGTTGGTCCAACGTCGCATTGTGACAACAATTGTCTCAATGTTTAAATCAATTCCTTTGGGTTCACCAATTCCTTTTGGTTTATAGTTTGTTGGGTAATGGTTGTCCCTTGGGTTCACCAATTCCTTTGTTTTATAATATTAAACCCTTGGGTTTATTAGTTCTTTTGATTTATAATATGAATAATCGATCAATGTCATCCATGATAAAATGTCACATTCTGAAAAATCTTGTCTCAATATGAAAATCACCCATGGCCAACCATGGTCATAGTTGGTCCAACGTCGCATTGTTACCGCAATTGTCTCAATGTTTAAATCAATTCCCTTAGGTTCACCAATTCCTTTGGTTTATAATATTAAACCCTTGGGTTTATAAGTTATTTTTATTTATAATTTGAATAATCGATCAATGTCATCCATGTTCAAATGTCACATTCTGACAAATATTGTCTCAACATGAAAATCACCCATGGCCAGCCATGGTCATAGTTGGAACAACATCGCATTGTGACAACAATTGTCTCAATGTTTAAATCAATTCCCTTGGGTTCACCAATTCCTTTGGTTTATAATATTAAACCCTTGGGTTTATTAGTTCTTTTGGTTTATAATATGAATAATCGATCAATTTCATCCATGATCAAATGTCACATTCTGAAAAATATTGTCTCTCTATGAAAATCACCCATGGGCAACCATGGTCATAGTTGGTCCAACGTCGCATTGTGACAACAATTGTCTCAATGTTTAAATCAATTCCGTTGGGTTCACCAATTCCTTTTGGTTTATAATTTTTTGGGTAATGGTTGTCCCTTGAGTTCACCAATTCCTTTGGTTTATAATATTAAACCCTTGGGTTTATTATTTCTTTTGGTTTATAATATGAATAATCGATCAATGTCATCCATGATCAAATGTGACATTATGACAAATATTGTCTAAATATGAAAATCACCCATGGCCAACCCTGGTCATAGTTGGTCCAATGTCGCATTGTGAAAACAATTGTCTCAACGTTTAAATAAAGTCCCTTGGGTTCACCAATTCCTTTGGTTTATAGTATTAAACTCTTGGTTTTTATTAATCTCTATTATTTTTAATATTGCGCTTGGCCTTATTGATCCCTTAGGTTTTTAATATTTATTCCTTGGGTTCATTGATTCCTTTGGTTTATAATGTTAAAGCCTTGGGTTTATTAGTTCTTTTGGTTTATAATGTTAATCACACATTCGGTTTATTACTCTCTTGAGTTTAAAAAACTAATTCTCAGGGTTTGTTAATTTCTTGGATTTTTCAGTTTAAAATATTAATTCTTAGGGTTTATTAATCTCTATTGTTTATAATATTCATCCGTTAGGTTTATAATATTTATCCCTTGGGTTTGCTGATTCCTTTGCTTTATAATATTAAACCCTTGGGTCTATTAGTTTTTTTGGTTTATAATGTTAATAATCCCGTTGGTTTATTAATATCTTATGTTTAAAATACTGATTGTTATGGATTATTAATTTATTAGGTTTTTTAGTTTAAAATATCAATTCTTACAGTTTATTAATCTCTTGCGTTTTTAATATTGATCCCTTATGTTTATGATATTTGTCCCTTGGGTTCACCAATTCGTTTGGTTTATAATATTTAAACCTTTGGTTTATGATGACATTCAGTTTCTATTATTAATTATCCCTTGGATTTATTAATATCTTCACTTTAAAATATTAATTGTTAGGGTTTATTAAATTTCTCAGGTTTTTTGTTTTTAAATATTGTTTCATATGCTTTATTACTCTCTTGAGTTTAATATATTATTTCTTAAAGTTTATTACTTTCTTATGTTTTTGGGTTTAATATCATTAATATATTAATATATATTATTAATAAATATTATAATATTTATTAATAGCATTATAATATTATTCATATATATTATTATTAATATAACCAACTATGATATAATATATATTATTAATATATTATTAGTTATTTTGGATTATTAATAATATAACCATCTATGATATTAATATATTTATAGATATTAAAATATTATTTATTATTAAAGTTGGCGGGGTTTTATTTTTCGGGCGGATGACGTATGAAGGAAAGACTTTTTTTTTGAATGCGAAGGGTGGTAAGTGGTATACATCGCACCGCTTTTGGGGACGGGATATTTTCAAGTGAAAGCCAGCGATTCCATACCATTCGCGACGTGTCGCGAGACACTGTTTGGAAAACCACTTAGCGATCGGGCGTTATTGTTCGGACATGGGGGCGATGCGATATCGATGACAGCCATTGGATGTGAAGGGGTTGATCAGACGGTTGTCGGGGAGGTGAGATGATAGGGAAATAGCAAGGGTGGGCCCAATACAATTAAACATGATTTAATCATATCGGGGGCAATTTTATTGGTGGCGTAAGTTATTAATTAACCATGAGGGTTAATTAATCCTTTTTTAATGCGACGGGGAATCAGGGTTCTTAATTACTCGCGGTTTTAACTAATTACTCACAATTAACACAATATTAAGGTTAATTTTCAACCAAAGGGGCGGGATGTGTAATAATTGGGAGTTTTATATAGTTAAAATAATACGAGATCGGGTTGAATTATATAGTGAATTAAATAATAAAGTTAAAAGTTAATATGAAAATGAATGAAAAAGCGCTAAGTATAAAAACATTAGAAGTATGTATTTAACTTATGCTTCTAACATGCTTCTAACATAAATACTAAAATATTATTTATTATTAATATTATTATTATATTAATAAATATTTTTATTATATATTATATATATATTTCAAGTTAATATATAGTATGTATATAGTTAATATTATCAATATATTAATAAATATTATTATATTATTAATATATCAATCAATATTATTAATATATATAAAATATTTTTCTGATTTTAATCAAATTTAATATATTGATAAATATTCTTATTAATATATAATATTTATATTTCAAGTTAATATAATAAAATTATTATATATAATATTTATTTATTGATATATAAATTAATGTGATGGGTAGTGGATATAGGCCTATTGGCGTATATCAACCACATTGGTAAATGTGGTTGTAAATCTATTTTATATACGCCTATCGGCGTATATCAACCACATTAGTAAATATAATGTGGTTGTGATAGTTGCGCCGATAGGCGTATCCCCTTGTCGGAAATCACTTCATTAGTGATTATGCTAATTAATATTTTTCATCCGCTGGTCTAGATTGAAAGATGCCAGTATATTCTCGTCGTCACCACTTAATCAATGATTGAAATCAAAAGAGATAACCTCCTTGCATGTCTAAATCAAGTGTTTAAACCCTACTTAAATTATTTTTTTACCAAATGATCATTAAAAATTTACTGTTCCTCTTATTTATCTCCACGTATGAGAGTATGATGGATTAGAGCGAAATAAGGACACGTTTCGGGTGAGAAAGTTCTATCATCGAAGCCGCATGGCATGTGGTTAGCTTAATGTTTCAAGTTTAATCATGGGATTTGTGTGGGGGCGACCATCTCTACAAACAACAAGAAATATCGATGTCCATCTATATTCCAGCAGGAGTAGCGTGCCACACGTAACAAATTATGTAATGGCCATTATCTTCACCCGGTGCCATGCACAATGAAATCTGCAGAGCTATCGCTCAAGCGGGAACCGTTACGGGAAGGTGAACCAGAGCGTCGCCCAAACGTTTCAATAGAGTGGTTCCACAGAGTTGATCCGCCTATCTGCTGTGATGGTTGGCATCATAACGCTCAATTTATTTCAGAGCATAAGGCCACCTGGTTTAGAGCAGCCGACACATTTGGACGCAGAGAACCGGGACTGTGGCTGGTTGGATCGAAGTAAGAAATCCTTCTGAGAAGCTTCACGGCTGTAGAATGCACGCTCTGAATGGTAAGCTTTCGAATACACATGCGCTGTTTTTTATTTAGGCAGAATGTAGTTTATTCACTGTGTATTGAAATACACATGCGTTGCTTTTTTGCAATGTTGGACACTCAAGTCTCAAGTCAAAGCTCTCTTATGTTCATTCTTGCGTCATTTTTTTCATTAGCATTTATTTTTTGCAATGTTGGACACTCAAGTCTCAAGTCAAAGCTCTCTTATGTTCATTCTTGCGTTGTTGTTTTCATTAGCGTTTGGTTTCATTTCGAATGTAGCGAGCATTTTCGACGTAGAGAACTTCACGGCTGTAGAACGCACGCTCTGGACAGTAAGCTTTTGAATACACATGCACTATTTTTTATTCATGCAGACAGTAGTTTATTTAGTGTGTATGGTTTCTTTTCGAATGTAGCGAGTATTTTGGACGCAGAGAACCGGGACTGTGGCTGGTTGGATCGATGTAAGAAATCCTTCTGAGAAGCTTCACGGCTGTAAAACACACACTCTGGATGGTAAGCTTTCGAATACACATGCGCTGTTTTTTACGTCGTTGTTTTCATTAGCATTTGGTTTCATTTTGAATGTAGCAAGAATTTTGTTATGTTATCTTTGTAACCATATTTCTCGAGCCCGCCTAATATTTGCGCACATGCAAATATGATAAATGTATGTCAACAAAGTCAAAACCTCATTCATTTTATTTTACATAAATATATATGTAATTTCATATATTATTTTAATTGGCATCATAATTTAATTTCATATATTCATTATTGATATTCACGTATCTGTTCCTTTAAAATGAATACTGAAGATAACTATGATATGGTATAATAGATTGTAAACCTTGGCTTGTGAATATTGGTCCCTTACTCTGCCAGGTCAAATTAATGCAGATAGCGAAAATATTGGTGGTATATCTGTTTAATTAAAATATATGATTAATATTTCTTAAGCCAAAAATCATGTTTTGATTTTGGCTTAAGAAATATAGACATTAATACAGACATAAGAAAAATACTTATTAATATTAATAGTAAATTTGTGAGTTCTTTTTAACTACTGTAATAATGTTCTTGTGGGTCATATCGTTTTATACATTATGTATGTGTCCATGTTACTATATTTGTAGATGGAAAATTGATTTTCTATATTGCTTATTCTATTCACCATTAATTGAAAGTTGTTTTGTTGATATCACGTCTGTTTTCTTTTATGTTAGGTGATTTCCTTGTTTTATCATGGATCTAGCTATTTGGAGTTGTATTCCATTTGAAATTCTTGAATTTGTCTTCCTTTGGCTCCCTTTATCAGTTGTGATAAAGTTTAGCACTGTTTGTCAACAATGGAACACTGTTTGTCAAAATCATTGTTTCTTATTGCGTTTCAAGAATATCTGTACAAATGAATTTAGATTTATTGTTCCTTTCATCAATGATGAAGACAATTATTTTGCTGATGAATACCTTAATCAAAATGGGCGCATATCTTGTTTTCATTTGCGATTTATAGATTCAAGATACAAGGTGGAGTCTACTATTGGACCAATGGTGGTTTTATCCTTACCAACAGAATTCTCCCATTCACGAAACTATTTTGTGATGAATCCATTTACAAAGGCCTTAAAAAACATTGGGCGAATACAAATTGGAGACCGGGGATTCTTTTCGTTATTGGAGAATGCGAACAACAACAAATATGACTGGGTTGTTCTAAAACATATCTATGATAGAATTTAGTCTAAATTTTATGTTTGCAGTAGTCTTGATAGGGTTTGGCGAAGGGCTGATCTTCCATTTGGTGGCACTTCACCCACTCAAAATGGAGTGTTTTATAGAAGTAAATTGTTTTGGCTCTATCTCAACACAGAGTATGAAGATTATCCTCTATATGGGTATATAATCTACTGATTCGATGTAATAAAAAATGACTGGGGATTTTCATTTGTTCCAATCACTGACATTCGGTGTATGTCATTGGCAGTGTGCAAGAATCAATTGATATGTCTTGTCAATGATGGCTCCACTTCTGTATGGTCAATTGAAGAAATAGATAATTTTCAATTTGGTCACCCGTGTATTGAACGAAGAACTGATTACTTTGAGGATGATTGGCGCTTTAGATGGAATTTGTTAGAAGAAATGTATATAGATATAAATATGAAATGTCTTGGTTATCTTCCTTTTTGAACAGTCCAAGGTGTGGTTCTTATGTGCAAATGCAGTGAAGTTCCTTTCCTATTATATGACATGATGGCTGGCCTTTGCTTCCCAATAGATATTGATAATTCAACTAATCAACAAATGAATGGATTTTGGTATCCAACGTTGCAGGATTGCAATGATTTGATCGAGTCTGGAAATGTTTTTGCAATTGCTCCGCGTATGGATTCTATAGATGAGATTCCACCATTGGATGTGGACATGGAGTCTTAGGCTATTAGCCATTTTGTATTCTCTCTGTCGTCATGGAAAATATTTCCTTTTTTTTTTTTAACTTTGCATACTTTTGGGTATGTATGCTAAGACTATACATATTTATATGGCTCCATTCTGAGGGGGTGTCTTCTATCTATGTATGTAGCGGATGCTGGATATTGAATTCCATTGCAATTTGCTCGAAAATATTTATTTTTTTTGTCCCGTTTAGTCCTTTTAATTGAATTTGAATGTGTTTGGATGTTATCCATTTCACTTTGTTTCTATAATTGTAATTACTGTGACTTATTCTATACATGGTGTTTCCATCAGTTTTTTCTCATTGATTCTCAAAAAATGTTATATCTTTAGGTTTTTTTGATGGTATATAGCTCCAAATATTTAGATATATTTCAAATTCATATAATTCTTTAGAATTTTGTTCCATTTATATGGGTTTCCCATTAAAGTTATAATATGATACATGAAATTTAATCCTTTTTTGTTTTAGCCATTTGAAAAAATCCAATTTTCTTCTTAGCCATTTGGTTGGAAAAATAACGTAAATGATTTTAATTTGTTTTGTGGGTGGAAAAAAAATGTGTTCCTTTTTCACCCTTTTCTGTTAATTTATATTGGCTATATTGTATCTGTTGCATGTTTATTGTTTTATAAAAAATATGTTATTGTTCGTTGTAGACATGTCATCTGAAGGTACAAGCAGCTGTACAAGAAAAAGGAATAAGTCACCGACATCACATGACAAGTCCAATGAAAGTCGTCGTTTACGGTATCAACAAAATAAGTGCACAATAAATGAGCATAGGAGAGCTAAATATCATAGAAGAACTATTGAAACAACTCTTGAAAATGATTTTATGGTTCCTCGTACGTATCATACTATGGATGATATCATGGAAAGAACATTGCCGCTTGGTATTTCGTTGCCAGAATATGCTCCTCCTCACCATAATTTTGTTTTTCAATGCTCTCCTGAAAATTATCACAATATTGAGGAAACATCTGGCAATAGGGAGGAACATCATATTCATAATGTGGATGCAAATGTTCACCCAAACCCTTCTGTCTCTGCAATTGCATCTTGTGAGAAAGGCCAAAGGTTGCAAAATATCCATGGTGGAGGCAATGATGAAATTGTATGTCATGACTTGGATGATAGTTTGATTGGCCATTTGTTTGATAATTTGGATCTAGCTGGTGGAAACATCGTATCTTCCAATCTCCCTTCTCAAAATAATGTTGTCGCACGAACAGAAACAGTCATCCCTGATATCAGTTTGCGTGGAAGAATGGAGGTAATCCAATGATATCTTTACAGTTGATGCAATAGTGGTTGTTTTATTACATTCATCGATTTACATTTCTTTAGTGATAAGGTATTTTATTCTCTTGGAGTAGGATACACCTCATGTTAATAGAGGTCTAGAAAATTTCTCCCTGCATATTCCATCTCCTAATATGAGATTTGAATATGAAGTAGGTCATAACCTTCCACTGCATTCTCCTCGAGAATCAAATCGACAACCTAATGTTAATGTTCAATGTGTTTGATTTGATTTTTCTTTATTTGAAATTTTGGTGAATATTTTGTTTTTCTTCAAATAGGACACAACTCGTTTCAATAGAGGCATACAAATTAACTTCGTAGATGTTATGTCTACTGATGTTATAAGTGAAGAGGAACCATCGCATAGTGTTCATCCAGGTCGCTAAAAAAATGTAAATGTTGAATGCGTTTGATATTTTCCTCCTTTTTTCATTTATTGTTAATTGTAAAATTAGAAATCTATCTTTTTTCGGAATTTAGTTTTATAAAATATTTTAATTTGTTTTAACAGGAAAAAAATAATTTGAATAGAGGCGTCGAAAATAGCTTGCCAAATGTTCAATCTACTGATGTTAGAAGTGAAGAGCAACCATCTCCTACACTTCATCCACATCGCCAAACAAATGTAAATATTGAAAGGATTTTTTTTTTTTCATTTTTTCAATTCTAATTATTTGGACATTCAATTTAAAAAAAAATTATGCTAAAGAAACCTTTGCACATTCTCAGGTTCCAGAAATGCAGACCATAAATTTGGAAAGCCCATGTCATAGATCTGTTCCACATGTTTCAAATTTGGGGAGGGAGTCTCATGGTGCTGAAAATCAAATAAATTTTAGAAGAAATTATACTCTTCCAAATCATTCTCCACATTGTCCAACCAATACAAATCATATTTATTTTGATGAAAATATGATTGCAGTGCATAAAATATTTCGAGAAAAGCTAGATAGCTTGTCAGTTGTCCAAATGTGCCACATCTGCAAAGAATCATATCCTGGAATCCACGTTTTGAGAGATCCCGAAGGACCTGTTTGCAGACGATGTAAGAATGAAGGAGGTTCACATCGTTTTTGTGGATATAATAACATGGATCCTGGCGATAAACCTCATATTTTAAGCGTTCTTACTCAAGTTGAAGAAATGGTAATAGCACTTGTAAATCATATTTTGCAAGTGACACATGCTCGAGGTGGGAAATATAAGTATAGTGGACACATAATTATCTTTCCCCAAGATATTTATACAGTTGCACAAAGTCTTCCGCGCCATGTTAAAGATCTTGACTTTCTAATTGTGAGGAGACATGCTACTCAGTCTAAATATTATGAATGTTATGTAAAAGGATCCCATGTTATGGACGCATTGCGTTTCAAAATTGAACGAGATCAATATTATCGAGATGTTGTAGTTGACTATGATTCAGTGAATGCTCTGCTCGAAAGATCAACAGATGTCTCTTGTAGGCTTAAATTTGTTGATTGTGACATTGTAGAATCTGAGTTCAGTGCAGCTAATAATGAAGGGTTTCCTCCTAACCATTTTCCCTCTCATCCTTCGTCTTTTATTGCTCGCCTACCCAATGAACGAAGAGAGGTGGAAGAAATTAGAGCATTTCTTGATAATGTTGATTCTTTAGATGTTGATGAAATGGATTGGCCCACTATTGGAACGTCTCTAGTGAATGAATATAATACTGAGGGGTTATTAGATATGGCATTCCCCACATTTTTCCCCATTGGTGCTGCTGATTGGTTGCAACCACGCATTTGTACTATTGAACTTCATGAGTATGCATTGCATCTTCTTAGATACTATGACCAGAGGTTTGGAAGCCATCCTTGCTTCCGATGTTACCTATTGAACATGATAATGAGGCATCATAGACAAGCAACTTCTTCAGTTTTTGTGAAGAAAAATTTACATGATAACTCACCGACAACAATTGATGAATTGCGTCAGCAACTTTCTGATTTGCCAGATAATAAGTTGGCTGAGCATCTTATGCAGTTTGGGTCTTCTCTAAGAGGTACAAGGGCATACTGGACTAAATGTCGGGCTGAATTGACTGACATGATTACTCAGTTGGGATGTCCATCTTTGTTTTTTACTTTGAGTGCAGCTGACACAAAGTGGCCAAAGTTGCATAGCCTCATGCCTATACCATCACATTCTCGTTCCTTAAATGAGCATCGTATGAAAGTTGAAAATTTTATCTAGTACCCTCATATTGTTGCCACATTCATGCACCATAGATTTAATATATTTCGAGAGGAATTTATCCAAAAATATATTAAAGCTAAAGACTTCTGGTACAGGTATGTTTTCTTGAATTTATTTTCTATTCGTTGTCAATTTCTTATTGATTTTCCATTCATATTTATCGTAGTAACTCTGTGTTCATTTTTTCCAGATATGAGTGGCAACATAGAGGTTTAGCACATATCCATGGTTTCCTATGGTTGTAACGAGCTCCTGACATGAAAATACTTGATTGGTCAAATGATTGTGATTTGCAACATGCAAAGAGATTCTTTGACAATTATGTAACTGCATGGAATCCACGTGAAATACATCGTCGCAATATAATGGTTCCAAGAAGTCTCAATGATGACCCTTGCCTATTGAATATTGATCAGATTTTCTCTTGAAATTCTCATAATGATTATGAAGAATTGTTGAACCATGTCCAAAGGCACACAAAGTGTAGTGTAGATTCTTGTCTGTGCAAAAAGGGCACTATACTCGCTTGTCGGTACAATGCCACATGGGATGTTTCTGAGGAATCGAGATTGTTCATAGATGATCAAGGAAGAAAAAAATATGACCCGACAAGAAATGATGATAGGATGAATGTACATAACATTGACCTTCTAATAATGTGGCGTGCAAATGTTGATTTCCAGCCAGTGGTTTCTAGGCATGTTGTCCTGAAATATATTGCTAAGTATGCATCAAAAGAAGAGAGAAGGTCTGAAAGCTATCATGATATGTTAACTAGAATTTCAAATTCTATTTCCTTTGAGGATCATGCTTTATGTCTGAATTTATCATTTGTCTAAAATATCCTAGGGCAAAAAGCCTCATTGGAACATATTTTGGTAGCTTGAAAGGACACAGCTCACACCCATATATTCTAATTTCTGTATGTTTCATGTATAGGTACCAATCACCTATTCTGTATTGCTTTGAGAGTTGGAGAATTTTCTTCATATCATTATTGACCCTAAGATAGGAAACTCCTATTAATAAGGTAGTTGCAGGGTGTACAAATAGATCAATGAACTCATTGTAAGAATAAGGAGACTCAGAGGAGTTATGGAAGATTGGAGACCAAAAAATTACAGACCTTGGATTTCCTTTGGCATCAAGTTGCATGACATGGAAGGGGAAACTCTCTGATTGATAATAGAGCATGAGATGGTATATAAAAGTGGAATATTTGAAAACTTTTTCATTTTCCAATCTCATGAACTGTTCATGAATTTTATCAGCAATAAAGGAAGCAAAATCATATTTGACAGCAGGGGGTTGTCCAAGAGTAAAAATTGACAACAACACTAGGGTTAAGTTATCAACGTATTCAATAGTGTTGAAACCCATTATAGAAGATATCATATTCAATATGAGTCTGCCCATATCTGTGAAAAAGGTATATCCATAAGGAGGTGGGCCTTTGGGTTGATGTTCTGGTAGCATGAAAGTCTGACAGAGGCGATTCATCTCTTCTTGGGATAAATTTGTGGATTTTTCGAGTAAATATCCCATGGAAATGGGAGTCAGGGCTTGACCAGGATGGAACTGTAACATTTCATTTATGGATTGAGAATTTATTGGGAAAAGAATAGTTTGACTCGGGGACATGATTGCTCGTTGATTGGGATCGTAATTGGCATGGCAGTGATAAATTATTTCAGGGAAAACATGGAATGAAGGTAAAAAATACATTGGAAGATTGGATTCCCATAGTCCCAAAATATCAGACCCATTCAGGAAATTATCTCTGCATTGGGAAAAGGGTCTGAGAGGATTTTCACTAAAATTGAGGTCTTTTATCTGGAAATCCCTATCTGCTAGAGGAAGATAGTCTAAATCTTTATGGGGGGCATTCAGAGGCGCAACATTCAAAGCCACAGGGGTTTCCATTTCTGGTTCTTGTGGATTCAGAAAGGAATTTGGGTTTTTGATGAAAAAATGGGCACAATTATAGGTCTGGGAACTTAGGAGTGAAATAAAGACCGAATTGTAATGTGTTTTAGCCTTTTCCTATGGAATTAAATCAAAAACCAAGACTTGCAGGGTTCGACGGGAACTAGGTAAATACTTGTTTCCGGGAAGTGGATAATGATGAAAACAGGTGTAGGCAACTGCTAATGGGTTCTCGATTGTTCGTCTACAATTTTCTTAGCAAGGCGGCGGTTGACAATCTTCGACAGATGGCTTTTCAGTTTTCTACATGGGAACATTGGTCGCTGCACGGGATAATGAAAATGATGCGTATTTATTTTTTTTATTCGCAAAGTTGAAATTTTGCGGGTTTTTATTTTTCGGGCGGATGACGTATGCAAGAAAGGCTATTTTTTTAATGCGAACGGTGGTAAGCGGTATACACCGCATCGCTTTTGGGGACGGGATATTTTCAAGTGAAAGTCAGCGATTCCATACCCTTCGTGACGCGTGGCGATACACTATTTAGAAAACCGCTTAGTGATCGTGCGTTATTTTTCGGACATGGGGGCGACGTGATATAAATGACAAGCATTGGATGTGAAGGGGATGATCGGACGACTGTCAGGGAGGTGAGATGATAGGGAAATAGCAAGGGTGGGACCAATACAATTAAACACGATTTAATCATATCGGGGGCAATTCGATTGGTGGGGTAAGTTATTAATTAACCATGAGGGTTAATTAATCATTTTTAATGCGGCAGGGAATCAGGGTTCTTAATTAGTCGCGGTTTTAACTAATTAATCACAATTAACGTAATATTGAGGTTATTTTTCAACCAAAGGGGCAGGATATGTGATAATTGGGAGTTGTATATAGTTAAATTAATACGGGAACGGGTTGAATTATATAGTGAATTAAATAATAAAGTTAAAATTTAATATGAAAATGAATGAAAAAGCGCTAAGTAAAAAAAAATTCGAAGTATGTATTTAACTTATACTTGAATGAAAGGGTTTTTATGACATATTGTGCAATTTCCCTAAGTAAAATAGGATTTTACTTAGGAAAAGATTTTTTAGAAGTGAATGAATGACTTATGAACGGTTATAAGTACTTAGTCTTTTCAATTATTGGGCCGAGGGTCCAGTCCCTCCCTTGGCCTTATTGATAACTTATGTTTTTAATAATTTTCCCTTGGATTCACCAATTCCTTTGGTTTATAATATTAAACCCTTGGGTTTATTAGTTATTTTGGTTTATAATATGAATAATCGTTCAATCTCATCCATGATCAAATGTCACATTCTGACAAATATTGTCTCAGTATGAAAATGACCCTTGGCTAGCCATGGTCATACTTGGTCCAACGTCGGATTGTGACAACATTTGTCTCAATGTTTAAATCAATTCCCTTGGGTTCAGCAATTCCTTTGGTTTTTAATATTAAACCCTTGGTTTTATTGGTTCTTTTGGTTTATAATATGAATAATCGATCAATGTCATCCATGATAAAATGTCACATTCTGACAAATCTTGTCTCAATATGAAAATCACCCATGGCCAACCATGGTCATAGTTGGTCCAACGTCGCATTGTGACAACAATTGTCTCAATGTTTAAATCAATTCCCTTGGGTTCAGCAATTCCTTTGGTTTATAATATTAAACCCTTGGGTTTATTAGTTCTTTTGATTTATAATATGAATAATTGATCAATGTCATCCATGATCAAATGTCACATTCTGACAAATATTGTCTCAATATGAAAATCACCCATGGCCCACCATGGTCATAGTTGGTCCAACATCGCATTGTGACAACAATTGTCTCAATGTTTAAATCAATTCCCTTGGGTTCACCAATTCATTTGGTTTATAATATTAAACCCTTGGGTTTATTATTTTTTTTGCTTTATAATAGGAATAATCGATCAATGTCATCCACGATCAAATGTCAAATTCTGAAACATTGTCTCAATACGAAAATCACACATGGCCAACCATGGTCATAGTTGGTCCAATGTCGCATTGTGACAACAATTATCTTAATGTTTAAATCAATTCACTTGGGTTCACCAATTCCTTTGGTTTCTAATTTGTTGGGTAATGATTTTCCTTGGGGTTCACCAATTCCTTTGGTTTTTAATATTAAGCCCTTGGGTTTATTAGTTTTTTTGGTTTATAATATGATTAATCGATCAATTTCATCCATGATCAAATGTCACATTCTAACAAATATTATCTCAAGATGAAAATCACCCATGGCCAACCATGGCCATAGTTGGTCCAACATTGCATTATGACAACAATTGTCTCAATGTTGAAATCAATTCCCTTGGGTTCACCAATTCCTTTGGTTTATAAATTTTTGGGTAATGATTTTCCCTTGGGTTCCCCAATTCCTTTGGTTTATAATATTAAACCCTTGGGTTTATTATTTTTTTGGTAATGATTTTCCCTGGGGTTCACCAATTCCTTTGGTTTATAATATTAAACCCTTGGGTTTATTAGTTTTTTTGGTTTATAATATGAATAATCGATCAATGTCATCCATGATAAAATGTGACATTCTAACAAATATTTTCTCAATATGAAAATCACCCATGGCCGACCATGGTCATAGTTGGTCCAACATCGCATTGTGACAACAATTGTCTCAATGTTTAAATCAATTCCCTTGGGTTCACCAATTCCTTAGGTTTATAATTTTTTGGGTAATGATTTTCCCTTCGGTTCACCAATTCCTTTGGTTTATAATATTAAACCCCTGGGTTTATTAGTTTTTTGGTAATGATTTTGCCTGGGTTTCACCAATTGCTTTGGTTTATAATATTAAACCCTTGGGTTTATTAGTTTTTTTGGTTTATAATATGAATAATAGATCAATGTCATCCATGATAAAATGTCACATTGTGACAAATATTGTCTCAAGATGAAAATCACCCATGGCCAACCATGGTCATAGTTGGTCCAACATCACATTGTGACAACAATTGTATCGATGTTTAAATTAATTCCCTTGGGTTCACCAATTCCTTTGGTTTATAATATTAAACCCTTGGGTTTATTAGTTCTTTTGGTTTATAATATGAATAATCGATCAATTTCATCCATGGTCAAATGTCACATTCTGAAAAATATTGTCTCTATATGAAAATCACCCATGGCCAACCATGGTCATAGTTGGTCCAACGTCGCATTGTGACAACAATTGTCTCAATGTTTAAATCAATTCCCTTTGGTTCACTAATTCCTTTGGTTTATAATATTAAACCCTTGGGTTTATTAGTTCTTTAGCTTTATAATATGAATAAATCCTAACTTACATAATAATAATATTATTATTACCCAAAAAAATCAGAATTCAAATGCACCACAAAAGCCCATATTTTAGAAAAACACATTAAACATGACAAAGCAAGGATATCAATCAGATATGGAAGGTGATTGTGGAAAATATCTGGGAGACAATATTAGTAGAACAATGGATGGAAGAGGACTGGATGGCAATAGGAAATGAAGAGTGGATCCTTGCTATGTTGAAATTAAAACCCCAAATGTTAGCGAAAGCTTTATGGAAATTCAAACTGCAAAGGCAGAACCCCATAGACATCTTCTAGTTCCCCCAAGCAGGATTTCTGAAGCTAAATTATGATGGTGCTTCAAAAGGAAACCCAGGGCAAGCAAGAATAGGAGGTTTATTTCGAAACTCTCAAGGATTTTTGTGTAGAGCATATGTGATGGACATTGGGTTTGCAATGAAAAATGAAGCTGAACTAATGGCGGTTAAACACGGACTATCAATGGCGGTACAGAAAAATTATCATAGAATTATAGTCAAAGGTGATTCAGCAATGATTATAGGCGTAATGCGAAAACTTCAACAAGGGACCCCCTAGGAAAAGATAAGTAAAATTTGGCACACAAAGAGGCTAATACAAGAAATCGGTCGAATAATACAGGATATTGGCTACATAATTCCCTTGCATGTCCATAGAGGGGGGAACGAAGCTGCAGATTATCTAGCTAACTGGGCTTGCAAGAATGAAGGCCGACAATTAGACATCAATCAAGCCAATACATCATGGAATATAGAGCTCCACCCATTACAGCTCATTATAGAAAGAGACAAAAAATGATCCAATGACCCCCGATCGGGGTTCCAAATTGCCACGAATGGACATAGGTTGGTGCCACGAGGAGACATGCACTTGACCATCGATCATATCCATTAATCAAAACAGTTACAGAAGGCTAGAGAAGGTACGCATTTACATGCTTAACCATTATGGAATATTGTAGAAAATAACGGTATGAGAAAATCATGTGAGGAAGGGGTTCGAAATAGAGCCTGCAGATAAGGTTAAAGTAGGAAAGGGAGCCTCATAGAGGTAAGGTTCTCAGCAGGCGATCCCAAGAGCAGTCCGAGGAAATGAAAGCAGGGCTACGACGACGTCCAAAAATTGGGTATGTCATGGATATTGCCACCTTTCTCTTTCAATTTCCTGTTCTTGTCATCAGTTATGAAGGTGACATCAATTTGGAAGATGATTGTAATGCCATGCAAGAATTTTTTCATTCCTGTAGTTGGTTTTCTTGCCAGTATGGAAATTTCTTTGGTTTTTTTTGTTACAATGTTAATGAAGGGTCTTTAGTTATTCAGCCCTATTTTAGAAGCCCGTCCTTAGTCCTCAATGCAGCTCAGTCAAATCCTTGGTTTTGTGGTGAAACCCGGTTAAAACCCTATAGGTATTTACATTACAGAGTAGGGCCAACTCATGGTCTTAGCCCTGTAGGTCTATGTCCATAATTGACCTCCTCGCCTCCCTATGAGCTTCACATGCAAGCCCTATGGAAACCTCCTCTGTTGGAAATTTATCCCGCAGTTCGTGGTCTTTGCACCCCCAGCAATGAAGATTCCGTCAAGCTTATGAGCAGGCTTGCATGCTTAGTAATGACAACTTCCAAACCCATTTACGCCCCTCTCAGCATAATTCTCTATTGTGTGGTGTCAGGATTCCCTACATTTAGTTCATGTGTTCTAAAAGCCTTAGTAGAAATCTCAATCTTAATTTTTGCAAAGATAGTTTATATGGCTATGTCTTTTATATGTTTACCACTCATGATGCTGGTTGCGCCACAACATCTGAAGATCCACCTGTATATCAGGGTGTAGTGGGATCCACCAATGTTAACCCAGAAACTGTTATTGATTTCATGTTGCCATATACAGGCTTGTTCCAAATTTTTACAGGGATAATAGAAGAGCTTTTGAGGTCTTCTTGTCAAACCAAAACTATGGAAAAAGGAAAATATGGGAAACACAAGGGAACCGAAAAAGGGAAGCAAAATCAACTAATTCAGAATGAGGGACCAAGTAAGCGCGAAAGGAAAACTAATAAAGAAATCATGGAAAATATCTTCAATCTTTATGAAGCTGGAAACCCAACTCAGATCCACAATACCATTTAAGGTTGGGAAAGAGAGAGTAACCACGCTGATGAAGATATCAAACAACAGGAGGCCACCATGGACTTCCTCTGCAACCTGGGGAATATAAGAGGAAGGTTATCCCTTTTCCATAAATCTTTTAACACTTGTTGGAAACTAAAAATTTTTTTTGCAAAGGCCATGACTAGCATGAAAGAAATGGAAGGAAACCCAACTGTGGTTTCAAATTGCATCAAATCAAAGAGGAAATCCGAGAAATTGCCATGTCTCAGTACCATGCTATGGCAAGAATTGGGAGAATTGAACGACAACTTCAAGCAATGCAGAAAGTAGAGATGTCAGGTTCTACTGAAAAAGAAACGGCTCCTATTAACTCTTTTGATGGGTGAAATTTTCTTTTTAATAGCTTTTTATGATTTTTGCGGCAAGTTTTTACAAATTTTGGTTAAACTTCAACTTTTATGGACATAGTAAAGTAGATATAGTGGCAAGTACAAGGAAAAAACAATTCCAATACTAGTTAGATTTTAATTCATTCAGGTGGCCAATAGACCTGGATTCCTTCAGGCAGGTTGAGGCCACAACATGAATCAATATATGTATAGAAATATTCTTTTTTGGTATATAGAAAATGGTAAGACTCTACGAAATTAACAAAAAAAAAAACTTTTTTATGTTAAATATTCTAATACGCTTAATCATCAACCTCATTATATTAAATATTCTAATGCCCTTAATCGTTGAATTATGGTTTAATTATGCGAAAGTTTCACATTACTAATATTTTATAATTTAAATCTTTTCGCCCTCCTACACTTAGGTAGTGTTTCTCTTTTCTTCTAGTTCTCATTGATACAATAATTGGAACCTCAAATTTAGCATAATTGAATGATTGCTTAACATCATTTAGTAATTGAATGCACAACATTCATATTTTAATTGGACACTCTAAATTTAGGATAACACGATAGCTCAAGAATGTTTATGCAACCTCCAAAATTCAGCAGAGCCCAAAGATCTTTGAAGAACACGTATGTAGTAATTGGAACCCCTCCTTGGTTGTTGTTGGCAGATTATTTTAGAACAAATTTTTGGAAACCTATCACTTTTGATTTTTTGGTTATATGGATAAACTTCCTGTAGCTTTTTTAATGTTAAATCTTTATGTAATTCTCTCGTTTACTTCTTTCTATCTTTGTCTATCATGTAAGATTTTTATTATAATCTCTGTTCTTAGCATATATTTCTAGTGACTGTAGATGATCTTTCTTTTATGGAGAAAAAGAAATTGGAACCTCCTAAATTTGTTATTACTGAAATATCATTTATGAAAACAATTGCATTGGTGGATATATGATCTATCTAACTTTTTTATGTCTAATGTGTTTTTCTAAAACATGGGTTTTTCATATTGTGAGGCACATTTTGATTTTGTTTTGGATTTGACAATCTGAATTCTATTTTTATTTTTTGGGTAATTATATGATTATTATTATGTAAGTTAGGAAGTGGTCATGTCCAAGAATAACACCCGAATAGGATAGAGAATTGAACTAGAAAATTAATTTTTAAATATATTTAATTTAATTATAACTTTTTTTAGGAATGTAACAAATATTTTGATATCGAAAATGTGTTTTTTTAGTTATATAATTTTTTTATTATTTTGAAATTCATTTCTTAATACTTTAGGATCGTATTTATATTTTTTTACTAGATATGTTTCTTTTTTCTAATTAGTTAATTTTTAAGGTTTTAGCTTGGTTGGTTTCAACACATTATATTTATTTTTTAATAAATGATAATGATGATGATGTGCAACCTTTTTTTTAATTAATTTGGTTTGTAAATTATACATTAAGAGAGTGAATAAATAAATTTTGCAAATTAAACTCTGTGTCCCACTTGAATGGTTGAATGTTAACCACATATACCCAGACAGTGTAGACTAGAACTCATGAAGTTGATTGGTTGAGCAATAAACTTACACAACTTACACACTCCCTGCTATGAGACAAGCCTCTCCTCCCCCCAACGTACAATGAAAACTCCCCTTTAGAATGTAAGGTGAAAGTGACTATTATAAGCAACCCTGAATCCCACCTCCACAAATTGACCTACTGAAAAATCATAAGACAAATTGGATGAACCTCTAAGAAGCCCTTCCCTAAGAAAATTCCAAGGCCCCCAAAATGACAAAGAAATAAGAGAAAATAACTTTGGTGCAAAAAATATTATTAAATATATTGTTACTAATATATACCGGGAAGCATTTATGTGGAATCTCAGCCACCTCTTTTATGCTACAACGAGAGGGAGGGAGTGGAGGAAGAAAATCATTTTTTTGGAACCTAGAGAAAAACTTTATTTAACAACATTCATGATTGTAACATGAAACATTATCAAGCTACTGATATCTGACAAACAAGCATAATTGTAAGCTAAACATAAATTCAAAATAGAAAATGGTTATATCTTAATATTTCTTGGTGTCTTGATACATTTTTCAAGCCATTTCAGGCTTTAATCAATAAAGTTCCTTTGGTTAAATATGTTTTAATTTTATGGTTCTGACATTTAGACCACACAGGCTCATTGTTGCTTGTTGTCTTTTGGTCAACATGGAATTTAGTGCATAGTAACTGTCTAAGTTGGGTCTTCTCTATTTGAATTATTGTTGCATCAAACAAATATACTTTTCAATGGTTGGTATTCTACTCCTAGCCATCTTGATTGAACTAGTATATAATATAATATCGTGATGTTTGTTTTTTCTAAGTTTAATCTTGGCACATCAATATTGACAATAACCAGTATCTTTAATCATAAGCAACTGGAATTTATTGTGTATTACATTGAGATATGGTTGAATTAAATTATTGTATATTTATCCTTGGGGACATTTTCAGATCTTATTTTTAATTGTTTTAAACTTAGGCCAAGTCCACTAGTTTTCTTATCTCACATCTTTTGTGAATTTGTTTTTTCAAAAATATTGACAAGTAACAAAGCATACAAACTTTCTACTATGGATTTGCAACTTCTAAAAACATAGACAAAATTATCATTATTCAAATAAGTTATTGTCGGTTCTTCCATGCCCATCTGATGATTGTTCAACATATGTTTTAGTCATCTCATGTATTCTTTCATATTAATTGTAAACCTATGGAGTTGGAATTATGAGTAACTGAACAATTACTTTTGCATCTGGGGCAATGCCAATAGTGGTTTTATTCTAGGGAATAATGAGGTGGGGAAAAATAGGTTTGTCTCCTCTTTCCAAATGTGGAAGGCATGTGACAAGAATTGAGACGATCATTATCAACGTCATTGGAGTTATTTGAATTTATAGATACCGAATTTTTTTTTTAGGCAGACCAAACATGATGAATGAATATTGAACTAGAAATGAGAGGAGGGCCAAGTATGTGCAAATCCTCAAAACTTGTGCACTTCTCAGCCTAAAAGTGGACTTGGTAGGAGAAAAACAACTACTATGCTAGAACCTCCAAAGTTATTGTGCAAATACCTTGAGTCTTGGAATACTTATAGAAGTAATTAGAATTTATTTTCCAAAACTCTAATTTATGAGAACCTTAATCTTCTTATCAAGTTTCCTTTCAAGTTTCAACCATTACTTTGTAATACTTCAATGTTATAAGAGTTAATGACTTGTACTTGAGAAAACACAACCAAATTTTTATTGGAAGCACATCGATGGTTGTCATAAAATAATTTATACTTGCTAATGACTAAATTCTTATGGGACCACAAAGGTATCTACGTGCAATTTCCACATGCATTTTTTTTCTTTATCCAAATTTTTATGTCAAATGGATCCCTATGTTTCTTGTCTAAAATGTGAAATTCACAATAGATATTTCAAGGATCAATGTGATATTTTGAATAGTTTAAAGAATCATGAAGGAAACAATACGAATGTGAATCAACATCTGGAAGAGAAACACAAGAAATTTTCTCAAGAAGAGGTGTAGTTGATACTATTCTTGGGTTCAATTTCTAGATTGGAGATATGTGTATAGAAATTCCAAATTTATTTACAAAATTGTTATAGTCCTTTGTAGACACATGTTTCAAACTATAGAAAATATTCTTTGTATTGATTAAGGTTTTCTATACCAAGAGGAAGTGATTGAGAAGAAATATAGAGGAATTGTACCAAAACAACCTTTAATTTCGAAGGTAAAAAATCACAATCTATTTCTTTATTTACTAGGCATTCATGTTAGCATAATCAGACAAGGTATTTAACTTCAAAATAGGCTTTGTGAGGCTCGAGGAAGAGGTATTGCATAATATTTCATTGTAGCACAACCCTTTCCTTTTGTTGATTTTTTTATGTTTTTCAGTAGTTTTCAAAGAAGCGTTAATTAGTGTTATATGGTATTGCCTTACGATTTTCCTTTGCAACATTTGGTGCAATTTCTAGTTATTATCATTACATAAGAAGTGTTTTACAGTATAATATTATATAGACATTTTCATATAATTTGAGTAAAACTAATCAAATGTATTTTATTTTTAATTATAATTAGTGTTATCCTCCACAGTGTCCCAAGGCTGAGAATTGAAACCAACAGAGGTAACATTTAACCACTTAGGATTTGGTAGATAGCCCTACCAAATCAGAGAGGGGTCTCTCTACAATATTATAGCCAAAATATGATTGAATAAGGTTAAAATATGTTATGCTAGGTTTGAGCTCTAGGGTTCTGAAATTTAGGGTTTTTGTTGGATCACGAGGAGAGGCCAATGAAACTAGGTCAAATCTAAAATATTTCAGTTGCAGGGATACAAAGGGGCATGGCAAGTATGTTCAATGACACTTTGAGGTTTTCAATTATAGTGTAGGGTGGAAAATTAAAGGTTCATAATGAGCATGACAAACATGAGTTCATTTATTAGAAGATGAATAACATAAACATGAAATTCCTACCAAAACAGAGCATAATCTTAAAGAATTTTGTTTAACATATTATAGGAAGTTCACTGAAAGCATAGATATGTAAAGAAGATGAATTAATCATTAAAAAAAGTGAATTATAGAAGAAAAATAATGCCACATGAATCCCTATATAATAGCTGCAACTCACCTTGTATTTCTGCAAATATCAATTGTACACAAAGCTCCATGGCTTCTACTCTCTGATGTCCACCCTTGAATTTGACTTAAAACTAGATACATATAGAAAAAAAAAATCTTCCCCTATCTCAGGGGTATAATCCCTCTTGATAGGAACAAGTCACACAAATTTCTCTAACCAAATCTAAGACTAGGGAGGTTAAAACAAACTCTCCTTTTAGCCTTTGACTGACCTTTCTATCATAAATGAACTTCATAACTACATAAAAATTACATTAAAAAGCTCAATTACATTCATATACATCGTGTAAACTCAAAACAAGAGAAATTACATCACCGGGAACCGATTTTGACTAATAAAACTGGAAAATTTGACCTCCAGGGAAATGCACAACACATTTAAGGAAAAGCACAACGCAAACTTGCAGGGAAATTTTGAGTGACTTCATGTGCTCCAAATTTTGATTTGAAGGTACAATTGGAAATCTTAGGATGTGTAGTTGTCTATAGAGTCCTCCAACAAGCAAAATGGCCTCTCCAAGGCTAAGAAAAATGGATTCTCCCAAGGTCGCTCGAAAAGCGCATCACCAAGGCGAAAATAGTGGGAGAAAGTGGTTTTTTAGCCTGTTTTTTGCATTTTTCTTTGACCAATAAGGCTGACATGGTAGGAAAAATATATAGCTGACATGTGAAGGTCATAATATATCCATGCATGTAATTTTTTTATGATTTGGAGCTCTGAGGAAAAATCACAACACCAAGGCATTGCGCTTTTGGCTGACTATGTTTTCGTGTTTTAGCCAAAAACCACAAAGTTTCACAATTTTTCAAAATTTCCTCCAAAAATGGTCCAAAATTTCCCCTTGAATTTGGAAAATGATGTGTTAAGCAATGAGAGAGACCTCAACCAAAAAATTAGGCTTATATTTCTTCTTTTTCTTGATTAGGGTTTTCCTCAATTTCTTCTTTAAGCTTTTGGCCCTATTTGAGAAATCTTGTTTCTAGTGAAGTAATGCATTTCCATGTGCCTTTGGAGCTTTTTTTTCATGTTTTCCTTCTCAAGAAGATTCTCCGGGTGAAAATTCACCTTGTCAAGCAAATATTCCTTATCTTGCTCAATTTCTGCTACAATCAAATCATCAAAATCCTCTTGACCTAATGATGGAGATGGTTCAGTTTCTTGTTCTTCAGGCCTCTTGATACCTCTTGTTCCTTGCCTCCTTGGTTTAATTTTCATTTCCTAATCCTCAAGATCCTCAACATCTATGACGGATTTACCTTTTCCATCCTCCTTATTCAATTGTACCTTGGGTTTGTTAACAAAAAGTTGTTTTACTTGGAGCTGCCTGTTCTCCTACTAAAGAAATGTAATCATGAAGTTTTCCTTTGATATTTTATCCTTGAGTTCTATGATTTCAGATACTTTCTCTTTGATAATATTCTCTGGTGACTTGTTCTCCTCATGCATCTCTATGTGTGCCATGTTAGTGTCAAAATTTACATGTTCCTCTTGCAATGGTGCCTCATGTTGATGTGTTGATGTCTCTTTTTCCACTGATGTAGGCTGAGTCCTTTCGACACTGCCAAGAGAAAAAATCAACCTCTCTCCTCTGGTATATGTTTTAGTCACCTCAGCTCTAGGTGTTAGTATTACAGGTTTTCTTGTGGAACCCACTTCTTTTTGTATTGGTGATATCAAAGGTGTAGACTGATTGCTTGATTGAATTAGAGTAGGAAAAAGTGAGGCTGACTACATGAATGCCTCCCAAGACAAGTTGACATGTGTAAGCTGATGGAAAAAAATTACTTTTACCAAGCCATGATGGAACAAGCTTGCTTGATGATCTTTCCCTTTACTATGTACTTTTTATGCCATTTTTACCAAGCTTTTGTAGAGGTAGTGAGGTAGGTTAAGAGATTTAACACCAGTGAAATGCATCAGTAATATAACATGGTACTGATATATCTTGGAAAACCTACCATCATATGTGAAATATTTCATGATAATCTTCATGAGAGTGGCATACTTATCAAGCAAGTGTCTAAAGAAAAAAATATTCTTTGGCTTAAAAAACATCTTATAATTTTCAATATCTAGGTCTCTCCTTTTGAACTGGAGCTATCCATGGTTTGGGACCTCATTTGCTATGGAAATAGCCTCTGCTGAAATAGTAAAAACAACCCCTGAAATGGTTACCTTATCGCTCCTTAAACTGGTAGCAAAGGTGCTTGTTATTTTATCATTAAAACCTAACTCTTCAATATTTTGGCAAAAAAAAGGAAACCTACATCCTAGAATGAATTATTGAGAAATGGTGAAGCCATGATATCCTATACTCTGGGTTCATATCTAATGATCTAAACTCCTTTATGCTTCCTCTAGCTAGTGGTCTCTGAATCCTTTGAAACCCTATCTCACTAGAAAATGAAATTAGGGTTTAGTTTAGGAAAACATGGAATTTGGGGCAGCTTTAGTAATGGAAGGAGATGAAGAGGTTTGAGGGTGTCTAAATTCTTGGGAAAATTTTGGGGGGTATAGAGAGATGTTAGGGAGTGGGTAGGTGGAATTTTTGGAAATTAATGAGGGGAAGGGGTACAAAAGTGCAAAACATAGTCCTAGCCTAAGAAATTGTAGTGTAGGCTAGGGTTTGTAGGGAAATGATGAAAATGAGGGAAAGGGATGAGGGAAAGTGTCAAGGAAGGGATATGGAATGTGGGGGAGGGTGTTTGAGAAATAATTTCAGGGTTTTTCACAAAAAATTGACAAAATACACTATGTAACCAAAAAACGCAGCAAACCTTAGGAGACGGTGATTTTTTGAGTTTTCAAGCATGAAATGAAGCTAAAGAAAGGTAGATGAAGTACCAATGTAACCCACTTACTTGATTTTGATGAGCTGGAACCTGTAGCTGATGAAGAAACTGTTGGAGAAGAAATATTGTGCTTCCTGGAGAAAAACACAACACCTTGGAGAAAAGCGCAACACAACTGAGAAAAGCACAACACAACAGATAAATTTGGCTATCCAAGGTGAAATTTGGTTTCTCTAAGGGTGGAAATGAAATTTTATGGTGGAGAGACATATTATGAGAGAGAAATGAGCAAATGATATGCCTTGTTGGGTTTTTAATGGCTGGAGGTCGATTTTTCTCTTTGGTGGTGATGTGGCCCCACTTTTTCTTTCCACAAATTGACTTGATAAACTTATGTATTGCAGCTTTAAAACCTTATTATACATATTTACATCTTAGAAAAGATCAAATTATTTTTAGAGATCATAATAGAACATTTTTCCATATTACTACTCCCTCTAATGGTGACTTTGTGGATGACATGACCTTTGACAATATGACCTAATGATGACACTATATTGAAATATAAGCAGAATGATGATCAAGATGACCAAGACACTCTTTCAAAGAATAATGACCTGACCATGATGATTTTTATTTACCATGAAGATGAAAGGATTAGTAATTACTTAGCTATACTAATCAATGATCAAATTTTTATTTGAAAACCTAATGAAACTATGGAAATTTTCCCTAGGACCTTATCAACTATATGAAAGAGAATAATTTGATCACTGGTGACTAAAAATACTAACAGACACCAACAATTAGCATTACATATATTATGTGATAATATTTATTTCGTATTAAGTTAATTTAATAATACAATCATTATTATAGTGATATATTTTATAAAATAGTTATACAAAAGATTATTATAATATATATATATATGTGTGTGTGTGTGTGTGTGTGTGTAATATTTTTTAAACATTTAATAATCAATTATTAAGGATCACTAATCTAAGCTATAATTAACAAATAAAAGGATATAGGTGACTTTTTAAGAACTATGTAATTTATTTTTTACTCTTATAATTTCAATGTATTACATTATCATAATTTGTTAATAATAATAGTAACTACTATAAATCCTATAACTTGGATGTATTATATTATACATTATGATTTAAATTGGAAACAACAAAGACAAAAAAAGATATGATCTACCTTTAATATGTTTGTTTCTTAATAAATACCTAGGCCCCTTCTCCATCGCTCCTCAACTCAAAATTTTCAAACCTATCCATGCCTACCTAATAATATAGAATATTTTACCAACGAATTTACTTGTACAATAATATTAATATAAATCTCATAAAGAATATTTGAACTAATGTAGTTACTATTATGTGTTCTCTTTACGACCTCCCTTGACCAATTTTAATTAGAGCAACCTGTTATCACCTAATCATCCCCAACCCATTATAGTTTTAGTAGAATAAGGTTGTAAATTGATAAAATTAATTGATGCATTATAAAAAACAAAAAAAAGTCATGTACCTAGTGGCCTATGGGAATGGAGGAATAAAATGCCCTATATTACCATTGGCCATGCCACTGGGAGAGATAATAAAATATCTATGTAAGGAAGGATTGATGTCATGCCATATGTGGTGAATATGGCCATTACACTCACCAATGTCCTGAACTCCTCGAATTGAAGAAACTTCAGGTGACCAAGGACAAGGGGGACCAACCCAACATCATGTAGTGATGCAGGAACCTTTTCCCTATCAAGGAGTGGTTAACACCCAGCAACAACAACCGCCCCAAACCGATGCCAGAGGAAACAACCATGATATTTTCATGACTGGAGAGGAATTTTTCTTCTAAACAAGGATTAGGAACTACGATGAACCTCCAGACACCAACCCCTTAGGTACCAGTACGAGTGCACCTTTCACGCCGTAAATTTTCCAAAGTACTTTTCAAGCTCCTACCAAAAACGGTCAAAGGACCAAACATACACGTAGGACATCATCCCAAAGCTGCTCATAGCTATAGCATAGTGGATGACCTAGCTCAGTCACTAGCAACCATGTCATCATTGGGAGTCCTACAATCTTGCCAAAAATAGCAGAAAGCCTTATTTTTCGCTTTAGGTGAAATTGACCCTTCCGATTCTCGCCTAATGGTTTTCAATCTACACAAGGTAGGCCCTAGGCTTCCTTCTCTAGTCGCTTTCCAGATACCGGTTTCGATTTAGAATATCACTATACATCGTTCTGTTATGGATGAAGGAGTGTCCAAATGCATCATTTCCAAAAGGGTGTGCCAGAAGTTAGGATCTCCTGAATTGAAACCATCACACATCATGCTCAGATCATATGAAGGGTGCCCAGCAGCCCCTGTCGGTATTTAACCAATTGTACTAGTGAACTTGGCCAGCAAAACAATCCTCATAGAAATTGAGGTCTTGGAAGTGTGTTTAGCCTACAATATCCTCCTCGGGTAGAGCTATATGTATGCTATTACCACGGTTGTATCCTCTATTTTTAGGGTGATGATTTTCCTCCATGAGGAAAAAATAATCACCATCGACCAACTCACATACTACTAGAAGAAACCTGTGATTGGTCTAGACATTGTGCTACCCTACGTAAACACAACCATGGAACCACTCACAAGGTATACAAAATATGGACCCGGCAAATTCAAACCATCATCTATCCTAGGATCATTTCTAGGAGATCCCCCTGTTGTACCAGAGGAAGCCCCTAAAAACACAAAGGTAGCGGTGTGCATGATGATCACATTAAACACCAAAACTAGCCCAGAACCAAAAACCAACAGCATGGATGCCAAAGCCATGGGGTCAGCATTCATACCTTATGCTATCTCTCAAAACCCTTTTCAGTATCCCCCACCAATATTTGTATTGAAACAAGTCATGGAAACTATGACATTGCCAAATATGGATTTCATAATATCATCCCACCATGCTAGGGAGCCCAGGTGTTACCTCTACATGTATAACTCCTATTTCCCCCAAAGAGGTCATAACAGTTAAAGAAACCCCTGTAGTGGCATCAGCAAGTGCTACCAAGAGGAATAACATAAAAGGGAAGAAGGTCAAAACCCCAAAGTTACCTAGGGAATTGCAACCTTGTGCATTGTGTGATATCATAGGCCATTCTACTAATATTTTTCCAGAATTAGAAGAATTAAAACCCCTTCTACATACCGAAAGAAATTTCACGACCTCATATACCCATAAAAAGGAATTGGTCATGAAAAACCAAGGGAAAGCATTCCACACCAATGATGTGTTTGCCATATGTGATCAAAATAGGAATTATACCCATCATTTCCCAGAGATGCCGCGATGTAGGGATGCCTTGCAAGCCCTAGAACAATCCTATCAAGAGGGCCACTCCGTCACATCCATGAAAATGGAAGAGGACATGTCCAAAACCATAATATACGTAGGAGAGGAGCCTGCATCTTGCTCGTATTCAACTAACTCAACAACTCAAATATGGAAAACTAAGGCCACACCCCATGTCCCAGTTTGCACGTCGTGCGATGAACTTGATCACTTAATCATAGAATTCCCCGAGTTAAGGGTGTTTAGTTGTTGGTATCCAATCCCACATGTTTCCCAAAGAAACTTAGCTCGACACAGATGACATACATGTCATATATGTAGGAGAAACCACCACATTTGATGTTGTCCACACATCTATTGATTATGGTTTATGTTAGATTTCATTCAATGCTTTATCGCTGAAAACCCTAACTTATCCGACACAGACACAGAATCCATAGACAACATGACAAATCAAGGAACTGAAGTAACAAGGACCATATTATATATGTCAAAGGAGAGACGCTCACCTAAACGACCACCTCTCCCCATAACCATCCTCAGCCTCCAGTCCAGCTCTACGCACTATGTGACGAACATGATCAGTTTATCACTGACTGTGCAACTCTAGATTTGTTTCAAATATGGTTCTCGGTCAAACCGGTGTACTTCATCAGGTTATAAGATGACCAATATTATTTTCGGGTGTGTCAGGATAATCACCAGCTCTTTCATTGTCCCTACATTCCCTATTTCCATTTAGCATTAGATTCTCTATGCCTGGCCATAGCCAATCTCGCTGACTTGGATAGATCGGATTCAGATTCTGTAGAAAGTTCCACAACCCAGGACAACGAGGTGACTAGATCCATCCTCTTCATATTTGAAGAAAGACATCCACCAAGGGGGAAACTCCCCACCCCAAAACCCTTACACGCCCAGTCCCAACTCGTGTACTGTGTGACGAATGAAATAATTTGATCACTCAGTGCCTAGATTTAGTATCATTTCCATGATGGTACCCAATCACCTAGATGGTCCAAAGGGATTGGAAAAAAAAAGAGTGTCAATATTGTCTAATTTTCCAAGATAACCACCACACTCAAAATTATCCCTACATTCCCTCATTTCAACTTATGTTAGACATCATGCAAACATTCGTCACCAATAATCTAGACGTAGTCTGTTTCGAGTTACCACAACATAGGCAGTCAGGAGAAATGAGGCCCCCTCTCCATTATCACCAACCACCTAGAAATGTGAAGACGACCCCTTGCCCCAACAAGGTTTAAAGCCAACAAAACATCGCATGTGCCCTATGTGATAAAACTACCACATGGTCAATCAAATACGGGAGCTTAATAAGTTCACCGACAGTCTTTGTATGGTCACACCCATACCTTATAAAAATCACTCTAATCAAGAGAAGATCACGCGCTGCTACCGATAGATATGCTCCCAATTTCACCACACAATGAATTGTCAATACCCGTCAAGGTTAAGAGCAGCTGGAGAAGCATTGAGTCAAGGCTCCCCAAAGAAGCCATACCATCCAAGACCAAAGAATCAAAGGTGGCAGAAGCACAGAAATGCACCAATGCTCCACCATCACCAAACATAAATGTATGGCATGGAGAGTAGTACTGGGTCACATACCATCTACTCATTGAGTACCTTTAATCTATGCAACATCTGCACGATCCATAACCATGAGATAGAGGCATGCCCTATTCTGAAAATATTTTGGCACCTCTGCATTCAACGTAATCTTCAAGTAAAGGAAGATACGTGTACCCCTAGTACACTTCCAAGAGAGCATGACTCTCTTATAGCTAAAAACAAAAAAAAACATTGCAAAAATTATGTCAAAGCCTAATGGTACATGCCTTTCCAACCCCATCAACAAGCACTACCTCAAGAAATTCCACCCATAAGGTGGAAAGCCTCCATACTACAGTTTAGGTACACCCTCTCTTATTGCTTTGAACTCAAATTATTTCAAATATATTTGTATAAAAAATATGCTTTTACTTAGGGTATTGGCAGCAGATGTTGCAGAAAAGCCACATCACCATACGCCCCAGACACCAAAAGTAAAAGAGAAAGTATCATTCTACCCTCAACATGATAGGCTTCCCTAAAATTCTTTGCATACCCTGACATCATTTCTTCAAAAGAATAAAACCATAGGTTTCATTCACCTAACCATGTTTATCATCACCCCACCTTCCACATGATAAACACCCTTTCATGTCGGTAGAGCCTCACCTTCCATGAAATCCATCACTCATGTAGACCATACATCAATATCTAGATCCATGTCCATAAAATCCATCACGAGAACCAATTCATTTTCATATATCCATCATCAAACATCAATTCAATTTTTACTCATTGCATGTCAAAACCCCATTCACGAGCCACCATTCTCTAAAAGTGGATCAACAACAAATGCATCACCGCTTTTCACATTTGTCCTATCACACCCTCATAAGCATTGCTCATCTGTGAAATTTCATCCGCCTCATCACCCTTGCACCAAGACCAACTAATGGGGCCCCCACCCACAACAAAAAACACTCCTCACATCATTGTGCAAGATCATTCATGTAAATGGGGCACATGTCTCCGTTCTTGTACATCCAAACCACTCTGATATTGTTTTGGAAAGTGTAAAAATATTTTTTAGGAGAAAACTCCCACCCATCCATTTAAATTTCTTACCTGGCAACAATCCCTAATTACACTTGGTTGGAGTTGTGTGTTCTTTACCACACCCAACCATGTCAATCAGAGAAAACATACACCTACCATGGATGTCTTACCAACCCTAGGGATGCCCCATCAGAATTTATTATGACTGCCGCCACTCACATTTACATCTCTGACCTTGGGCTAGTTAACCATAATCACCATTTTTCAGCCATCTCTCGCCATCATGTCTTGTTAACCAGTCACATCAAGCCTTGTTTTCATCAAAGACATTGGTCCCTTAAACCAATACTTATTTTTGATCGGTTGGTGCTTCCTTCCTGTGGACTCAAAAAACCATTATCTAGGAAGGAGGTAGTACCTTGGATGATCTCCCACCATAAAGGGGCATCCTTGGGTGGCACAGTGAGAATTAACATTGCCCAGTGATGTCGTCGATCCTTTTGACATTCAACATCAGCAAAGTTTTCATGTCAAGATGGTATCATACTTCATAACCGTTGCACTATGTTAGAATTAGTCGAAGACACGTAATCAATACACATCTCTTTTATCATTTCTTTGCATGGGAAGGTCCCCAACAGTTAAAGACCCATGCCATTACTAAGAATTTCCTTCAAAAATTCATTACCTAACCAATGTATGGGGGTGCCACATTCATATTTTATATGCAGAGAAAAATTCCCTTGAGGGCATCAACAATCATCATCATCAACCAGTAGTAGGTCACTTACCATAATGTGACATTGACAAAACCAATATCTATCTGATTTTGTTAACTAGTCATTATCACAAGCATGGGACATGCCTGCTTCGTAGAAATATTGTTCATTCTATCTCTTGAAAGTTTCCTACAAAGCATGGTGTATTTTTTACTTAAGACAAGGGGCCTCCCTAATCATTTCCAAAGAAATTTACACACACACTCTATCTCTCAAAAGGATCACATAGAAAAGAAAATGTAATGCATTTTGAATATACATTTCTTCGTAGACCTCATACATTAGGGGGAAACTATTAACACCAAGAAATAGTACAGGAAAAGGACATAAAAAATGTCAAGAAGAAGGTACAAACAAAGATTTTTCAAAGAATAAATACATTAGGAAATACAAAAAATTCAATTTTTCCTAAGGTTCCGATGGAAATTAATGGACAACACACCAACAACAAAGGATTTTTGTGCACAACATGGCTATTCCTTTGATAGTCACGAGGTCCTCAGGATGGCGAAATGCCACCATATAGTACCACTTGGCACACTTGTTTAGGATGATTCTCTACCCAATATTGTCAAGGACAACCAAATTCGAGCCACCTTGAGGAGGCATGTAGCTCATAAAGGAATCTCTCCTCCACTCTCGAGTCACTATCAATCTTGGGCTAAGAAATGGAGGAGAAGTTCAAAAATTTCTATATAAATTGGCCTTTAGAAGAAGAAATGGAGACACATTGTTATGTTGGCCAAATTTCTTCATAGAAAAACATCTTGCATGGTCGAGCAATAAAGGGATTGGAAGGACTCATATATTGGCCACCCAGCATCTCAATCCAAGAGAGAGAGGTTCACCATTTGGTCTTGATCTACCATCCTTTGAGACATGGAGGAGATGCTTGCAGGAACTCGAGGGAAGGAGACCTCCTTGTTTTTGGTATTTTAGCTCCATAGCTCAAAGAACTCACTTCAAGTGTTTAGCATTGTATCTTTTTTCACCACCAACACCTAATAAAGGGAGAATTCTCCACTTGTGTTACTAGGTTGTTTGCTCCACCGAGCTTTTGTATTTTGCATCTTGTGTTTTTTTTTCTTCTTAGTGTTATATGCTTAGTTTTCCCTCAAACTTAGTTTATGTTATGTTAAATCTATTCCACTAACAGTAGATAATCTTTTTTCCCTGTGACCTTGTGTAGGTAACATCCATCTTGCTAAAGAAGTATTTTTTGGTACACCCATGCACTAAAACCACTACCAAAGGTAGCAATAGTACTACGCAATTCTCTATTTGCGGCAGTTATATTTTTGCAAGACGTTTCAAGGAACTCAATACATTGTTTAGGTTGGAATAAGGATAAATCCTCTAGGGAAATAGGAATAAATTTGGAAAGAGTCGGCCACATTTGTTGTAGCTTGGAGCTAATATCCTAAACTTGTTTTTCCAGTTTCTCTTTTTCTCCATGAAAATAGTCTCATTCCTTAATGACACCAAGGATTTTTTGTTGGTAATATTCATGCACAGTAATAATCTCATTTTATTATGAATAAAAAATAACCAACCAATCTTCTAGTTGAGATGACAAAGCCCTAATAAATTTAAATAACAGTTGTGAGGACCAAGTTTGATAATCAGATGTAGGAAATATGTCGGATGAAGGAAAATTAGCCTACAAGGGTTAGCCCCTTGCGATATATTTTTTAGATTTACTTTGAGGGGAGGTCTCTATTTCCCTAGTTTTATCCTGTTGAGAGTATTCTCAAAATTTTGAAATAATTTGGGATAGAAAAATAGGAACTATATCAATATATTGGGAAAATAGACGCAAAGCTTCTCTACAATATTTTAGGTCTTCGCTGAGGGGAGTAAGTTGTGCTACAAAAACAATAGGAGGCGAATCAGACTATATGATAGGAAAAGACTGCACATGTGGAAAATATAATTTCTTTATACTTGGTCAAGTCCAACTGTATTCTTGGGATGTCACTCTATCTCCATTTCAACAATATTGTCAGTGGTATCTCCAGGGTCGAAATGCTCAAAAAGACGATATGAGATGGTTGCATATGATGTGGTGGTATGAGTAGATGATACAAATATATGCATTAGAGACATAACACGCAGTGAGTGAACACATTATTCAACATTGGTTATGGCATGAATAGGATCTTCATGCTCATGATCCATGATATTAACAATTTTTGAAGAACTAGCAATAAGCTTGGGAGGTTTATAGGAAAATTTTGAAAGTGTTTCTTGCACAAAAGTGAAGGAATCAAATTTAGAAGGGTTAATATCTACAATTGTAGTTGGATATGATGATATGGGGCTAATAGAGAGAAATGGAAGCACTAGAGGTCTGAATGTCTTACTAACATATGGGATTGCATCAGGAATGGAAGAAGTTTCAGTAGGTGGACTCACCAAAAAATTGACAGTATATATATTTGTGTGAGCGGAGGACACACATGCCTGGAGCCACTTCATAAAGGGTTGGAAATAAGATGCAAAAGTGGCGGAGGACCATGGAGCATAAGAAGTTTGGTCATGAGGTTGAAGTGTGTCAAGAGAGTAGAAAATTATTTCCTCTATATGCATACACTGGATTCCCAACCAAGTTAAATATTTGTGGTGAAATGCATCTTCTAACATGCAATATGGAAATGTCTTCCTATTAATGGTTTCCTTATTAGAAACCTTGGGTCAAATGAAGGTGTGGTTGTGGCTAATACCAAACCACATATGATATGCATATTTTTTCAAAATAGACCGAGGAACCCTAATTTTCAACTGAGTAGTGTCAATAATTTTGGCATTCCATTTATTAAATTATTTTTCATTAAATTATATGTTAGTAACATCAGATTGAGTCTTCCATGGAGCATAATAAAGAGCTAAGGCTTCCCCATCCAGTACTTCAGCTAGGGATTATCCCTCTAGGGCACACCATTTCATCATTGTGATAACAACTACCATATATCTATAGATGAAATATGTGGCCCTCTTACACACATCCTCACAAGCCTCAAAAAGTTCATTTAGAATGAAGTTACACCAATTCAATATCTCACCTTGCATATAGAATTCCACAACAGATATTATATCCAGCATACACTCCCCTTTTGTATAATTTTTATGAATTTACTGAAAATAATTTAACATGCAAATTTAACCTGGTCATCATTAATCATATCGATAAAAACTCTGTAACCCTTATGATGAGTGTCGTATATCTGATATAAATCATATTCACCCTTTTTTTTTCCTCTGCTTCAAGGTTCCCTTAAATGAAATGGAGACATATTGGCCATATGTGGATAATATGGTGAGCTTTTAAATGTCATCCATATGGATAGGATACTCCTTACCGAGCCAGAGTTAACCATTATGCATCTTGCTAATAATAAACTTGGTACACCTCATAGCTTCACCTATAGTGTTGAAGATAGGTAAAACCTGAAATTTCATAAGTTTAGACCATTACAATGGATGAAAATTAGGCTTGATTCTCCGACTAGTGTCATTGGACGGGGTTGCAATGGAATACATGTAGACTTTTGAACTCAAAGTTGGGAACAATTCTAGGTTGCAAAAATATTTTTCAACCAGCGTGGCCTTCTCATATTTCCCTAGGACATCATCTGTAGGGTCAATATGATATAGAGAAATAAAAAGGAATAGTTGGTTTAGTAGAGAGACCCATAATGGATGGGAGGTGGCTATAGACTAACTGAACATTGGGATGGCGACAAAACTGAGACACAGGGGAACTAGACATGGAATTCGGGGCAAAATAATCCAAATAATATAGAAACAAAAAAGAGAAATAATGCTTTGATGTGTAATACTTATATAAAAAGCAAAAAAATTCCACAAAATGACTCAAACTTTGGTTATTAAATGTGGTGACATAACAAAATCAGACTCAATTCTAATATTGATGAAAAATAGGACACATATCCCCATAACATGACACATCTAACCCAAAAATGAAACACCATGATGAAAAATTTAATGGAAAGTAATTTACTACTTTAAGGTGAAATCAAATCATGAAAAGTTGACTATTGTAGGGAAATGACTCAATAACTAAAAATACTTTCACTAAATTATTCAATAAATAAAATATTTGGCACCATACATCTCCCCAACCATGGTGGGTTGTGGTGGGCCATAACTAACAAAATAATATAGAAAAATGATGCAACTATATTGACTAAATAATTGATGCAACTGACTCGATCCTAAACCTAACTTGCACCACCTTATGGAGAGATAAAAACCAAAGTTATTTTAGTGACCATTGTAGGGCTTCATATGTGCGCCATTCACCCGTCTAGGAAAAATAACTCTATCAAGTTTTTGTTAGCTTAACAACTCCAGAATCTCTTATTTTTGCATTAAAGAAAGGACACAACTAGTGAATTTGTGGTTTTCTACGATTCTTAAGATACTTATTGTCATAGAAAAACACTTTGTCTCCCACATAAAAATATTTCCTTTTAATATATCTATCATGGTAATAGTTTTATTTTTCCTTCTCAACACTTTGATGAAAATATATAGGAAAACAATGCTCATAAAATTACCATAAATTCTAAAAACATTTCGGAATATACTCATCATTAGACATTTCGGTTTTCTTCACAATAAATAGATTTAGAACAATAAATTCAAGAGGTATTGTTGCTTATTTTCCATATAAAATTTGAAAGGGAGTATACTTATGCAAGCATTTGACCATAGTGTGATAGGACCATATTGTAGTAGGAAATCTCTCATCCCAGTAATTTATGTTAACAGATCATACTTTAGTGATTCCATTCTCTAAAATCTTGTTAAAGGCTTCAAAAATTCCATTTACCTATGGATGATATGGGCTACTTTTATGAAGTTGAATCATGAACCCTCGTAATAACATAGTAATATTTTCATTGATAAATTTTGACCCTTGATCACTTATGAGACTCGTTGGATAGACAAATATTGTAATAATATTCTCAAATATGAACCTGGAAATATTAATAGTGGTGCAATACTTAATGGGAACTACTTCATCCCACTGTGTCAATTAATCAGTAATCAATTGTGGTGATAACATAGAAATTTTGTGAATGTCACACAGGAGGATTTATTGGCCCAAAAAAATCAACAACCCACTTCTCAAATGCTTCTAGATATCTGACTGGATGTAGTGGAAGTTTATCATGATGGGAAGGTCTCCCAACCCTCTGGCATACATTACAATTCCTAGCATATTCCTTGGCATATTTAAAAATATTCAACCACCATAGTCTAGCTTACAATGCTTTCCTTGTAGTTTCTTTCCCTCTAGCATGACCTCCCGCAACACCACAATGACATTCACATAAAACAACATCTCTCTCAAGGTCAAGAATACATCTGTGCAAGATATGATCGAGTCTAATATGATACAATTGGCATGCAATTAACTAGGAATCTTCAACATGGACCACCAAATGCTTCTTTTGTGTAGAAATATAGTCATTCGAGATCTTACCAATCACTAAATATAGTGAAATATCATCAATATAATCTGGAACAACTTCAATCCTAAATAAATAATCATCAGAAAATTGATCGTCAAGTGACCCTCTCGTTTCTCTAGATTCTAGATAAAAAAGATGATCTGGTCCCCCATTAACATGAACTAGATTGAAAACAACTTCAAATGAAAACTCTTGAAACAAAAGAAACCATGTACATATTCTTCATTCAAGAACAACTTTGTTAATGAGATACTTCAATTTGGAGTGATTAGTAAAGCACTTAAAAGGACTTCCAACTAGATAATGCTTGAATTTTTGAAGTGAATACACCATAGCAAGAACCTCCCACTCAGTTGTTGTATAATTTTTTTTCCACATTAGAAATATTTCTACTAGCAAAGTAAATGGGATCACCAAGGTTACATTCACCATGTTGTAGCAAAATAGAACCAAATAAATACTGGATGCATCAATGTGTACATGAAATTATTTGTTCCAATATGGATAAACTAATACTGGAGCACTTGCAAGGTTTTATTTCAAGGTGTTGAACGTTGCAACAAATTCTTGAGTCCACACAAAACATTCAGCCGTCTTCAACAACTTTTCCATTGGATTAGTTATTAATTAAAGTTTTGGATAGTATTTGTAATACTTTGTATGCCCCAATGTAGATCACAAATGTTTAACACTAGTGGGTGGTGGGATATTTAAAATCACTAAAACATTTAGTAGGGTCTACACATACATACCATATTTGCAGATGATATGGCCTAGAAAAGTACCAAATGGCACAACAAAAACACATTTCTTTAGATTAAATGAAATTTTCAACTACGTACATCGATCAAACACGGCCCACAACAAACAAGAGTGCTTCTTCAAGAGACTATAGACTATCGAATCATCCATGTATACCTCAAGAAACTTATGAATATATTCCTTGAAATAAAAAATAACAATCCTGGAGAAGATAGATAGAGCATTCTTAAGACCAAACGACATGACATGATAAGCATATGAACCCCATTCAGTGGTAAATTGGTTTTTGTTTTATGCTCCTTAGTAATACAAACTTGATGATATCCAGAAAACCCATATGTAAAAGATTAGTCTTCCTAACCCACAACGTTATCTAGTATTTCATCATCGAAAGGAGTAGGAAACAGATCATGGACACATGCAATATTAAGACTTTATTAGTCTACACAAACTCTGATGTCATATGAATATTTCTTTTCCTAGATGACAATAGTAATAATCTATTCAGCTTCATCAACTAGAAATATGAGACACGCAGCCAAAATTTTATGTATCTCCTTATTAACCTTTTCATTAACTCATATATTCAAATGGTAGGGTTGATTTTGATTGTAATTATGGAAGCTTTCAAAACAATTTTCATCCCTCCAAAATCTCACTTTATTCCTTTGAGTTCTGAAACTGACGTAGGAAAAATATCTTCATACTCCTTGAATAAATAAAAAGTTTCCTTTGTAGTTTGTTTATCCAAATAGTCATTAATAGAGGCTAGCTTGGGCTTTTATTTAGTTTCTAATATTTTGCTTCCACAACATTAATGGTTTCAGATGCGGAATATTTTTGGCATGAGCATCTTTGATACTTATTTCACCTTTAGACTCCTTAAATGTAAGATTCCTTAACTCCTCCAAATTATCTTCTCTAGGTTTCTTACTAATTTTTCCGCAAGTGATAGCTTCATAGAATCTAGATTCATATAAATTTCTACAGTCTTCATAGCTACTAAATTCAACAACATGTTTTCTAGTGGGGAATAAAACTCTATTTATTTCTTTCAAAGCTTTGACTATCTTCACATCCTCATCTAAGAGGGATAAATCACTGCATAATTGTGCTACTTGAATTTTCATTTCTTCTTTTAGATATTAGGCTTGCATAAATGTCCCCATTTTTTGAATGAATTGATCTACCCATAATTCAAAAGGAGTTCTAAGTTTTTTCCAAATTTCACTGCAATTTTGAACATGCTTCTTAGGGCTAGTACAACCCTCATATACAAGAATAAAGTTTGAATTATTATTAGGAACAAAAAACCAACATAACATAGAAGACTTAATTGAGTCCCAGTTTTGAAACTGGTTATGATGAGCTCCCCACCATATCGTAGGGGTTGGTTTCAAAGAACCATCCATCAAAGTAATATTTTTCCTTTCTTCAATAATTGAATCAACTTCTTTAACAAAATTGACAACAAATCCAATACCATTGAAAGTAGGGCGATCCCTTACCTCCATACCAATCCAACAAATAGTTGCAAAGTGTATAGAGTGTAATTCAAGGTCTCCTTATTTCCAATAATCCAATACAACATATGAACCCATTTCTATATATTGAACTCTCCTCCAGCTAAGATAAACGTTTGTTGTAGGATTTATATAGTCCTCCCTCTTTCCTACAGTAAGATGATACAATTGACCCAAAATATTGGACTCTTCTACATTGTCAACAATATTTGTAAACATTGGACCTTGATAAGGATCTAGTGCTTTTATGACTATGTCCCCATCTACTTCAAAGTTCATCGTCTCTCACTTAAGATAAATAACAATATATTTTTAAAATGCCTAGTCTATTCCCAATAAACTTGGATAGGGATTTTATCACTTATAATATCAAGGACTTCAAATTATGCATATGTATTCACTCTAGTAATATCAACTTCGACATCTTCGAAATGATAAATGTGAATAATATAGTTTTTATTGGCCTGTTGTGACCAGCAACAACCCCCCTTTTTATTTAATATTAGTAATAATACTAAATAAATGGGGACCCTTGGTTAAAAAATCCAAAAAATCAATTAAGATTTGTTTTCCTTTTCAAATAAAACTTTCTATCATAAATTTAGAGAAATACCTTAGAAAGAACATTAAGAAACACTTAAGTTTATGATAGATTACAATAAAATTGTTCTTTAAACAAAATATCGCACCCATCGCAAAATGATATATATCTTTTATAAACTGAAAATGCGATTTTGCGCTTTTGCGATAATGCGATCCCAAAAAATCCTATACAATAAACATATTGGTCGCAGATCGCATAGCGCAGAAAATAGAGATGTTAAACGAATATCTTTTGCGTTGTTTACCATTTTGCGCTTTTGCGATATTTGCGATATGCGCTTTTGCGCTATTGCGCAATTTCCGCTTTTGCGCTATTTTACATAACTGCGATGGCTTTGTTTTGCGATATTGCGATATTGCGATATTGCGACATTGCGATATTGTGATATTGTGTAGCAAATAGCAGATCGCAATGTCGCAGATTCATGTAGGCACGTTGTCCAAAGGCAATCTTCCCATATATCAAATCTTTTATGCGCTTTAATGTTTAGATTAAATGATTGGATTGACAATTAATGGTAAATGAGTTTTGGTTTTGATTGAAAGTCATTTCACGATTAAAATATTATATTTCATCCGCCTTCACATTTAAAATAGTCTCATCACCTTTCTCATGCCATTACTCTCATTTAACTCGTAAAACGCAGGCACGAAGGAGCAAACGTCTATACAAAGCTTTCACTAAACACTATGGGTAAGAAGGAGAAGAGCTTGAATTCTGAAAACAGAGAAATGGCTTCACTGTATGCAGACACCACTTGTAATAAGGATGCCGGTATATCCACTTGGGAAGGAATGTATAATCTGTTAGAAGAAGAAAATCCTGTGGTGATGAAAGTTGTGGCTATAGAAGATTCTAGTAATACGTCTGAAGCAACCCTCAAAGAACTGGCTTGTTCATTTCTGCATAGGATAGCGGCAAGGCCAAGGATTCTCCCATATACGGACATGGTGAAATGGGTGCTGGACAGCACTGATATTTCAGACAGGAAATTTAGAACTCCATCTCAAGAACTAATCGGGTCATTCCCCACGGAAGATGTGAGGCTGATGTATAAGTTGCCGGAACCTCATGCGCCTTATAATAAGCAATTTATGAAAGAATTTGCCAGAGAACATGCGAATTTGTCAGAATGCACACAGGAATGGACCAAAAGAGATGAGCCATTGAAGAAAAACAAACACAGGTGGACAGTACCAAAAAAGGATGTTTTAGACGCTGTTCACAAGTTCAAATATCCAAGTGGGCAAATTGACACAGTTTCTACCACAAGATAAGGTATGTAAGTTTGCCAAAATTATCCTCTATAGAGCTTTTAGAAGTTACTAAAGAAGCTGTTGGAGGTCAAGAGTTCTCAGAGAAACATAAAGCTCTTCTTGAGAAAAGTAGGGAGTCGAAAAGACTTGAAATAACTGTAAGACAAAATGAGGAAACATTGACAAAATTCAAGGCACTTAATGCTGAGTAAGGAAAAGATAGAGCGGTTCGTGTTTAAAAATACCAAAGTCAAATTATAAAGAAACTACTTGAAGTAAAAGTATGATATGAGACAAATTGTGGCTAAAAATCAAGATAATTGTACTTAGTAACAGCAAAAAGCTCCACAAAGGAAAATGCAAAAGGCAGCAGATGAGGCGGCTACAGCGGCAAACACTCTTACTGATTGTGTAAATGACAATTTACACAAAGCTAATTTGATTCCAGAAACTGTTCCAGGATATCCCCCACAGGCACATCAACTGCAAACAGAATGGAGGAAAAAGGCAGAAGAAAGAGCAAAATCTATCCAAGGGCTGACAAGATTGTATTGGGACTCATACTGGATGTACTTGGTGAAGCCACACAGTCAGCACAGTGCGCTTAATTGTATCATCAATGCAACAGAGAATATTGCTCCTACGCTTGCCGACTCTGTCTTTTCAGGACAGTTGAATTCTGAAGTCGGTCAACCGCGTCTTCTCAAAACTATGCTAGATGCCTGCAAGTTTAAAGATCAAGTTCATAGATAGTTAGATTTAGTTTTAATTTTACTGTATTTTAGCCTAGGAAAAGGACAGTCATTGAACCGAATCCTTAATTTTTGTAATAGACTATTTTTAGATTTAGCTAAGTAGTATTTAAACCCTTCTCATGCATTTAGAGAAGGGTCCTGGATCTTAATATTTTTGACTTGGAGATTACATTTCTGTACTCCATTGTCTTATATATATTTTTAAAAGGATCACATCTCGTGATTTTTATGCGGAATTATCTTTGAAGTGTTGCATTTCTGTACCTTGGAATTTGATTTTGCATCAGATTTACTGGATTAGAGTATCAGATTTCATTTGAAAGTCTTCAAGATGAATAAGGTATTTCTATCTGTTCACTATTGATTTCTTTTGTCTTATGATATTCGCTCTAAAGATTGCTATCATTTATATATATTTGTTTTCACAACGCTTCCTTTTATATATCATTTCTGAGTATAATTGAAACGTTATCTTTCATAAGTATATATAGATGGTATACAATGATGAATGCAATATGCTAATACAACTCTGTTTAATTTCTTAAACATAGTTATTTTTATTTGTTTTTGCACATTTCAATTTAAATAATAATACATTTTCATGGTTATTGTTAAATTGGAACAATCTTAAGTTGTATTCACATATAATTACCCGGGTTAGTGTTAGAATTTCTTTATCAGTATTTAGTTTAAATTAGATAGTTTTATTTCATTTAATTTAGTCCCATTTCCACCCATCCAAACCAATCCATTTAGTTATAAGGAAACTGGTCCTTTAAATCCAGTCGGAGCCACCATACCAAACGGAAAAGGAGTTGTCTTAAGGTCCCGACCGGGTGGTTTTCCCCGATGTTTGAAGCAGATATTTTCTAGGCTTCAACATTTTTGGCGCTAGAAGGAGGGCATGAGCTATGAATGGCAAGTAAATATTTATCCACAAGCCATTCCGAGAGCAAAACACCCTCATTAACTTCTTCAATTTCTTCTGAAATTCAAAATCCTAGAGAAGAAATTGCAGAAAATATTCAGACACCCACTACCAAAATCTCAAAACATTCAGACAATCAAAATCCTGAGTCTCCCGAAGTTCAAGATTTAATTCATAAATTGAAAGGATTCTCATTATCTCTAGAAGAATCTGAAATATCTGAAGGTAGTGTCACTTCAAAATTTGTTTCTTCGAAACCTCTTACTAGGCTTCAAAGTGAAAAACTTGGTATTTCTCCGAAAGAATTCCCTTTACCTAGTAGAGTCAAAACAAGAAAAACTCAATCGAAATCAGTAAGTGATATAAGTTCAACATCTAATATTCAAATATCTGTTTCCGAAATCCCATCTCAACAAAGTACAATTGTTTTCACATCATCCACTCAATCATCATCTGCTCAATCATCATCAATTTCAACATCATCTATTCCAACAACTTCTATTCAAACACCACCAGTTTCTACTACTCCTCTAATATTTGTTCCAATAATGGCTAGACCATGGGCTACTCCAGGGGCAGTCAACATGGCTGCACCTTTACATGATTTACCATACAACCCTAAAAAATGGCTTCCAAAATTTAGTCCAGATCTTAACATTCAAGCTGAAGAACATATCAATAATTTTATGCTGGCTATTAATTTGAATGGAGTCACACATGAAGATGTTGTAGTTATACTATTCCCTTATACTCTTCAAGGAGTAGCAGGATCATGGTACTTTTCATTACCATCAGGATCCATAACAAGTTGGGACATTTTTGCAGATCATTTTTTAACCAAATTTGGAGATGACCGATCAATAGCAACTTTACTCAATGATCTCTCAAATTTGAAGATAGAACCCAAGGAACCCATTAAAGAATTCAACACTAGATTCAACAAACTCTTGAACAAAATCCACACAGATTCACAGCCCAGTGAACAAGTCAGAATTGAATGGTACATAACTGCCTTACCCTCAAACATAGCAATTTTCATAGACAGAGCTGCAAAGCCTACGTTAGCTGAGAATATGAAAGAAGCTATTGCAGTGGAAAAACAAATTACTTCTCTAGAAAAGAAAAATGCTATTGAGGAAAGGAAATCAAAGAAAGTTAGTTTCAAAGATGATTCAAAGAAAAACACCAAAGATCCATACGACATGGAAGGTTTACAGAAAGTTCTTAAAACCATGTCAAATGAAATGGTTGAAATTAAAAAACAAGTAGCTGAAACTTCTACCAAGAAACCATTCCGAAATTTCAGAAGAAACCAAGTTGAATCTAAACCTCCTAATGCAATCTCTAATGCAGAATCAGAAGAAGAGGAAGAAGAAGAAGATACATCTCTAGTATTAGATGAGGAAAATGAGAATGAAGAAATAGCTGAATTGAATGGAATGTGGGATTTTATTCTCCCTAATTCTGATAGTGAAGAAGCTATGCCCGTAAGTACTAGGAGTAAATCTATATCGGAACTAGTGCAAATAGTTCCTAAAAGGAAAATTACAACTCCAAGTACCAAAGACAAATCCCATGTAAAGAAAACTTCTCCATTACCTATTCAAAATCAGCCATCTCCTTCTAATCCTCCCACATCAACAACAAAGACTTTAGTAGTGTCAGATCCTATGGAGTACAACATTGTCGAGGACATGAAAAAGATCAAAGCCAACATTTCCTTACATGAACTCAGCAAACTAAAACACCAGCAAAAGTTGCTATTGAAAGAACTAAACACTACACCAATTGCTCCTTTACCAAGCAATGTAGTTGCAAAAGAAGCGAGAGGAGCTGGTAAGCCACCAGATAAGGTAGATGCTACTGATACAGTGCTCATTGGAGAAAAGTCAAATTCTCAAACTCCTCCTTTTCTTCTGACTTATGAGATGTACAATAAAAATCTGCATAATTTTTTGATTGATTCTGGAGCTTCCTCCAATATAATGCCTACTTTTGTCTGTGCTAAATTGAATATCGAACCACAGAAATCAGCAGTTCATATCGTTCAATTGGATCGCTCTAAAGTTTAAGTTGTAGGAGAAATCAATTCAGTTACTATCAGATTAGCTTCTGATCCTAAGATTGTCCAAAGAATTGATATTTTGATTGCTGATATTCCTGAATTCTATGGATTAATCTTGAGCAGGGACTGGTCTGCGAAGCTTAATGGTTATATCTCAACTGATTATTCACATATGTGGCTTCCCTACAAAGGGAAACCAAATCAAATTAAAATTGAACGAGAAAAACATATGACGCACACTGTCACTAAATTTGAACAACCTAATGAACCTGTGGCATTCAACAACAATATTCTTGGAGGTTATTCTGCTGAATCATTTCTTGGAAACTTCGAAGCTCCTCAATCACCTTTTTCTATAAATACTTTTGTTTCTCAAGTAGAAAATTTTTCACAATCCGATTCTTCCAGAATTGTAAATACTTCTGATGTAATTGTAGATAAGTCAATAGATAAATATTTATTTTGGTCGTTATATTTTGATGGATCAAAGTCTAGTGATGGAGCTGGAGCAGGATGCATTTTAATTGATCCAGATGGAGAGAAAACCATGCTGTCATTTAGGTTAGAATTTGAGTGTACTAATAATACCGCAGAATATGAAGCCTTGGTTCAAGGACTTTATAAAGCTATAGGGTTAGATGTTAAATACTGGAAAGTCTTTGGTGATTCCGAAATTGTCATAAAACAAGTTAGGAATACTATTCATTTCCTTTCAGGACATCTTAAACACTATCAAACCCTAGTACAAGATCTCACCACTCATTTTTTAGCATTCAATATTTCTCCTATTCCTAGGAATCAGAATACATCAGCTGACTTGTTAGCCAATGTTGCATCTAAACTCCTACCTGCTGAAGATTGTAGTCCTGATAGGTTTTCTGTAGAATTAATTTTTCGTCCATCTGTCCCAGACAATGTCACAAATTGGAGAGTTTTCTATCATGATCAAGATATTTTAAATTTCATGACTTCAGAGAAATCATATGATGAGAAAATTATTGATGAGAATGATCATGATTTACAAATTGCTTCAAAAGGTAATGAAAATCCCATTCCAAAATCTGTTGTTAAATTAGAAGACTTATATGATATTAAAGACAGATTCAAGAAAGTCACTAATGCTAAACTTCAAAGTTCCACTTTGAAGTTTGAATTAGTAAATCTTGGTTCTGATTCTAAACCTCAAAACGTTAACTTAGGACTCAATTTAACACCAGAAGAAAGGAATGCATTCATTAAACTTCTGAACAAGTATAAAAATGTTTTTACTTGGAATTATGATGATTTAAAAATGTATGATACTTCAGTTATTCAACACACAATTCCAATGCTTCCTGATATTAAACCTGTTCAACAGAAGTTGAGAAAGATCCATCCAAATCTCGAAAGTCAAATCAAATCAGAACTTAATAAACTTTTGAAAGCCAAAATCATTTTTCCAGTCAGGCACTCTAATTGGGTTTCCAATATGGTACTTGTAAGGAAGAAGAATGGTGATATAAGAATCTGTATTGATTTCAGAAATTTAAACAAGGCATGTTTAAAAGACAATTTCCCATTGCCAACCATGGAACAGATATTTCAAAAGGTAGCTGGTTCTGAACTTATGTCCTTTCTTGATGGATTTTCAGGCTATAATCAAGTTTTAGTTCATCCAGATGACAGATTGAAAACAACTTTCAGAACAAAATGGGGAACTTATGCTTATCAGAAAATGCCTTTTGGTCTAATAAATGCAAGAGCAACTTTTCAAAGAGCCATGGATATAGCATTCAAAGGTCTGATCAATAAATCAGTTGTTGTTTATCTTGATGACATAACAGTATTTTCAAAAAAGAGAGCCAATCATCTACATGATTTAAAACAAATATTTGAAAGATGTAGAAGGTTTGGTATTTCCTTAAATCCGAAGAAATATTTCTTTGCTTTAGATGAAGGAAAACTCTTAGGATTTGTTGTGTCAAAAGATGGAATATATATTGATCCAGATAGAGTGAAAGAAATTTCTGATATTTCTTTACCGCATAACAAAAAATCCATGCAATCATTTCTTGGACAAATCAATTTTGTTAAAAGATTTATTCCTGATTTTTCTTTAATTGTTTTACCTATGCAAAATATGATCAAGAAGAATTCAGTATTCAAATGGGGACATAAAGAGAAAGAAGCCTTTGAGGCAATCAAACAAGCGATCATAAATGCACCAACATTGAATACCCCGGATTTTTCTAAAGATTTTACTTTGTATACTTTGGCCACTGAAACATCCTATGCAGCAGTTTTAACACAACTCAATGATCAAGAAATCGAAGCACCAATTTCTTTCTTTAGTTCAAATCTGCAAGGAGCTGAGCTTAATTATTCTGATGTTGAAAAACAAGCCTTTGCTGTGTTTAAATCAATCAAACATTTTAAACCTTTTCTCTTAAAAACACATACAAAAATCATCGTTCCATTCTCTGCAGTGAGGCAATTATTAATTCAAAAAGAAGTAGGAGAAAAGAGAGCTAACTGGGTAACAGCTTTACAAGAATATGATATTGATATAAAACCAGCTAAGATTGTTAGAGGACAAGGTTTTTGCAGATTATTGGCAGGAGCTCATAACATACCAGAAAAATCAAGAAACCAAATCTGTATATTCAAGTAAGTCGATAAGTGTTACGTACTCGAATCTCCATACGCCGATCTTACCTATTACTTGAAAAATGGGTATGCTCCTTCTAATCTCTACTATAAGAATAAAACGCACTTTGCTGGGTTAAAGGCTATTAAATATGAGATCATCGATAGTGTGTTATTTAGTAAAATTATGATTCAATTTTGATAAGATGTCTTGAAAAGACCGAAGCCGAAAATGTTTTGGCAGGAGTTACATGAATGGATCAAGAGGAGGTCATTTTGGAGGTGATACCATTGCCTCAGAAAATACTCCGTGCTAGTTACTATTACCGGCCTACCCTTTTCAAAGATACACATGATTACGTAAGGAAGTGCCGAATTTGTCAAACTGCAAGTGGAAGACAAAGGAAACCAGCTTTTCCTTTGCAACCAGTGACTATTGAGTAACCATTCGAACAATGGGGGCTTGACATTATTAGTGAGATAGTAACTCATTCTTCCAAACAGCACAAGTACATCCTTACTGCAACTGATTACTTTACAAAATGGGTAGAGGCAATCCCGTTGAAGGTAGCCAATTCTGATGCAATTATTGATTTCATAGATCAATTCATCATAACCAGGTTTGGTGTACCTAATGCTCTAGTCTTTGATAACGCATCTTACTTCTCTGGAAATAGTTTAATAGAATTTGCAGTCAAAAGAGGTTTTAAATTAAAATATTCAGCAAATTATTATCCACAAGGTAATGGTTTGGCTGAATCCACTAGAAAAAACCTTATCAAAATCCACTAGATCAAAATCAAAAGAATTGGCACAAGTCTTTAATTTTTGCATTATGGGCTGATCGTATCACTGAAAAAGCTTCAATAGGGACCTCACCTTTCAATTTGGTTTATGGAAAAGAAGCTGTGATACCATCAAATTTAACTCTTCCATCATTAGCCCTAGTGTAATTTATTGAAGAAAATCCTTCTTCATCCATTCAATTGAGATATGATCAAATCCTTAAACTAGAAGAAGATAGGGATAAAGCAAAAATTACTCATGAAAAACATCAACAGCTTGTAAAATCTTCTTTTGATGCAAGTTCTACCGGCTCAAAATTTTTGTCAATTGGTGATTTTGTTCTGAAATGGGATAAAGCACACGAAGAAAAAGGTAAACATACCAAGTTTCAGAAAATGTGGCTTGGACCATTTCATATCGTTGAGAAGATAGGCTCAAATACATTCATACTCCAAGATCTAACAGGTAAGAGAGAATCTCTTCCTGTAAATGGGCTTATCTTGAAGAAATTATTTTCATAAGGAGGTAACCCCTTCTTAAACTATACATATTCCTTTCTGCAGAATTTTGATTGTTTTTGTTTTTGCAAATAAAGGTTGTTAATGAGTCTCTGATTGACTGTTTACTATTTAAGAAAATTTCTTCGGAAGAATATTATAAATATTTATTTTGTGTAAATAAGAATTTTTAGAATAATGATCACAATTTTTGGATAGTTTAAAATAAGATGTTAAACTTTGAAAGATTATCCCAATCATTTGCATGATCTTTTGAAAACTTGAGAATAATGTAAATCATCATAAGTTTATTAAGCAGAGAAAGGTTATCTATCAAAGTAAATATTTTTTTAAAGTTTTGGAACTCAAAAAACTCTGAAAATTGTCATCCATTGATTCTTGAAGATAAAACTATTTCACCCCATCCATTTAAGTTGTGATTTTTTAGAATATAATTCTAAGAAATTTGAAAATTTAAGAGATAAGAGGTCTCATTATGAGCCGAATTACCATGTTCATAAGAAGTAATGAAACTGACATTACCAATACTGCATACCAAAACAGGGTAATGGCTTATAAATATAAGACAAGGGGTCTCATCACGAGCCGGCTTGTTCAATTTAATTATAACCAGTGAATGGCATTGTTATTAACTAGCTACCAAACCAGAACAATGGCTCTTAAAATAAAAAATAAATAAAAGACAAAAACATGAGATAATAGATCTTATGAATTTATCTTTTAAAAATTCATAATTTTAGTTGGATGGGACAATGAATGGTTAATGGTTTAAAGGTAACCCTGTCGAGACTATGAACGTTTGCTGGCAGCAGAGGCAATACCTATGGCAATAGAGTATATTATAAAACCAAAATTTGGAGAAATCCACTTACTTCGTTATTAACACCAATCAAAGCTTGGAAATGGAGAGCGCGGGCGAATGTTCTTTCGACCTAGGGTTTTCTGCTACCAACGCAGCCGCCGCAGGTCGGATCTCGCTGGAATGGAGGAGATTTCATGGTTTTGACCTCTGGGGGTCCACTGCCGTCCCTCGTGGTGGTGCTGCTGTGGGGCAAGGGAACCAAGATCTTCTTTGGCGCGGCCAGGCGACGGATAGGTTGATACTTGGGGCCTCCTGCAGACCTGAATGGCGGACTGTGCCCTCTTTTTTGATCTCATACTTGAACCAAGCACCCTCATCATAGTATGTCCGAGATCTCTGTCCTGATGCGCGCATTGGGTGGTCTGTGGGATGCGCTGGGGTTTCTATAACCATTGGCCATCGTGCTCAGCGCCTGCGCACTTCCGGCGCAAATTATCAATGGCCTAGATCCCTTTGTGCTGGTCCTCGAGGGGGGGCTGTCCTTGAAATATCGGCCATCACTGTACATGCAGGGATACCAGAACTCGACTGGCTACAGGAAGAGTCAGCAGCCGAAACCAACATCCCTGCAAAAGAAAATCGGATCCAGGCAGGAATTGGAGATTTTCATGCAAGAAAGAAGCATTTGAAGGATCCCTGGCGGAAGACAATATCGCTGCACATAGCCATAGATCAAGCCTGGCTTCTCCAAATCTGGAATGAGGCAAGGAAGAGGTCTTATCTCTGTATACCACGGGGGCAGCCCCCTTTCTCGCATCTAGAGGTAGCGCAAGGTCATGGGCAGCTAGAACAACCGGAACCCAGGCAACAGGTAACATCAACTTGTTTTCAAATTTTTATTAAACCCCCTATGGGGAAAACCAGTCTAGTGTGGGTACATGTAGAAAGCACCATTATGCAGTTGAAATAGCAAATCTGGGCATTGATGGGATACCCTGTTCAGATCCAACATTTGGTCAGTGGTAGATGGTCCCTTCAGGATAGCAGAACCCTGAAAAACTACGATATAAGCCCAGAAACAACCATTTCTTTAAACCTTAGGCTGAGAGGAGGTGCTCTGCCCCAGGGACATCCAAGCACCACAGGAGGAGACAAGGGGAAAAAGACAACATCTCAGCAACAACCCAAGGGAGGCTTCTCTTACAAAAACATATTACAGGGTAACAGAGATCCAGGGTCCCCTCCAGATCAAGGTGGACATACACCTAGGCCATACATAGTAGATCAGCTTGGGAAAACCCCAGCCCTCAACATTGATTCTACAGGACTAGAAGAATACATTAAGTCATATGAAACTCAGGCCCTAATCTGTCGATTTAACAGTTTTTGGCCAAAGCCAATGGATCTATTTCACTGGATCTACACTAGTTGGACCATGGAATGTGATATACATCTATGCTCCAAGGGGTTTTTCATTGTTAATTTTGCATCCACGGAAGCCAGAGATACAATCATCAGTGCAGGGCCTTGGTTTTGGGGAACAACGGGTCTTTTTATGACCCCATGGTTTCCAGATTTTGACCCAAAAAAAATGACTTTCTCCAGAATGTCGGTCTGGGTCCGCCTATATAACCTTCCTCTTCACTTTTGGAGTGAGCGAGTTTTGGAAGGAATTGGGAACAACATAGGGAAATATATCAAAACAGATCTGGAGAGGATTGACGAGAGGATCTACACCTTTGCATGCATTTGTGTGGAAGTTGATCTAAGTAAAGGACTGCCGGAAAGTATAAGGCTGGTATACAAGCAACAAAACTGGCTGCAAGGACTAGACTACGAAAACACTGCTTTCAGATGCAGAATCTGTAGGCTGACAGGACACTTGAAAAGTACATGCCTAGAAGCCAAGAAAGAAAACAGTAAAAAGAAGCAGAAAGGGAAGCAGAGAAAAGGGTGGCAATAACCCCCCCCCTGACTGAGAGGATGATGAATCAGAAGCAGAGGAGGAAGTTACTCCCACAGAGAATACTGAGCCTACCCAAGGAAAAGAGACCCAAAAGGAAATCATATCAGCTAACAAGGTTTCACAACTCCATTCAAATCAGGCAGAGAAAACAAGCGAGGATTTGAGTATGGGAGGGATCAAACGGCATCACCCCTTAGATACTTCAGACTCAGACAAAGATACAGGTCCACAGAGAGCAGAAACACAGTTAGTCCTAGCAACGATTGAGCCCACCCAAGGAGAGTGGCGCAAGGTCGAAAAGAAGAAGGGGAGAAAAACATGAGGTGTGAGTCTTCTACTCTCTCCCTGGAACCAGTTTTCCTGTCCCTTCCTCCCTTCCTTTTTCTTTTTCTTTTATTCTTTCTGAATGCACGGTAGCCCCGCTACGCCGTATTGTGTGCCAAAGCACACGAGCCCAATGGGCAACTTCTGAAAATGCTTCAATGCATATTCTATGTGTAACTTTTCATTTTTATAAATAAAAGGTTACCGATTTTTTCTGTGGAAAAAAAACACCAATCAAAGCTTGAAATAACCCAAAATGTTTTGATTCTTAAGGAATTAGAAAGAAATTATGAAATTATTTTTATTTCTTTTTTCATAGTTACATTTTATTTGAATTATCCTAAGATAGTTTTCATTATCTTTAAAAATCTTTACTTACTAAAGATATAGTGTTTATTTTATTTTTTCAGAGATAACTGTTTCTTTCAGTGAATCGCCAATTGTTGTGACCAGCAACAACCCCCCTTTTTATTTAATATTAGTAATAATACTAAATAAATGGGGACTCTTGGTTAAAAAATCCAAAAAATCAATTAAGATTTGTTTTCCTTTTCAAATAAAACTTTCTATCATAAATTTAGAGAAATCCCTTAGAAAGAACATTAAGAAACACTTAAATTTATGATAGATTACAATAAAATTGTTCTTTAAACAAAATACTACACCCATCACAAAATGATATATATCTTTTATAAACTGAAAATGAGATTTTGCGCTTTTGCGATAATGCGATCCCAAAAAAGCCTATACAATAAACATATTGGTAGCAAGATCGCATAGCGCAGAAAACAGAGATGTTAAATGAATATCTTTTGCGCTGTTTACCATTTTGCGCTTTTGCGAGATTTGCGATATGCGCTATTGCGCAATTTCCGCTTTTGCGCTATTTTACATAACTGCGATGGCTTCGTTTTGCGATATTGCGATATTGCGACATTGCGATATTGCGATATTGCGCAGCAAATCGCAGATCGCAATGTCGCAGATTCATGTAGGCGCGTTGTCCAAAGGCAATATTTCCATATATCAAATCTGTTATGCGCTTTAATGTTTATATTAAATGATTGGATTGACAATTAATGGTAAATGAGATTTGGTTTTGATTGAAAGTGGTTTCACGATTAAAATATTATATTTCATCCGCCTTCACATTTAAAACAGTCTCATCACCTTTCTCATGCCATTACTCTCATTTAACTCGTAAAACACAGGCACGAAGGAGAAAACATCTATACAAAGCTTTCACTAAACACTATGGGTAAGAAGGAGAAGAGCTCGAATTCTGAAAACAGAGAAATGGCTTCGCTGTATGCAGACACCGCTTGTAATAAGGATGCCGGTATATCCACTTGGGAAGGAATGTATAATCTGTTAGAAGAAGAAAATCTTGTGGTGATGAAAATCGTGGCTACAGTAGGTTCTAGTAACACATCTGAAGCAACCCTCAAAGAACTGGCTTGTTCATTTCTCCATAGGAAAGCAGCAAGGCCAAGGATTCTCCCATATACGGACATGGTGAAATGGGTGCTGGACAGCACTGATATTTCAGACAGGCAATTTAGAACTCCATCTCAAGAGCTAATCGGGTCGTTCACCACGGAAGATGTGAGGCTGATGTATAAATTGCCGGAACCTCATGCGACTTATAATAAGCAATTTATGGAAGAATTTTCCAGAGAGCATACGAATTTGTCAGAATGCACACAGGAATGGACCAAAAGAGATGAACCATTGAAGAAAAACAAACACGGGTGGACAGTACCAAAAAAGGATGTTCTAGACGCTGTTCACAAGTTCAAATATCCAAGTGGGCAAATTGACACAGTTTCTACCACAAGATAAGGTATGTAAGTTTGCCAAAATTATCCTCTATAAAACTTTTAGAAGTTACTAAAGAAGCTGTTGGAGGTCAAGAGTTCTCAGAGAAACATAAAGCTCTTCTTGAGAAAAGTCGGGAGTCGAAGAGACTTGAAATAACTGTAAGACAAAATGAGGAAACATTGACCAAATTCAAGGCACTTAATGCTGAGCAAGGAAAAAGATGTGGAGCATGTTCGGCACAGAGAAAAACTACTGCGAAAGGTCAAATCGATAAAAAAGAAACTACTTTGGCTAAAGTATGATATGAGAAAATGGTGAAGCAAAATCAAGATGAAATTGGGTCAAATACAATATAAAGCTCCAATAAAGTAGCAGGCCAGAGAAAGGTACAGGAGGTACAAAGGTAAACACTACTTCCATCAAATTATTAATACAATAAAGCACTGATTCCTGCAACGTTCCAGATATTCTACATGTATCAATGTAAATGAATGGAGGCAAAAAAGAAAGAGTAAAATCATCCAAGTATTGCTAAGATTAAATGGGACTCATACCGATGTGATGCAGGAAGCAACAAATACAGACATGCTTTCAATGTAATCATCAATGCACAGAAGAGAAGATTTCACCTACGCTTGCTGACTCGTCTTTCGTGACGCTTGAATTCGAAGTTTTATGAATTATTCTCTCAAAAACCATAGATGCCTGTAAGTTTAAAGATCAAGTTCATAGATAGTTAGATTTAGTTTTAATTTTACTGTATTTTAGCCTAGGAAAAGGACGGTCATTAAACCGAATCCTTAATTTTTGTAATAGACTATTTTTAGATTTAGCTAAGTAGTATTTAAACCCTTCTCATGCATTTAGAGAAGGGGTCCTGGATCTAGAGGGGTCCTGGATCTTGATATTTTTTGACTTGGAGATACATTGCATTCATTGTCTTATATATTTTAAAGAGATCATCTGCATTTTTATGAATTAATAAAGTGTTACATTTGTATTTTGGAACTGATTTTTGCACGAGTACTCTCGGATTAGAGTATCACATTGCATTTGAAAGTCTTCAAGATGAATGAGGTATTTCTATCCTTTCACCGTTGATTTCTTTTGTCTTATGATATTCGCTTTAAAATTGCTATCATTTATATATATTTGTTTTCACAACGCTTCCTTTTATATATCATTTCTGAGTATAATTGAAACGTTATCTTTCATAAGTATATATAGATGGTATACAATGATGAATGCAATATGCTAATACAACTCTATTTAATTTCTTAAACAGAGTTATCTTTATTTGTTTCTGCACATTTCAATTTAAATAATAATACAGTTTCATGGTTATTGTTAAATTGGAACAATCTTAAGTTGTATTCACATATAATTACCCGGGTTAGTGCTAGAATTTCTTTATCAATATTTATTTTAAATTAGATAGTTTTATTTCAGTTAATTTAGTCCCATTTCCACCCATCCAAACCAATCCATTTAGTTATAAGGAAATTGGTCCTTTAAATCCAGTCGGAGCCACCATACCAAACGGAAAAGGAGCTGTCTTAAGGTCCCGACCGGGTGGTTTTCCCCGATGTTTGAAGCACAGATTTTCTAGGCTTCAACATGGCCATGCATAGCTAAATAGGAGAGAACACCAACTTGGTTTTTCCCAATGCCTCCAAATTCTTTCTCGAAAAGATATTTACATCTAATCCCAAATCCAATGTAGTGTCTTTAATATGATACCCAAAAATTTTGGAATGAATGTGAAACTCCCTTCTTGTCCTTCTCTTGTTGCAGAAGACACATATGGAATGGAACTCATGCAAGCTAGTGGAAATAGGCCTTTTTGAAAATTATTCATCTTTGACAACAATTTTAAGATTTTTGCGCAATTGGCCAAATATTTCCTCTTCACTCATAATATGCAGAAACAATTTAAGCCACTCCATGACAATCTGAGATTCCCCTTTCGAAGATCAAGGACTCTTTATTTATCCTATCTCTTGCTATTCAACCTATGGGTTGTAAGAAGAAACCAAATTCCTAAAAATTCCTACAACATCCTTGTAATACTTTGTATTTTGGGTGGGTCATAATACTTATTTGGAGATGCAGTATTTATTATGGTAGGTTTCTCTGATACCTCCTTGTCTTCTCCAGTCCATATTCCTCCTCCAGTGATAGTATTAATATTCAGTTGAGGGATTAATTCTTTTTATTTAGCTTTTTGATTGATTAAATTAGTTCCCTTTTTCCTATTGCGCTCTTCCTAACGAGAAATTAGTTGGAGACAATATTTAGTCATCATGGGAAATATGGCCCTCTTGATCATGGTTGTAGCATTGAATAAATCAACATCCCATTCCTAGATCACCCACCCCCCCTTTGGCCACTTCCTCCTCATCGACAAGGAGATTTATTAACGTGAAATGCGGTCTGATCCAAATGATTGGACATAGCATCCAAACCTCAGCATTGGTCTATATGGTTAGTCGAAGACCGAAAAAATCACAAAATTATTGTTTGGAATATTGGAATACTTCTTAAAAATATGAAAAAGACAAGGTGCATGTCCATAAGGGAAAAAAGTCTCACAATATTCATTAGCGAATGTACCTTGATCATTGGGAAACACATGATACTAAGTATGTACCTAATAAGAAACACTTGTGGATACTTGTAAAACTCCGACACTAGGTCGTGGAGGTGGTGCAGGTGGTCCCATAGCCATAGTAGAAGGGCATACATTCCATAACCTTGGGAATTCAGTAGTATGCTGCCCTTCAACATAGAAATTAGTGAAACAAACATGTGGATTCAGAGGTCACATGGAATGCATATCCTTCAATCTCTCTATTAAATATGCAATCTGATGTTGTAAATCAATGATAGTAGGTTCACTAAAGTAGTACCTACAGTATACTCATGAGGGTATCCCACTATTGCCTCAATATTCATAGGTTATTCCACGACATCTTATAATATGTTGATCTTTCTTTGTGTCAAAGGATTTATAGTTAACGACAACAAATATTTAATAAACCAATCTCTTTGATGATGAGGATCAATAAGATAAGTTAATTTCCAAATTTTATCTTTAAATTGTTGCATGCACTCCCGTGCAGTCTCTTTCTTTGGCTGTTTGATATCCCATAAATCTACTAAACCATGTTGATACTGTATAAAGCGAATTATTTAGTAAATCCTCATGGAATTATATCACAGCTATCCGACCACCTATACTACTTGACAGAATCATCAGGCACATGTTAGAGATTCTATGAAACTCAATTATTCTAGTAACTTGGATTTCATATAGTCCTGGATGGCCTCAAGGCATATTAGATACAAATGTTTTCTAGTTTTTATCCTTAGTCGAGAAATCAAGGTACAAGAATATCAACTTCATATCTTCTAAATGAAAAAATGAATAATCTAGTTTTTATTGGTCATGTGGTAAAGAAGAGAGAGAACACCAACTCTATTTTTTCCCAGCGCTTCCAATGTTTTTCTCTAAAAATATATTTAGACATTCGAATCAAATCCAATGTGAAAATTTAATGTGATACCAAAAATTTTAATGAATGTGAAATTTCTATCCTTCTTATCTTGTTATGAAATATATTTATGGAATGAACCTCATGTTAGCAAAATATGCATTTTTGAAATCGACTATCTTTGATAACAATTTAAAGCTTTTGCAGAATCACAATAACTATCAATACCTAGTACAAGAGAAAACAATTTGGTTTTCACCCATGAGTCTCAGATTGCTCCTTGCAAATGTCATAATTTATTTATCCGTCTTTGCTATTCCTACCAGGTTGTAAGAAACTAAATCTGGTACCTCAAAACATCCTTGTAATACTCTGTATTTTGTGTGGGCCATAATACTTATTTGGAGATGAAAGATTTATTATTGTAGGTTTCTCTGATACCTCCTTGCATTCTCCAGTCCATTTTCCTCCTCCAGTGATAGTATTAATATTCAGTTGAGGGACTGATTCTTTTTATTTATATTTTTTATTGATCAAATTAGTGCCCTTTTTCCTGTTGTGCTCTTCTTAACGAGAAATTAGTTGGAGACAATTTTTAGTAGCATTTGTGTTTACCTGTTAGTAGGAACACGAATGAATCCTTGCTAATGGATATTCATCATGGGAAACATGGCCCTCCTGTACACGGTTGTAGCATCAAATAAAACCTATTCCTCTAGATCCCCCTCCCCTTGCTCACTTTCCACTCACAAGGAGATTTTGTTGTTTTAGCACCGATCCAAATGATTTAATACATAATCCAACCCATTTATTCATATGTTAGTCAAGACTTAAAATTAAAATTATTGTCATATTAATACTTAAAAAATGAAAAAGACAAGGTAATGCCCATAAGGGAAAAAATCCACAATATTCATTAATAATGTACCTTGATGATTAAAACACATGATACTAAGTAGATGTAGCCCTATAAGGAACACTGTATACCTAAAATCAATAAAGAGTCGAGGTGGTCCCATACACAGTGGTAAGGGAGCAGACCACAACCCTTGGGAATCAGAAAGGATGCCTTTCAACATAGAAATACAACCAAACATGTGGATTCGTAGGTCACATGGTATACATCTCAATCTTCTGCACAAATATGCATCCATGTTGTAACAATGATAGATCAATATAAAATTTCTACAAGATAATTTCATGAGGGTATCCTACCATTGCCTGGACCTTTCAGGTTATTCCATCGCATCTACATATGTTGATCTTTCTTGCCAAATATTTATAGTTAACAAACAAATCTTTTAATAACCCAATCTGATGATGAAAACTAACAATATGTTAATTTCCTAATTTCATTCTTAAAATCATTTACAAATTCCCATAAAATTTCTTTTCCTGTTGTTTGATATCCCATAAATCTACTAAACCATGTTGATATTTGTGAGGAAGTTTAAATTATTTAGTAAAATCTCGTTTAACTATATCGTTATTGATCAATCAATCTGTACATCATAACCATGAGTGATTTTTGTTATATAGCTCTATGAATATAATTTATTCTTTATAAATTTGGGTCCATAGCCTCCTATATGGATTCATAGAGCAAAATATTTTTCTGCATATTTTTCTCCCATTTGAGAAATCATGCAATCAAGGAATGATCCTACCTACTCTCCATATTTCTTATTTAATTGTGGGAAATGATAATTTTAAGAAATAAAAAATATTGTGGAGTCTAGACATAAACATCATTTTGGAACTATGAAATCCACTAGAGCTATAAGTTGTGTATTTACTATGAACTTTCTAAAATTTTATAGTTTTAATTGATTTTGGAAAGAAAATTGACATGATTCTGATAAAGTACTAGGGGTATATTAGGGAGAGAATTAGTTTCATTCCTGCTTTGTGGATTGCTACTTATGGGGACTGAATCATCTTCAAAGAATCATTGTCTCATCGTCAAATGCATCTCTTCATCTATGAGAGTATTTATATTATTCATCACATCTCAATGTCTAGGAATTTTTAGCATCTGGATTCCTTTCGATTCCTAGTGGGCTCCATTTCCTCTATGTTTCTCCTATCGCATCTCCTCTAGCTCCTCCTATTCCACTAGAATAATATCCTTCTCATACTTAATTATTTTGATTCTCTATAATATCCATTCTTCTGCACCATCAAATTTCTCAACACTTCACCTATCTGTTGTAAATCTCTTCTCCTTCTCCTAGTATCTCCTAACTTCTTCACCTGCCACTCATCAACCATCTATGCCCTTCTAAGTGCCCTAAAATCCAATTCATTCTTAAAATCCTTTGCATCCATCACAACCTCCCATCATCTTCCACAATTGATAAAAATATCTCCCCTAAACCCTACCCCTAGTACCTAGGGATTTATGTTTCCATGTTAGTTTCTTGGAATGGAAATAATCACTCTTTGAGCATAAGAACCTTGATCCACAAGGATATTTATTTTAAAAATATCCCTTCCAACCCATACTTAAACACTTATTTATATTTGGAGAAGGATTGTGGTTCTCCTCAGAAAAATAAATAATGTAACCTTCCAAAGTCACTTGGACCCAAAATTAAACAACTCTGGTTAACTTAGTATCTAGCTGGTGCAGTGCAGAAAAAATTAGCTATGGTATAGTTTCTGAATATTTAGCCATGACTTCCAATTCCTTCTTTGAGCCACAATATACTCAACCAATTATATATTTCTTCCGTAATTTATTCCATAAAATATCGTACTGATCACATGTAGGTTCTGCAAATAGGATTTCCTTTGTAACCCAATCTAAGTTATTTTGTCTCAAGTGATCTTATTGTAGGATAAATGAATCATGCTTCTCATACCACCCTTATTTAATGTTATCCTTGAGAATCCTTGACACCATTATCTAGATCCCCTCATATTTCTTAGGGTCTTGACAACCGAGCCATTTGTTAGCAAATTTTTTTGTCGTGTAGACCTAGGGTTCAACCATTGGTTGCCAAAAAAGGACCTCGTCATAGTCTAGCACAATGTTGACATTTTCATTCCTCTTTGAAGGAGAAAATCCTCACCTGAGGTGTTTCGATAGTTCTCAAATGTTACTGGAGATTTTATATATTGTTGGAATTCTCATCATTACATGCATTGTTCATTAGTTATTTAAGTATATAGGAAACCCAACTAACCTTGCATGTAGTACACGAATATAGAGCAGATTACTTGATAAATAATTGCAATTTTTTTAAAAGGGGATACATAATATGATAATATTCAAGCACAAAATAAGTAATGCTAACCCCACAACATTCTCGTTATATTATATCAGAAGTTAATCCATTGCAATTCATGTCTTCGAATGATGTGCAAGATTTGATTCATAATTTCTTCACAGTTAGATGGAACAGATTGGATTAAACTAGAATGCATGAAAAAATATTTCAAATATAATTATGAAATCATGTCAGCATAACTCTCTCTCTATTTTCTCTCTTCGTCTTGATCTATGCGAATTTTATATATTTTCTCTACTATTTTGATCCTGATTTCTTGATTTAGTCCAACTTGATACCTTTAATGAAATCGAGGTGTTTTGGTCCACTTCTACTTGATTCTTTCAAAAATAACACTTATATCCTTCTTATGCAACTTTGACAAATCCCAAGATAACCTTCTTCTTTATTCGCTTGTCTCTTTATCCTTTCTAGTCTCGCTTTCTTTACCTTTTTCCATTTACTTTTCTTGCTTCCAATAGTCATCTCTTTGACTCCTTTCATGCCAAAACTTGATTAAAATTATCGAAAAACAAAGGACCCAAAACTAACCATTTTCCCACTAGAAATTCTTACCACTTGTTTTTATGGTGTGGAGTATAACTACTACCACTGAAAATGATGATATGAATTTCCTCAGGTACTTTGCTTCCCCAACAAAAATCCTAACCTCAGAAACATTAGTAGGAACAAAAGGTTTCATGATAACCTGCATCTTCTCCAAATATCCTGATCTCATTGCTCATGGCCAACATGGAGAGATTCATATTACGAATTATATATGCAACTTGTGCTTCCATATATGAAAACCTCTCCTCTATAGGATCATGAGGGTCATTCACAGATTCATTGGCCATGATTGGGGTTTTACGACTTTTGGTGTATATGATATACATTCCATGTAAATCTCCACAATATACCCAAATAATCATGATCGGATACCAATATGAGTCGTAAATTGTAGCAAATATTCCATTGTACAGTTTGTCACAATAGATCTAATAAAACTATATTTAAAAAACTGAAATATACACTATAAGGGTTTTACTTCTCTTTAGGTTTTTGGATCTATATATTACTATTAACTGCGTATACATGTTAATTAAAATTATGCATAAAATAGATAAAAATGAAATACAAAAATCATATACCACAATTTGACACAAGATATAACTTGGAAACCCTTTCGATAGAAAACCCAGATGGAAGGTGAGGCCGCTTTGAGTCTCTTTCTCTGAATAGAAAATGGTTGCAAATACAAAGAAGTATGGCTTGTGGCTTGTGGGCTAATATTGTTCACACATACTCTCAGTATACTCTATATCCTATACACGTTGGTTATTTTCTCTCATCTATGGAACAAATTCACTCGAATGAATGGAACCCCTTTTCCTCCTAGTAGCCTTGTTATAACACAACCTGATGACCTACTAGTGGTTAGGTTTGACTACCTCAACTCTTAACCAAAGTTACAATATGGCCTCTTCGAGAGTATTATTCATCATAATCATGTGTCTAACCCCTATTCCATGAATAATAGGGGCTGACATGGCATCCTCTCAAATTATGGTGGTGAAAATAGGGAGGTCAACTTATGAGTGGCATAAATTTTGCATACAAACTCTAATTGATGTGATTATTATGTCGTTCGAAAGGCATATGTGTGTAGAATATGGAAAAAAGGAGTGGGGCTATGTTGGCATAGTTTTAGCCCCCTAAATTGTAGTTGGATGCCTCAAAAAATTCTTGAGAGGTTTCAGACCCCAATTCTCCAAATTCAACCCCACCGATAGATATGGTGCTCGAATCTGATTCCTCCAATTGTCCACTTTGAAAGCATTGAGATGGATGACAAACACTATAATGATCCAATCCAGATCATCTAGTTGACCAATAACGTTTATGGCGGGGCATCCTTTATTTTCCTTGTAAGCCTTTGAGACATTCTCCTTTGATGAATTTGTTATATATGGTAAAATATTTAATTTCTTGGAGTATAGGTATTTTTACACATAGATTCTTTATTTCTCCTAGAAATTTAGCCTCTTTTAGGGTGTGTGTTTTTTGGGTTGTCAAACTTTAAGGATAGCGATGATATTTTGAATTATATGAGGCATATGATCCTCCTTTTCTTTCTTAGGATATTCACTTGAAGAAGATGGGTGGACATTTGGGAGAAACTTCCCTGACCTAAGGTTGATTTCTTATATTTCTATAGAATAGGTATAATAAGAAGTCTCTCTACTATAAACATGTTAATTCTACTTATTTTTAGGATTATTATTTGGTTGAGTAGGAATACGAGGCTTTTTTGGAGTAAAATTAAGGGGTACATGTTGTTTTTGAGGAGCCATTAGAGTAGGTGGTTGGGCCACCTAAGGCCTCCTCCCTTGTGGTGGATTACCCCATTGAGGAGGTTGGTTGGAATATGGTCTGAAGGGATGATCAATAGGTTGAGGAGGATATGGCTAAAGAGTGTGTATGGGCCAAGGAAAATGGTTAGGATGGGACAAAGGCTAATATTTATTATTGTAATTAGGATTGAAATTAGAAGGGAAGTTCATACCTTGTTAAAATTTTCTTGGAGCTTGGGGTATTTTCTAATTGACAAAGAATCCCTTCTCCATGCTCCATTTTGCTCCTTGGTAAATAGCCTTCAAAATTTGAAGATATGGGCACTTATTACTAGAGTAATTTTCTTCACATATGGAAACAAATTCTATTACATTCAACGGAAATTCCTTCCTAGGGTATCTCTTAGTGCATTGGGGGGAAAACATAACCAAATATTTCTTCTTCTTCTTCTTCTTCATGTTTTCTTTTGTTCTACAAAGTATCCATCTACATAGAAAATGTGTGTAACATTTTAACTTTCATGTCTTCTAACATACCTCCTCTTTCATTTTTAGTAAGCATAGAGGACAAAGAAGATATGATCAAACTCTTCCACACTTTACCTCTTTTTCTAGTGGCTCCCAAATTATTTTTAAAAACCTTCTTAACATCATCATAGGCGAGCTGGTAGATATCTCTTTTAGCCAGTAAATTGAGAGTTTCCATTAGATATTCTATGACTCCCCTTAGTAATACAAGCTTTAAGGAGTCTAGTTCCAACATGAAATTATATGCCCTTATATAACTTAGCTGGAACATTTCCTCATAGTCCTCTAAAGACTAATTTTCCCTTTGAACCATTCTGAGAATCTAATATATGGTGTCCCTTTCTCTATATTAACATTGATACGTATTGTTAAAAACTTGTTTCATTTGATTCCAAGTCATGATACTATTACCTTCAAGGCTCATGAATCATCGAAGGGATACATCCTTTAGGGTGGAAGCAAGAAACTTGATCTTCTACTCATCTATGGTGTAGTCATAAGTTATGCACAAAAAAATAAACTCAAACATAAAGGTATTATGATTTTCTATGATTTTACCCTAGAAGTGTGGAAGCACAAATGGGTAAATATTTTTCATTTTTCCTCTTCATCTATCTTTATAATGAGGAATATAAACACTTCAGGTTTTCTTTCTTCAACCATAGTAGTGGTAGGGGTTGAATGATTTTATTCTCCTACAAGATCCTCAAATATCATTTATTTCACACACTAAAGGGCCTTAAAGGTACCTACAAATAGGGAAGGAGGCTTATAGTCAACTAAAAAGGTTTGGCTACTAGTAGAAGTGGGGGTTCTTGTTAAAAAATTTCATATATTGTCCCTAATTTTATGAGGCATGAAAGAAATAAATTATGAATATATATGCATTTATGTGTGTGTGCATGTTTCTATGTGTCTATGTGTTTATTGTTGGACACTAGATAAACCAGTGCTCCCTTTGTGTTTCGTGACATGTTCTTAACTACCTTGTGTGGATCCGTTAACTCTAGCGATGTATCTGTTTACTAACACTTGCGGGTTTTGGTGTAACTACAATTGTGGTTCCAACAATTGGTATCAGAGCTAAAGGTCTGGAGTTCGAATCACACTCGACTCACGTTGGGGAGGAGATTATTGTACATTGGATAAAACAATGCTCCTCGTGTGTTTCATGACATGTTCTTAACAACATATCATGGATCTGTTAACTTTGGAAATGCATCTATTTACTAACACTTGCAGGTTTTGGTGCAACAAAAGTTATGATTCCAACATTTATATTTTCTGAAATGATGCTAAAGTTTTTTCATTTTTTAGAAGAAAAAATAAAAGGAGTGAATCAATCAAAGAAAAAGGAAGTACATAATTTAGACCTCCCATGAAACGACACTAAAAATTGATGGCCCTCATTATAATAGCAAAAATGGTACAACTCCCAGGGTTTCAAATTTAAATATCAACCCAAGGTCAGTATTGTATGTGTAGGAGGAACTATGTTCTTGCTCTTTCATTTCTTATATAGGTGGGAGGTACTCGAGTGGAGGTTAGATGAACAAAATTAAACCAGGTTAAGTTTCTAGACTAAGTTATCCTATAGGAAAGTATACTTGTAGAAATTAAAATGGTACACACTTATGTTATTTTCATCAAATGAAAAACACACTTTCTAGAAATAAAAGATTCAAAATATGAAACATAAATTGCAGAAAATACCACTCGGAAAGAAATTTGATGAAATAATTTATTGGAAACTTTATTAGGTATTATATTCTTCTAAATTCCACCATAAACATCACATACATTTTTTAATACATTAGGAGGTTGAACCAATCATTTATTGGTAATATGGGAAAGACAAGTGGACTATATGTGGGTTGCTACATGATTATTTGTTTTTATATAGGAATATTTTGACGAGCCTGCAACATAGTTAGAGCACAAACATAAGATGATGGAAGTAGGTAGTAATGATGGAGGATGATGCCATTCAAATTTTAAAGGCTTGGTAAAATTTAATCCAAGCTATATCATCATAAAACCAAGTCATGTCTGTCTTGTGTAGCCATAAAATCAATTGAACAAAAAAACAATAAATTATAAAATTTATAGAACAAATGGAATATAAGGGAAAAATATCTAGAAATGCATCAATTATTGATATTATTGATCAAGAAGGCTAGAATCCTACATAAATTACCTAGAAAGAATAATTTCTCCTGAAACCACCTACTTAATTATCCACAAAACCACCAGACTATAATTTATAGAAATGTTATTGTTAGAAGCTAAAAAATACAAATGCAAAGCATAATATCAATATAGGTATAAGAGGAATCTAAATCTCCCAGGGTGGACCCATCCCAATGATGCTCAGAGTCCTTAAAGAAGAACCAAGCTAAGAGCTAAAATAGAGAACTATTTCTATTAACTAAAAATTTGTTCCTACATTACAGGACTGCAAAAATTTCTTAGGAATACAAAGTTCCTAATATTACTTATTTACTTGCTATTTTACTCTACCTCCAAAGACCAATTCGAGCCTCTTATTCATATATCAAGTGGGGAGAAACCTACTTGAGAGGAGAGTTTCATTTCCCTCAAAATATCCTAACAAAAAAGGATCTTTTCCAAATCCAACTTGTAGTGATATAAGTGTGTATTAAATGCCATGAACTAGTCTAATTTTAGTATTCTTGTTGTTATCACTCTCCCCAACTTCCTAGGGCTAACAATAGGATTGGAGAAAGGTAACCACAGACCAAATTTAAGTCAAGTAGTTAGCCCTACCTTGACAAAAGAGGGCTCTCTCTTTGTCACTTTAAACAGTAAAATGAATGGTTGAGTATCATAATATTTTAGGGTAGATATGTAATCTTAAATGAGTAAAATTTGTTTGATATTTTGAATTTTGGATAGGAAAGTCGGTGAATGGACTGTAAATGAGATTTTTAGGTCTGAACTTCGAGGTGAACCTGCAGTGAGTGTGTGAGACAAGATAGGTAGTTTGGAAACATATAAATCAGTCATTGAATATAGGATGAATATGGATTATATATTGAATGAGCACTCATGTGAATTCATTCAATTTAAGAAGAAAATAAACATAATATGGTGAATCTTGTCTAAAACAAAGCATGCATAACATGAATTTTTCTCTCAAAATTTCAAGATAGACATATATGAAGAATTAGACATGGAATTAAGCATAATATAATAAGAAAACATGAGAAACACATATGTTCCAAAGCATACCAGAAGTATCTCACAATATTTCTTGCAAATTTGTCTTTGATTTCATTCCACAAACTAGTTACAAGAGCTCCACTGAAAAATATGAGACTATCCAACCCAAACAAGTACAAAAGAGAGTCTAATTATAGAAAATATATACCATGACACCTCATCAGGTCTAAATCCCATCCAAAATGGATCATATATGCAAAATATTAGTCATTTCCTAGTTTCGAGGGAGGTTAGAAAACATTCCCTGAAATTTAGCAACAAACTAGGAGTACTTGTCCCTTATATTAATTACAAATCCCATCATAATAGGAGGGAAAAATCAACCTAATAAGTGTAATTATAAATCATAGCCTCGAATTTGTGACCATTTCTGAGCTTGATAAGTGTAATGAGGGAATCCAATGTTGATATGTGACAATTATGACTGAAGAATTTAAAAACAAATTGTAGAAGCGTAACAAAACTTTGGAGGCTCTTTTGAAGCACTTTGAGAAGTCAAAATCCACTTCTCAAAGAACCGTCAACTAGCCGTGTGTGTCTAGTTTCTAGAACATCTTGATTTTTTCAAAATGGACCACGGGGAGGCCTTGAAAATTCCATTTTCCCAGGGTCACTCAAAAGCATAACAGAGGGTCCAAAAAGGAGGTAGAAACATGAAAAATAGGTGGTTTTTGAGTTTTTTCTCCCAAATTGCATCTTTTCATGCCAGGAGGGTTACCGATCTATGATGTAATAATAAAAATACATCCATCCATATAAGTAAATCACCATTTGGATGCCTCCAAAACATAAATTCATAAGTGTTTGTTACCCTTCTGCAATGAAAAATTTCCAGAATTCTTCCAAAAATCATGTAAAATACCAAAATTCCTCCAAAGTATTCTAAATTGGTTCTTTTACACCTGAAAGAGATAAAATAAAAAGGTAATGAAGCTTCAGCCAATAAATCCAAGATGTCCTCCTTGAGCTTCAATTGTGCCTCTTTAAGCCTCTTTTTGACTTGTTTTAGCCTTACTTGAGAAATGGTATCCCTAGTACGATAATGACTTGTCATGTGCCTTTGTAGCTTGTTATCCTTTTTAGATTTCTACAATAACTTCTCCATATGATTATTAACTCTTGATAGCCAAAGCTCTCTATTCTCATTGATCTCCATGGAAATCAACTCATTGAATGTCAACTTTTCAGATTGATGAATTTGATGTTTCTCTCACTCCAATGCCCTTTGTAGGGCTCTTGTTCTTAGTATTTTTTCATGTGCTTCAGGCTCCATCTCTTGCAATTGGTAAATAAAAAAAATATTCTTGCATTTACCTCTGTTTTCCTCCATATCTTATTTGTATTTACTTTGGAGGAGTTGATTCACTTGCAATTGAAAATTTTCCCGCTCAAGGAAAGTAATTCAAGATTGGGCAATGGAGAAAGCCTCTTTCCACTCTGTAATCATTTTATCCTTCTCTTTGATGATGTCTTCAGCTGATATAACCTCCTCATGTTCTGATACCACAAGATCCATTGGCACTGAATCATTATGCCGATGAAAAAGAGGTTGTTCCTCTATCTGAGATTTCTCATCATGGGTTCCAAGTGTAAGAAATATCCTGGTAGGCTTAGGCACAAAAACTTGTCTCCTCCCTCTCTCATATGTATGAGAACATCCCACAGCTGCAGGGACATATGAAATATTGAAATGTGTGATAGAAGCACCAAAATCCATTGGCTATGGAAATGATGTAATAGGAAAGACAGAAAGCATTGCCCATAACCTCTCCAAGAAGTCTTCCCATGTAATGTTTATGGAGGACAAGTGATGCAGCACAATGAGCTTGATAAGGCCATGATGAAAGAGACTAGTATGATGATCTTCCCTTCTTCTCTAAACCTTCTCAGCCATCTTAATCAAGCTCTTGTATAAATAATGAGGTAGATCAAATGTTTTGACTCTGGTAAAATTCATCAAAGGCCTGATGTGATACTTGTATAGCCTGAAGAATATTCCTTCGCATGTAAAGTAATTCATTATAAACATCATCAGATTAGCATAATTGATTATGAGGTTTCTAAAAGGATAAATAAATTTTGGATCATCCCTAGTATGAGGCTTTCCAAACTACTTGTAGTTATCAATGTCAAGATACATACCCTTGAACCACTGCTCTCCATGAGAAAGGATACCTGTAGCTGAAGCAATTATGTTAGATTATAAGCTGATATCAATACCTAAAAGAGTGACCTTTCCCATATTTTAGCTGGTTGAAAAAGGGCTAGACAATTGAAGATGATACCCTTCTTCCATAATCCTTTCACAAAATGTTAAGCACTGAGTTCTTTGAAAGCATATTCTAGCCAATGGCGAAGCATTAATTTTATGCATGGTGAATGGCTCAAGTCTGATATGGCATCCTCATTTGAAGCTCTTCTTTTCACTTTACATGGTGTTGGTCATTGGGATGATGAAAACCCTACGATGTCAATGAAATGAGTGAATGAGAATGGAAATTTGGAAATTTGTGTATGAAGGTTTAAGTTTGGTGGATGAAATGGAGGGTCTTGAAGCTGAGAAAAATTCTAGAAAGTTTTGAGTGGGTAGTGTTGTGTGTCGCCTTCAAGTTCAAGGTGGAATGAGAGAAAATGGATGAGTGGAAGGTGTCAAAATGTCTAAGACACACGAAATTCCCAGTTTTAACTGTGAGAATAGCATATGCAATAGTAAGGCAAGTTTGTGAGGTGAAAAAGGGGTGATGGGGTTGAGTGAAAATTATGACAAAAATTCAGTAAATAGGATGGTGTCTTGTCTCCATAATGAAGGTTGAATGAAGAAAAATGTAGGACTTTAAGTCATTGAAATCCTCAAAACATAATCATTTCCCAATTTTGGTTGTGGGAAAAACTAGTGAAGTAGTTTTTTTGCTTTTTGAGGGTCATTGAGCCGGACAAAAGATTTGATAAACTTTAAGAGGGCATGCTAACACCTTAGCTCCACAATGAAATTGGAATGAGTGAAATGGATAAGTCTAAGCCCTTCAAAACCCTAAAACACAGTCACCTTAATTTTGACAATTTTGACTGTAACTGTGTTAAAATAGTTTAGAATTTTAGGGTTTTAATAGTTTGATTTGATGTCATGGATGATGTGTGGGAATAGGTATATGTAGATGGGAATGGAGGATTTATGTTTAGGTTTTTGTGATAGGTTAGGGTTTATTTCAATGGTATATTAGGGGTTTTAAAAAATAAATGAATATGTGGATAGTGAGGATATGGAGCAGACACAAATGATGTATAAAAAACATGAAAATCTTGCCAAAATAAACAAAGATTGGTTTATTACCTTGTGAAGTAGCTAAGAAATGAAGGGAGGTCGGAATACTTTGAATTTTGTAAGGATTCGGGCTTCCAAAACATCGGAACTAGCCACCTACAGGAGTGTAACGTTGTTTTCTCCAATATACAGAAGCATAACAACAGTGTTCTTCACATAAATGAGCGTAAAAATGGTTTATTGCACTACTCAGAAGTGTAAAAATGTTGCCTCCCTCACACACATAGAAATGAAACACTTTATTTCTTTACTCTTAGAAACATAACAAAGGGTTTCTCCAACACTGACAGGAGCGTAACACTTGATTTCTTCACTCTCAAAAACGTAACAAAGGTTTTATCCAACAAATTTCGATGAAAAAAACGTAACAAAGGGTTTATCCAGCAAATTTCGATGACAAAAATGTAACAAAGGGTTTATCCAACGAATTGCGATGACATAAACGTAACAAAGGTTTTTTTTTTCACCACAAAAATGTAAAATCGTGGTTTTCTTGAGAGTTGTGAGATAATCTTGAGAGTATAGAGGGGTAACCAAAGTAGCTCTCACACATTTGAAAGGGTAACAATAAAATAAGAATGAAGTTTCCTTTCCCATTATAAGCTTTTACAACCTTTACCTTTTCCCTTTGACATTTACATTGTATTTTAACCCTTTTGCAACTTGGAGGATGACATATTAGCTTTTTCAAACGAGGTAAGAAGACAAAATAACACTTTTTGAACCCTTTGACATGAAAGGTGGCTCTTTGGCTCTTTGAGAAAGAAGAGAGGACAAAGTCAACCTCTTTTTTATTCCTTGACACTTGAGATGACCTTCTTAGGCATTTAAAATGAGACATTGCGACAAATTTTCTCCTTTTCATAAGACAACAAGACTGTTTTAAAAAAATTTGAAATCCTTCACCTTTGGACTTTCACATTGGATAGTCAATATTCAAAATAGATAATATGTATTTGAAGCTTTAAATGACAATATTTTTCATTAGACTAAGATATTAGGTCAAAATTACCTTCCTTGGAGCTCTAACAGGGGATGATGACTTTTTTATTCTTTAAAAGAGATAGTGAGACAGACTTTTTCAATTTTCATGAAACAGTGAGACAAAGATGAGATGGTTAAAACTTTATCTTGAAATTTGAGCCATATGAAACAAGAAATATGGCTTTATTTGAATTATATAAACTTTATTTATCCTTCATTAGTGTTTCATGGATGAAATGGAGGATTACTACCTTATGTTCAGTGAAAATTTGAAAATTTTTCCAAAGGTAGGGATGAACCTAGACTTGACCTAAATGAAATGAAATGACATAACCCTAGACCTTTTGAATGATTATGATGGAGATGGTGACCTTGAAACTGATGATGGCGATGAATTTGAAAATGGTGATGATAAATGAAATGAAGGAGCATCATACATGGTTTAGCCTTCTTCAGTGACAAAAATTATTTTTGAGAATTTGTTCGAAAAAGTAAAAATTTTGACCTATGAATTAATGGAAAACAACTGAAAGAGTCATTTTCATCACTGACATATCTGGGCTAACATTAGCTCCAGCTGGGGATGCTAACTCCTTCAGGAGGTGTCAAGAACATCGTAGATCAAGTAGCCTTATCATTGGGTGATGGATTCAAACTGGACTTTGAAAAACTTGAAAAAAATGGAAACTTTGAATAAAAACAATTGACTTGACTCTGACTTGAAAAATAACTGAAACCTTTCAATCTTTTGAAAGAAAACATGAGTTATTGTAGAAGTCTCATGGCCTTCTCCTCGGGCTTCAAACTTCTGCAACAACTTCCTTATTTGCTGGGAAATAAAATTTAAAATGATATGTACAATGACAGTGAAATTATTCTTCAATGATCAAGTTAGATAATGTTTGAGGAACATACCATTGATTGGTCCTCCCAGCACTTCTTTCCTTTCAAAATCCTCTACTATAAATTCTTTGCTTCCTCTGAATGCAGTGATCTTGTAAGGTCCTTTACATAGATTGTCGAACTTCCCATGCTTACTCTTGTCTTCATTCTGGGAATCCTGGCAAAGAACAACATCCCCAAGATTGAAATTGACTGCTTTGGTCTTCCTATCAAAAATATTTTTAATTTTCTCAGGAAGCTTTGAATTATTGCTAAAAATTTTGTCTCTTCACTGTTGTCGATGGATCATTTGGTTGATTCTTCATTGAATTTCATTAGGCTCACTGTCAATCTCTTGCAAAATTTCATCATTGGTACAGCTAGAGAAGAAGGGAACACCGTGTCAAAACCATAGATGAGCTGGAAAGGTTACATGTTGATTGATCTCTTGGTGCTAACTCTATCCGCCCATAGAGCATTGGTGAGTTTCTTGTGCCAATTTATCTTGTTTTCTTGTAGAATATTCTTTATTATGTTCACCAAAGATTTATTTGATGATTCATCAAGCTTGTTTCCCTAAGGATAATATGTTGTTGAATGACCAAGTCTAATGTGATACTTGTCGCAAAAGTAAATCATCTTCTTAGATTTGAAAGCAGTTTCATTTTCAGTGATGATCTTGTGTGGACAAACAAAACTAGATAGAATATTATTATCAAGAAACTGAATGATAACAGTGTCAGTGGCTTGCCTCGTGGGGATGGATTAAATCCATTTAGTGAAATAATATATGGTAGTGAGTATCCATTTGTGCTGAGCTGACTATGGAGGATGAATCTCACCTATGAAATCAAGTCCCCACTATTGGAATGGCGCTTTCACTTCAATTGGTTTAAGAGTTAAAGGTAAGAGATTTCTCTTTCCTTGAAATATTTGACATTCATGACAACTCATGAATGTTTTGTAAACATTAGAAAATAAGCTTGGCCAATATAATCCTTCCCTCAAGATCTTATTATTTGTTGTCTTCCAATAAATATGACTGCCACATTCATCTTTATGAAAATCTGTCATGTTTTTTTCAACTTCTCCTTCAACCAAACAATTCAGCACTCCACTTGGTATTTCCAATATAAGACACCATTAATAATGTAATACTTAAGATACTTTAACTTCAAAGATATAGCCTACTACTTGGAAAGTTGGGAGGAGAATTCAAGTGTTGCAAAACATGTACTATATCAGCATACCAAGGCGATAGAGAGAAAATTTCAGCTACCTCAAGTAATGTTTCAGCATCTTGTTCTTCAGATAATAAACCAATAAAATTGATTTCCAAGGCATGAAGATTTGAATCTGCCATGAGCTTTTCCAAGCCCTGTACTTTGATCAGCTTTGCGGGCTTGATCTCAAATCATACTCTAAGATGGCAACGATCCACTTATCTCACCACCCTTCAAGATCATTCTGTGTAAGCACATCTTTGACAACAACATTTGGAATATATGCAATGACATGAGAGTGTAAAATGTAGACCCATAAGTTCTTAAATGATTTGACTAATGCCAAGGCCTATTGATCAATGATGTTATACTTCAAGTTTGCATCTCTTATGGTTCTACTAAAGAAGGTGATGGGTTTCTCTGTGTTATGATTTTTCTTTTGCATGAGGATTGCAGCAAGAGTATGCTCCAAGTGAAATGAAAAATTAATAAAATCAAGTGTATAATCTGGAATAATGAGGATAGGAGCATGAGATAAAGGAAACTTAGCTTGATTTAATTATTTATTAACCTCTTCAAACCATTTTACTTCACTATCTTTCTTCAGCATGTCAGTAATTTTCCTTAAATGTTCAACAAGATTGGGAACAAACCTTCTCAAAATTTTTATTTTTCCATTGAATAACTGAATTTCCTTTTTTCTCCTAGGATAGTCCAAGGTTTGAATTTCTTCAATCCTTGAAGGATCTATCCTTATTCCATCTTATGATATGATATGGCCCAGCAATTTACCTTCCTCCATAGCGAAAAGACTCTTCTTTGGGTTCAACGATATGCCAAACTTTCTACATTTCTGGAAGATTGTTTTCAAGTGTTGCAAGTGATGCTCATATGTCTTGGAAAAAAAATTGATATCATCAAGATAAATTACCAAAAAGACATCATTTTCATTGGCAAAATCAATGTCCATTACTCGCTGAAAAGTAGCCTCCTGCATTCTTCAATCCGAAAGGAATTTTGGCATACATGAAGGTACCCCACGGTGTTTTGAAGTTCATCTTCTCTTGATCATCTAGGTGAACAAGAATCTGATTATAACCGAAGTATCCATCTAGAAATGAAAGTCTAGAGGATCTAGTTACCCTTTGCAGAATATGGTCCATCTTCGGTAGCAAGTAATTGTCCTTCAATGACAATTTGTTCAGATTTTTGAAATCAATGCACATGTGAATCTCTCCTACCTTCTTCCTTACTAGCACTATATTAGACATCCAATTTGAAAATCAAAGAGGCATAGTGATACCAAAAGTGAATAATATATTTACCTCCTTCTGGATAGAGGGTAGAAACTTGGGATTCATTCTTCTTAGCTTCTGGTGGAAAGGTTTGTGATATGGCTTCAAGGGAATGGTATGTTGAATTATGCTCTTATCATAGAATTTCAGATTAGAATATTCCCAAGCAAATACATTAGAAAATTGAGACATAAGCGCCGCATATTTGCCTTTCATTTATGCACTCAAATATTTTGAAATTTTTACCATTTTTGACTTTTCCAGAGTGCCAAGATTTAGATCTTCCACTCCCACTTTTGTCGGTAACATGGTCGGTTTGCGTGCAACAACATATTGATCAAAAATATCTTCCAAAGGTACCAAACCTCTTGGAATGGAGTTATCTTTCATCTGAAGCACTTGCATCTCTGCTACATGGATTTCTTGGTCATCTTCATAGCACTGGTTGTCCATTTAAGAATTTCCAAAGTCTTCTTATGTCTGCAAGAAGTTGCTGATCTGTTTATCGTCTTGAAAGACTTGCCAATACTGACCATTATCTAGGAAAATAGGGCGGTGTTTTACATTTATCTCATACTTATTATTAGGATACAATGGATTTTTGAACATGCTCATTGAAATGGCTAGATAATCAGCAATAACATTGTTGTCTCTTGGAATCAAAGATAAAGTGTACTCAGAAAATGTCTTGAGGATGTCTAGCATTGTGTTTCGGTAAGATCGCATCCTTCGATGCTTGTTTTGGTACTCCCCTTTGACATGCTTTATCACTAACTCAGATTCACCATATACAGAAATCTTCTTGGCACCCAACTTCTTGAGAATCTTCAAACCGCCTATCAAAGCCTCATATTCAGCTTTATTGTTTGAACATTCAAATGACATCTTGTAAGAGGAAATTTGAATATCGGGATGGATGCTTAATAAATTATTTAGAGGGTTGTGAATCCACACTCCAATTCCAGCCCCTTATTTGCCCAAATCTCCATCGAAGTCCATAGTCCACAAACTCCTTCCATCATCTAGAAACTACAAATTGAATGGTTGAACTTTGCTTGTTGTTTGAGAGACCTTTTTTGTACCAAAAAATTTAGATTCTTTCATTGTTTCATTACTTTTTTGAGGTGATACACTCAGCTCCAAACCATTTAGCTCCTTTTTAAAAATTTCTACATTTGCCAATTCTAAAACAGAATTTGAAAATTCAGAATTTTCTATAATTTATTCGATCAAAACTTCAGAAGATGCTGAACATTCATCATTGAACAAGAAAATGACTCTAAATATGTATGAAAAACATGTATAGGATGGTTATTTGGCTTTTCTTGGCTATTGATCAGGTACTTCATCTTCCTATGTTGTCCAAAGATGGGAATGGTAGCATAAGAAAAATCAAGTTGTGACCGAGAAAGTAGAATTCCATATCTGGGTGGGATATTAGCCACAAAAACGTCCATGAGGACATTCTTGGTTGGGATTTTCTCTAATGACAAAACTAGGTCTTTGATAAGGTCAAGACATTTCACCCTCCCTAAATCAAATGAATAAAGGTCATGATAAGGTCTTCCGATGTCCAGTCATAATCTTTCCATAATGTCCTTGGGCATGAGGTTGTGAGAAGATCTAGAATCAAGCATGGCTTTATGAATAATGAAGTCATGGATTTTTACGCTTAGGTAAAATGAAGGGACTTCACTATATTATAATTCACCATCGACAACAGGACCAAAAATAAGCTCAGGGTGATCATCACTCTCATTAACCATATTGGACATTTGATCAACTCGAAGGAACTTAGTAACTTGAAATTTGTACTGATCATTCTTAACTATTTCAGTTAGAGGAATGGATACTTTCAACTTGGAAATTTAATTTTCAAGAGAAAACAAAGCATAATTTTTTTCTACCTCTTTCAATGATGCATCTTTTTTATCGGGCTAATCTTTGTGTGAAGACTCTTTCTTCTATCCTCCTTCTTGGACTTATTTATCCTTCCTTTGACCTCTATAAGAAGCTTCATTTCCTTTAACATTATTAGGAACAATAATTACCTTGTCTTTACTTTGATTCAGGGAAACAACTTCTTTGGGATGAGCATATACTTGAGCGTTCTATTTTTTCTGATTAGAGGTTATAGGAACATTCCTATTCCTCAAGCCATACTGTCTCTGCACTTGAGAAAGAGCATTATGATATCCCCTTTGATAATCTTCCATGCACAATCATAATATGTTATCATTTGAAAAGACAAATTGTTGATTATCAGGTGCACAAATTTCTGCAGAAAATTGATCTTCTTCAGTGAGGAAAATAGGTTGTTGATTTTCCTTAATTAAATGGTTCTAGCAAGAAATTTCTTCTTCATCAAGACATTCAGTATAATTCTCTTGAAATGGAGTGTGAATTTTTGGTTGACTTTGTTGATCGTGATCCTTCCGTTCCCTTTGCTTGATCTTGTATTAGGGCTGCTGATTTTGACCCCTGAAATTGGAATTTTTAATGGAGGGTTCAGCTTGTCGATTAGCGATGGACATTTTATCCATCATCTTCTCCATGGTCTTGATCAAGGTATCTAATTTTCCTTCTAATGAAGTGGATTTTTCTTCTTTGATATTGACTCTTTTTTTTTTCTTGATTTTAGACTTCTTGATGATCAAATTGGCTTCCATGTTCACTATGTTTCTTTGTATTTCTTCAAGAGTTGATGGGTTTCTTTCCCTCAAATGATAGGCCATGTCAAGATATAAATCATCAGGATAAAGAAGTAAAGCAAGGCCTGGAGGAGGATTAATATTCTCTAGAGTTGAATCATATGTTTTGTTGAATCTAACTGTAAAATCTCGGACAGACTCATTGGGACTCATTTTTAAGGCATTATACTCAGCTAGAATCTACAATGGATTTTTCTTCTCATCCCATTTTTCCATAAAAAAATCAATTAGATGTTGTAAGCTACATATTGAACTAGCTATGAGTGAGAGAAACCATTTATTTACCTCTACGGAGAAAATTTGTGCAATGATGCACATCTTGGCATCATCATTGTCAATTTATTCAAGATCTATGAAGTCAATCACTTTGGAAACATGCTGATAGGCTATAACCTCTGATGTTCCATCGAAAAGAATAATCCTCTAACCATAATTCTGAGGTAGTATAGTAAGATGAAGCGGTATAATCAACAGAGCAAATCTAGCCATGAATAATGAAGGAGGTGGTGGAGGTGTTGATGGAGTGAAAAATTGCAGAGGTAATCACGGAATTAAAGGAGGGACTAATGATGGAGCTGTATAATAAGGTGATAAGATAGGTGGAGCAAAATTTTGTTGCTAATACTAAAACTAGGCTTCCTCTGAAGTTTCTTGAAATTTGTCTACCAAACCCTTGAGTTTATGAAAATTAGAACAGACTTCACTATAGATTTCAGACTCAAAATATTCAAAAAAAGGTGCAAAGGACTCGAAATCGAAAGGTTCAAAGGTGGCTTCTGAAAGAAAAGATTCATACTTGGTTCTAAATAAATATTTTTCAGATTCTCGACTATAGACCAAATATTTTGGAACAAATCTCGTAGGCAAATAATTTGATTTGAAAAGTGGAGGAATAAATCTTCTAACCTTCTGAGACTTGGTTTTATGTTTTCTAAAAATACTCTCACATTCATACACAAGTGGTGAGGGATTTGGGTTTGTATTTGACCTGGTATGTCTTTTAGGAGCCAGCTTAAGATAAAAAGTTTAGAATTTGGCTCAAATTTTTGAATTTAGCCTATTTTGAATGATAGAGATTTTCACCTACAAGTCTAAATTTAAAAGGGTTAAAGAAATACTCCCAAGGAATTTTTAGCAATCACTCCTTTGAAATGGCACCAAGAATATTATCACACTCCCCATCTTCCTAAAGCTGTGATGGGTGGAGAAAAGAATACATACCATCTGCTGTAGGTCCTATTGCTAAGCCTGGTCCCTTATTGTTTTTAATTATAACCCCCTTATTGTTATTATTATGCCCTTGCTTTTATTTTATTATTATTGTACCCTTAAGTGTATTGTTAGGTCGGCTAAGTTACATTGTGGCCCTAGGATAGTATGGCCCCATGGACTCTTATATATAGAAAGGAGGTTTTGCTAAATTGGATCATCAAGAATTGTTCATTTATGTAATGTATTGGAGGTTTCCCCCTCGAAGTGGCTCATTTATAAGGCGTTTATATCTCTTTTCTTCTCTTTTTGGAGCTGGTTACACAACATTTGGTATCAAAGCTTTGGATTCTAGGGTTTCGCTACTCCAAACAGGTCATCGTGGAATTTTCGCTATAAATTTGTTTCTACAAAGTTTCAGAAGCTGAAATTTTTAGGGTATGAAGCCGAAATCTTGAGGAAGCTTGTATCAAAATTTCAGAATTTGGTTCGAAATATTTTTGGAGATATGATTTGTGGAAGTCAGGTTTTTTTTCAGGCTCCTAAACAGGTCATCGTGGCATTTGCGCTATAAAGTTTTTTCTACGAAGTTTCAGAATCGGAAATTCATATGGTGTGAAGCTGCAATCCTAAGGAAATTCATCAAAAAAATTTAGAGCTTGGTTCGCAACATTTTTGGAGATATGATCTGTGGAAGGTAGTGCTTTTTCAGGCTCCTGAATTTCATCTCAAAGAGGTGATCGTGGGAAAAGTTCAATAACTCTCTCTCTGGGGATCGGATTGGAGTGCCATAAAAATTGGTCACAAGTAAACGGACCATAGTTTCTTGGCTATCAATTTCGGAGACAAAGGACAAAACAGTGACACGTGGAAAGTCGTACAAGTTCTCTCTACTGAACCAGTCCAGAATTAGGTCATTGTGGGAGATTGGACCCCAACACCTGCGAAGAATCCAAATTAGGTCGGTTTATGGAATTTGAAAGAAGCTTCGAGGGATACTCGGGGCTGGTCAGGATGTGAATATTTTTAATTAGAATAATTAATTTCAATATCGAGCTCCTTAAAGCAAGTAAAAGGTGTGTATTTTTTTCCGAATTGCATAAGTCTTGTTTGAAGAATCAAGTTGAATTGATTCCAAGGGCATCTTGTAGAATAGATATCAATATTGGATTCTAAAATGGCCCTTAAAAAGAATTCAACACCCATCAAGCCTTCAGAAGGCTCTACCATGACTCATGAAGATGAAGAATTGCAACATGATCTATCAAAATTACAAGAGCAAGTGCAATAGATTTCACTCTCGCAAAGAGCAACAAAAAATGAAATGGAAGTTTTGAAGAAAGGCATGGAAGTGAAGATGGACGGTTTGAAGAAAGGCATGGAAGCTAAGATGGATGGCGTGGAAGCTATGACGGATGGCATGGAAGTGGACATGATAGAAAACATGGAAAACATTAAGAAAACATGGAAAACATGAAGAATGATCTAAAAGCATACATGGAAGGCTTGATGAAAAGCTTAAAACAAGAAATGGTTCCTAATGGCGGAAATATAGTAGAAGAACCTCATGATGAGAACAAAATAAATGTTAATTGTGATTTCATAAACTCTAATGTTGGCGGGAAGAACCACCATATTCCAAAAATGGATATGACGAAGTTTGATGGAAAGGATCCTGTAACATGGATACTACAAATGGAGCAATATTTTGATCTCCATAATGTGCAAAACACACAAAAGGTACGCATTGCAACTTTACATTTAGAACAAAATACATTTGTATGGTATCGATGGCTTTGCTCTAGTAAAAAAATTGTCACTTGGTCAATTTTTACGGAAGAAATGATAGCACATTATGAGGATACAAAGAGCAACACCTTCTTTAGCCAATTGATAAATCTCAAACAAAAGGGTTTAGTGGGGCAGCACATTGAGGACTTCCAAAAATTGAATATAAAGGTAACTGATATTCCAGAGGAACACAGGATTGATCTCTTCATAGGCACTCTAAAGGATAACATCCAACATGAAGTTCGTGTTTTGGAACCTGATTCATTGGAGAAGGCATTCAGGTTGGCAAAAAAAGTTGAATGTAAAATTATGGCGACAAGGAAGCCTACCACTCAATTCTATAAAGAAGGAAGTGTTGCTACGCCTAGATTTCCACAACCTACAAGGTTGACACCACAACAATTGGAAGAAAAAAGAGCAAAGGGCTTTGCTACAGTTGTGATAGCAAATACACTAAAGGTCATAAGTGTGCTGAGAAGAAATTATTTTACATAGATTGTGAAGAAGAAGAAGAAAATGAACAAGAAGAGGATCTACACCAGGAACCACCCCTAGAAGAAGAAGAAATGAATCCGACCATATCGTGTAATGCGCTGGCAGGAATTACCACTCCTCAAACTCTCAAGATAGAAGGACATATGAAGAAGAAAAGGGTAATAGTGTTGATTGATTCAGGTAGCACCCATAATTTTATTCATTATAAGGTAGCCAAGGAATTAAATTGTTTCCTATACCCAGCACCAGAATGTCAAGTGATGGTTGCAAATGGAGGAACTATAAATTGCTCTGGAAAATGCCATAATATCAAGCTAACCATGGGGGAATATGTATTGACTAGTCCAATGCTTACCATTCCTATGGGAGGTGTTGATGTTGTACTAGGAGTACAATGGTTACAATCTTTGGGGACGGTAGCTTTTAATTTTCAAGAACTTTTCTTGAAATTTTTTTCAGAAGGAAAGGAAGTCGAATTACGGGGTATTGAAGGGAAGCCAGGAAGGATAATAAGCTCTAATGTCATGAAAAAGCTTCTAAAGAAAGAACGAGGCGTAATTGCACAATTATGCTCACTAGAAGTTCCGACATCAAAATCATCTATTTCTGCAGATCTCCAACAAGTCTTGGACAATCATTCCAAGGAGTTTGAAACTCCCAAAGGACTCCCACCTATTCGTGATCATGATCATGCTATTCATTTGATTCCAGGAAGTGTTCCTCCAAACATCAGGCCTTATAGATATCCTTACTTCCAAGAGAGAGAAATTGAACGTATGATTGCAGAAATGTTAGAGGCGGGTATAATTCAACCTAGTCAAAGTTCTTTCTCTGCTCCTGTAGTATTGGTACACAAGAAGGATGGATCATGGCGAATGTGTCGGGATTATAGGGAGCTCAATAAGCTCACCATTAAAGACAAATTTCCCATTCCTGTGATTGATGAATTATTGGATGAATTACATGGAGCAATTTATTTCACCAAGTTGGATCTTCGTTGAGGATATCATCAAATTAGAATGAAGACTGAAGATATTCCAAAAACAGCATTTCGAACTCATGAGGGTCATTATGAATTTTTGGTCATGCCTTTTGACCTTACCAATGCACCTTCTACATTTTCAAGGGTTGATGAATTCCATTTTCAAACCCTTCCTTAGAAAATTTTTGCTAGTATTTTTTGATGATATACTAATCTACAGCAGGTCTTGGAAGGATCATGTTGAACATGTTGATAGGGTGCTCAAACTATTGCAGGAGAAACAATTATATGCAAAAAATCCAAATGTTTCTTTGGAGTACAAGAGGTGGAATATCTGGGTCATATTGTATCTCACAAGGGTGTTAAGGTAGACCCTAACAAAATTAAAGCCATTAAGGAATGGAAAGTCCCCACAACCATAAAGCAGTTGCGAGGATTTCTCGGGTTAACGAGGTATTATCGCAAGTTTGTTAATAATTATGGGAGAATAGCAGCACCTCTAACAACATTATTGAAGAAAGATGCATTTTCATGGACTCCTGAAGCAACTAAGGCCTTTGAACGTCTTAAAGAGGCAATGTGCCTAGCACCGGTCTTAGCTACACCAGACGTCACAAAAACCTTTATTGTGGAATGTGATGCCTCAGGAAATGGAATTGGTGCAGTTTTAATGCAGGAAGGAAGACCCATTGCTTTTGAAAGTCGTCCAATCAAAGGAAAGTATTTACAGAAACCTATTTATGAGAAGGAAATGTTAGCAATACTACATACACTAAAGAAATGGTGAACTTACCTAATGGGAAGACACTTCAAGGTAAAAACTGATCATGATAGTCTTAAACACTTTTTGGAACAAAGACTATCTTCAGAAGAGCAGAAAAAATGGGTCACAAAGATGTTGGGTTTTGACTTTGAAATAATCTACAAAAAAGGAAAGCTTAATGTTGTTGCAGATGCACTCTCAAGAAAGAATGAAGAGGTGGAAGCATTGCTTTGTGCCATTTCTATTATCCAACCAGATTGGATAACTGAAGCAAAAGATGAATGGAAGAAGGACAAAGATGTATGGACACTCATTCAAAAGTTGCAGCAAGATCCTAGTACATCTGATACATTTAGTTGGAAAAATGATTCCGTATGGTACAAAGATCGCTTATATCTTTGTAAGAATTCCCAACTAAAACAAAATATTCTTCTGGAATTGCACACTTCTCCTTTAGGAGGACACTCAGGATTTTTAAAAACTTACCACAGGGTGAAGAAAGAATTTTTTTGGGGATGGCCTTAAATCTGATATTCAAAAGTTTGTGGCGAAATGTTTGGTTTGCCAGCAGAATAAAGTGGAGACAATTAAGACCCCGGGACTTCTACAACCTTTATCCATTCCAAGTCAACGTTGGGAGGAGATTTCAATGAATTTTATCACAGGTTTACCTAAGTCCGAAGGAAAGAATGTCATCATGGTGGTAGTTGATAGACTTACCAAGTATGCACACTTTTGTGCATTATCTCATCCATTTAAAGAAAATACAGTTGCTACTACATTTATGGACAGAATTCAAAAGCTACATGGAAGCCCAAGGGTTATTGTGAGCGACAGAGATCCCATTTTTACTGGAAATTTTTGGAAGGAGTTATTTTCTTGTTTGGGTACTCAATTAGCTCATAGCTCATCTTATCATCCTCAATCTTATGGTCAAACTGAGATAGTAAATAAATGTTTGGAAGGATATCTTCTTTGTTTTGTATCTGATAAACAAACACAATGGGTCAAGTGGTTACCTCTTGCTAAATGGTGGTATAACACTTCCTTCCATACTGCAGCAAAAATGACCCCATTTATGGCACTTTATGGATATCATCCACCATCCATCACATCATCTTTAAGAGAAAATTATAAGGTTCAAGCAGTGGAAGATCACATCAAGCATCAGCAAGAAGTTCTCCAACTCTTAAAGGATAACCTGAATTTGGCACAAAATCGAATGAAACAACAGGCAGATCAACATCGCGGCGAGAGAAGTTTTGATGTAGGAGATTGGGTATTTTTACGGCTACAACCATACAAACAAATGTCCCTCAAGAAAGCAAAGAAGGATAATAAATTATCGCCCAAGTACTATGGTCCTTACAAGGTGTTGCAAAAGATTGGTACTATGGCATACAAATTGGAGCTTCCTGCTTCTTCGCGAGTACATCCAATTTTCCATGTTTCATGCTTAAAGAAGGTTATCGGTGAAAATATTCCAGTTCAAACAATATTACCAAAACTTGATGAGGAAGGAAAAATCATATTGGAACCTGAAGCGGTCACAGAAACAAGAACTCGACAACTGCGAAATCGATCAATTTTAGAATATCTCATCAAGTGGAAGAACTTACCCACTGAAGATTCTACATGGGAGGATGAGAATTTCATACAGAAGCACCCAGAGCTACTCAAGTGTTGAGGACAACACTTTTTTGAAGGAGAGGGGCATGTTAGGTCCCTATATTACTAGTATAGTCCCTTATTTTTGTTAGTGCAACCCCCTTATTGTTATTATTGTACCCTTGTAACCCCCATTTTATTATTATTGTGCCCTTAAATTATTATTGTTAGGTCACCTAGGATTACATTGTTATTGTTATTATAGACCAAATATTTTGGAACAAATCTCGTAGGCAAAGAATTTGATTTGACAAGTGGAGGAATAACTCTTCTAACCTTCTGAGACTTGGTTTTATGTTTTCTAAAAATACTCTCATAGTCATACACAAGTGGTGAGGGATTTGGGTTTGTATTTGACCTGGTATGTCTTTTAGGAGCCAGCTTAAGATAAAAAATTTAGAATTTGGCTCAAATTTTTGAATTCAGCCTATTTTGAATGATAGAGCTTTTCACCTACAAGTCTAAATTTAAAAGGGTTAAATAAATACTCCCAGGGAATGTTTAGCAATCACTCCATTGAAATGGAACCAAGAATATTATCACACTCCCCATCTTCCTATGGCTAACGGTAGATTGGAGAAAGGTAACCACATACCAACTTTAAGTTAGGTAGCTAGCCCTACCCAAACCAGAGAGGGCTATCTATTTTTCAATTTAAATAGTCAAATGAATGGTTGAGTATCATACGATTTTAGGCTAGATATGTAATCATAAATGAGTAAATGTTTTTTGATATTTTGAATGTTGGATAGGAAAGTAATTGAATGGACTGTAAATGAGATTTTTAGGTTTGAAATTCACGGTGAACCTACAGAGAGTGTGTGAGGCAAGATAGGTAGTTTGGAAGCATATTAATTATTCATTGACTATAGGATGAATATGGAGTAGAGATTGAATGAGCACTGAGGTGAATTCATTCAAATTAAGAAGAAAATAAACATAATATGGTGAATCTTGCCTAAAATAGAGCATGCATAACATGAATTCTACTCTCAAAATTACAATATAGACATATATGAAGAAGTAGACATGGAATTAAGCATAAGATAATAAGAAAACATGAGAAACACATATGTTCCAATGCATACCACAAGTATCTCACAATATTTCCTGCAAATTTGTCTTTGATTTCATTCCACAAACTGGTTACAACAGCTCCACTGCAAAATATGAGACTATCCAACCCCAACAAATAAAAAAGAGATTCTAATTATAGAAAATATAGACCATGACACCTCATTAGGTCGAAATCCCATCCAAAATGGATCATAAATGCAAAATATGAGTCATTTCCTAGTAACTTCTAGGGAGGTTAGAAACTATTCATTGAAATTTAGCTACAAACTAGGAGTACTTGTCACTTATATTAATTAAAAATTCCATCATAATAGGTGTTGGGTCCAAATTAAGGTATGTTCTCACCCTATAATTACTTCAAATTATGTTACAAATTTGGGGGAATTCTTCTTCATATTAACAATAAAGAGAAAAAAGATTATGAAAACTAGAACAATTAGACTAATGATGAAAATGATGTTTTTGTAATAGAAAATCGACTTCTCTTATCTCTGTATGCAGGAAGGCAGAGTGGCTGGACCAGTAGGAAATGGAAGCTAACCAATGGATGCAAACATATGAGATTTTGGTAACTCCTAGCAACTGACAGAAGGCAGACAGACGAATTCGAGTCCAAGAACTCAAACGACAGCCATGCACATCGGGCTGTCATTTGGGAAATACTTTCTCATTTTTGAAATTTCCTTTAAAAGGGCGAAGGACGAACGAGAAGGGGAGTCAAAGATAGGATAGGAAATTCATTCTGCAATCGACGCATCAAAACCAACCTGTCTAATTGTATTTTTGTAACATCACTAGATGTAATATAGAGCTTTGAACAATAATATTTTGAAGTTTTTACTACGCTAGAGATTATGGTGGTCTGGGCCCAACCCCTAGAAGTTCCTCGCAAGTTTTCATACTCTGTTTGGTTGCAAAGCTAATGCTTAAGTATCTGATGCAGTTGTAAAGTATATTTCCATTCAATAAAGTTACAGTTTCTCTTTCTTTAGGATTGTTAGCAATCACGTTCTTGAATTAGGATAATCGCAATAGTATTTTACGACTTATGACAATGCTTCATTATCAGTAGATAGTTCCAATTCTTTAAATACCATTGTGTAATATTCCCAATTAGCCACTGCTACTTGGAATATTATAATTGCTCCATTTTTGAAGTAGAAGAGTAAAAAGGACAATAAAACAAATCCCAGTGTGAAAAGGGATTAGATTAGGAGGACAAATAAAGCCACCTTGGTGTGAAAGAGGGACAATGCAAGTGAGATATATACAATTGAACAAGTCAACAACATTGTTACAAGAGGAGGGAAACCAACAAGGACAACGCAGTTTTGAAAGAGAAATATTTCCTAGGAAGTCACCTCAGCAATGAGTGGGGTCTCGGGTGAGGAGGCTCAGCAAGGATAAGAAGGAGGAGATAGTAGCAAGGGAGGAATTCAGTATTCATCTATGTTTGGTATTATTGACTACTTGCAAGCTTCATCTGTTAAGCTGTAGTTGCAGCACTGTTTAGTGCAAAGGATTCTCATGCGGGAATTCCACCTTCACCTTTGGTTCAGCTTGTTTAAGAGATCAAAAGGGAAGGTCCTGAGCTAATTTTTCATCATCTAACTTGAGGTTATTCAGCCACCAAAACATACAGCACAGTCACTTCCAGTAACTACGTCTTTTCTGTAGTTGCAGCAGTAGTAGGGGTAACCCCCTTGATTTTGTGCTTGTATTGGAGGAGGAGGTGCCTATTCCCCTCTGGGAAGTCTATTAAGGAGGGACCTTGGCCATTTTATATATTGTGCATATATTTAATATAATATTTAGTCTTATGTAATAAATATTTGCAGTGGACTGCGTTATTTTCTGCAGTACTGCATTTTATATTGGTATTTTGCCGGAAACCCCTGTCGGGGTGTTCTAATGTCCATGTAAAGGAGGTAAAACCACCCATTTCTAATTATATAATTAATGAAAGCTCCATATCTATATTGAATCATATTTTCCTGTAGAAACCCTAATGAAAATTACGCTGGTGTAGTCTTCAGAAATTCTATTGTGTGAAGTCATGGGATTGGCATGCTTTTGAGAACATTTGAGCTGGGGATATCTTTTTAATGTATCTAGAATGATTTTTTTCTGATGCCATTTCATATTTAAGCTAAATACAACATATATAAGAGGATCCAAGTCATTTTTTTCATTTATGTTACATGGTTTTCCTTATACAGCGTCTCCATTGAACATATTGCAGAAATTCCTAAAAAGAAATATTACAATGGTATTGGAGCTCTGCTCTTGGATAATATTATGGGGATAATCTATCTTTAGCATGGAGGAGGAAGATATTTTGAATCTCCTACTTTAGACCCTGCAAAACATTGCAAGGGACCTCAAGGAGATGAGGCATGAAGGGGATTCTATAGGGTTTTTCCATGAGGAAAGCACCAACACTTCAAATGGCATGGAGCATTTAGTTGCACCACAATGATCTACCATGCCTTCATTTATATTTGGAGGAGATAATTAGGGAACCCTTGGAGAGTATTTTTAGGAATATGAATCCCAATCTCAAAGGTTCAAAGAGCACTTGAGCTTTTAGGAGTTTGGCCGGATCAAGGATGGAAGGAGGGTTAATCCTCATCAATAGGAGGAGAAATTGATGCAGGGATCATCCCTACAGTGCAATATTGTAAGTTTATTCTTTCCCACATTTTATGGAACACCTAAGTGCACATCTAAGGCTTAGGTGGAGAAGCTGGACACATACTTCCAGCTCAACAGGGTTTCTGAAATAGAAGCCATCAAGATAGCTGCGCTGCACCTAGAAGGGGAAGCTGAAGAATGGTGGTTTCATGGACTGACCACACTTGGGAATCATCACATCACTTCATACTCAGTATTCACCAAGAGGCTAGTGGAGATTTGATCCAAGAGATCCGAAAGCCCATTTTGTCAAATTGACCAAGCTCAAACAGAAGGGAGATCTTGAGGATTATATTGCTGAATATTTACAGCTTTCAGTGATGGTATCCAACCTCACTATGAGTAGGAAGGTATAAATGTTTATTAATGGGGTGGATGAACCATTGCATGGGTTGGTAAAATCCACTAAACCAACCACACTCCTTGAAGCTATGGAGAAAGCTAGAGACTTACAACACATCTTGCCCAGGGCAAGAACATTATTGCAGCAAGAGACCTCCTCAGGGCCAAAGCATACAATCCTTGTTCATGATTTGGATGGAGGATGTGTTTCAGGAAGGAAATATTATGTCAAGACCTTCTCCAAGAAGGAGGCCAGCACTGTACCATCCCTAGAAGACTTTGCTCCAAGAGGGGGAGCTATTGCGGCGTTAAGAGGGGTCCCAAAATATTTGACTTTGAGGGTAAGAGGTACTATTATGGGGCAAAGAGTCTCTGTGTTGATAGATAGTGGGGCCAATCATAATTTTATTGATGCACAACTGGTACAAAGGAGAGGGATCCACATGGAGGAGTTTGAGGGATTCTCAGTTTTGGTCCTAAAGCTATGACCCTGCAGTGTGCCAAGTATGTTCCGGCACTAACCATTACCATGGGGACCTACACCTTGACAGACCACTTCTTTGTGGTAGATATTCCAGACACCAATGTCATATTGGGAGTCCAGTGGTTGATCACTCTTGGGAGAGTTACCACTAATTGGAGAACTTTGGATATGGAATGGACAGAAGGGAAGAATGGTCAATATCAAAAGTTCAAGGGTATAAACACATACCCCCCTCAGGTTGTTTCAGCACACATGATGGAGGCAGATATGTGCAGAGGGGATTTTGAATGGGTATTGGAGATGCATATATTAGAAGTAATGGGCAAGGATTCACCAGTGCATCCAGATGTTCAGTCTCTTTTGGATCGGTATTCTACAGTATTTGGAGATATACCACCAAGGAGACCTCCTGACCGAGGGTTTGAACACACTATTGAGTTGGAACAAGGGATCCAAGCAGTAATTACCACTCCTTATAGGCACCCTAAGGCTTATAGGGATGATATTGAGAGGGCTATCCAAGAGCTGCTAGCTCTAGGACACATCCGGCCTAGTACTAGTCCTTTTTCTTCTTCAGTGGTCTTGGTAAAGAAGATGGATGGCACATTGAGGATGTGTATTGATTATAGAGCCTTGAACAAGAATACCATGAAGAACAGTTACCCTATACCCAGGATCGATGAACTCATGGATGAGTTGAGGGGTTCTAAATACTTCTCCAAGATTTATTTGAGATCCAGGTATCATCAAATCAAGGTGAGGGAGAAAGATATCCCCAAGATAGCGTTCAGATGTCACTATGGGCATTTTGAGTTTCTGGTGATGCCCTTTGGATTGACCAATGCCCCAACAACTTTCCAATATTGCATGAACCACATCTTCTGTGGTCATTTGAGAAAGTTTGTATTGGTCTTCTTTGATGATATTCTTATCTACAGCCGCACTTGGGAGGAGCACCTGCAACATATTGAGACAATTTTACATATCCTCAAGGAGCAGTAATTTTATGCCAAGATCTCTAAATGTGAATTTGGCCTCACAGAGATGTTGTAATTTGGGCACATCATAGGAATGGATGGAGTGAGGGTACATGAGGAAAAGATCCAGGCTATCATAGATTGGCCTGAGCCCAGGAATGTCACAGAACTCAGGGGGTTTGTGGGCATATGCAATTATTACCGGAAGTTTGTGAAAGGGTTTTCAGAGGTAGCAACACCACTCACAGACTTGAAAAAGAAGGGATCTTTCCATTGGACACCTATAGTGCAGAGTGCTTTTGATAAGCTCAAAGAGGTAATGAGTAGTTGTCCTGTTTTTTTTTGCCTGATTTTTCTCAACCCTTTGTTCTAGAATGTGATGCATCAGGTGAAGGGATTGGAGAAGTCTTGATGCAAGGTGGGAATCCTATAGCCTTTGAGAGCAGGAAGCTACTCCCTCATGAGAGGTTATACCCCATCTATGATAAAGAGATGTTGGCTATCATGCATGCATTAGCCAAATTCCGGAAATACTTGGTGGGGAATAAGTTCAAGGTGAAGATTGACCATAACAGTCTTCGATTCTTCCTTGAACAGAAACAACTCCAGGAGAGACAACAAAAGTGGGTGAGAAAATTCCAAGCATATGATTTTGACATAGAGTATGTCAAGGGAAAGAGCAATATAGTAGCTAATGCTCTATCCAGGAGGCCTACAACGATGTCTTTTAGGGGCATGGACGCAGATTGGAAGGCTCAACATTTGGTTGAGTATTCCAAAGATGATTTTGCATGTGAGATACTTGATGGGGTGGTATCGGATGAGAGGTATAGGGTGATAGATGAGATCATCTATTACTGGGACCTGATCTTCTTGGCTAATAATTCCAAGCTCAAGGATAAGATCCTACTAGCATCTCATGATTCCCCACTTGGAGGGCATGAAGGTTTCATAAAGACTATAGGGCCATAAAGGAGAGATTCTCATGGAAGGGTCTCAAAGAGGATGTGCTCCAACATGTCATAGGGTGCACAATTTTTCAGCAGAACAAGGGAGAACACACCCACCCTACTGGGTTATTGTAGCCACTACCTATTCTAGATGGGAAGTGGGAAATCATCTCTATGGACTTCATCACCGGTCTACCGAAAGTATAGGGTAAGGATTGTATCTTTGTAGTTGTTGACAGACTAACAAAGTACTCTCATTTCTTTGCCATTTTTTCACATTAGCCTGCTTCACAGGTAGCTGAGCTCTTCTTCAGAGATGTATTTAGACTCCATGGTCTCCCAAGGACCATATTGAATGATCGGTACAACCGCTTCATGGGTATATTTTGGCAAGAAATTTTCCAGTTAGTGGGGACTGATTTGACTCCAAGCACTAGCTATCACCCACAAACCAATGGACAGATCGAGGTAGTGAACAAGTGGCTGGAAGGCTACTTGAGGAACTATGTAGCAGGGCAGCAGAGGGCTTGGCTGCGTTGGCTCCACCTGGGACAGTATTGTTACAATAGTACTCACCATATATCTATTGGCATGACTCCATTCTGATCCTCATATGGGTGTGAGGCACTCTCATTTGTTGATTTTATGTTTGGGGCAAGTAAGGCTCCAAGAGTAAAGGAATGGATTCAGGAGAATTAGGACATACTCCGAGCACTCAAAGACAACATTGCTACTGCCCAGAACCAGTAGAAGATGTATGCAGACCGTGGTCGTATAGAGAGACAGTTTGAGGTGGGAGACCTAGTCTATCTGCGTCTTCAACCTTATAAAAAGTCCACACTCAAGGAGAAGGGAGCTTAGAAGCTCAAACCACATTTCTATGGGCCATACAAGGTGATCAAGTGTGTCGGTAAGGTAGCATATGAGCTGGAGCTTCCTAAGGGAAGCAAGATCCACAATATATTTCATGTCTCTTGCCTCAAAAAGGCTATTGGGATAAATGTAGTTTCCAACATGGATCTTCCCCCATTGATGATGAGGGCCACCTAATTTTGTAGCCAGAAGTAATCTTGGACACAAGGGAGAGGTAGCTAGGATACAAAGTCATCAAGGAATATCTGATTCGATGGAGGAATCTACCAGATGAGGATTCCACCTGGGAGGGAGAGAAGATATTACAGCATCCTTCTTTAATGTTTCTTGTGGGCAAGCTACTTTTGAGCGGGGAGGACTGTAATATTCCCAATTAGCCACTGCTACTTGGAGTATTATAATTGCTCCATTTTTGAATTAGAAGAGTAAAAAGGACAATAAAACAAATCCCAGTGTGAAAAGGGATTAGATTAGGAGGATAAATAAAGCCACCTTGGTTTGAAAGAGGGAAAATGCAAGTGAAATAGATCCAGTGGACCAAGTCAACATCGCTGCTACAAGAGGAGGGAAACCAGCAAGGACATCGCAGTTTTGAAAGAGAAATCTTTCTAGGAAGTCACCTCAACAATGAGTGGGGTCCGGGGTGAGGAGGCTCACCAAGGATAAGAAGGAGGAGATAGCAGCAAGGGAGGCATTCAGTATTCATCTATGTTTGGTCTTCTTGACTACTTGCAAGCTTCATCTGTTTAGCTATAGTTGCAGCACTGTTTAGTGCAAAGGATTATCATGCGGGAATTCCACCTTCACCTTTGGTTAAACTTGTTTAAGATATCAAAAGGGAAGGTCCTGAGCTAATTTTCCATCATCTAACTTGAGGTTATTTAGACACCAACACCTACAGTGCAGTCACTTCCAGTAGCTGCATCTTTTCTACAGTTGCAGCAGTAGCAGGGGTAACCCCCTTGATTTTGTTCTTGTATTGGAGGAGGAGGTGCCTATTCCCCTCCGGGAAGTCTATTAAGGAAGGCCCTTGGCCATTTTATGTATTTTTCATCTATTTTATATAATATTCAGTCTTATGTAATACAGATTTGCAGTGGACTGCGTTATTTTCTGCAATACTGCATTTTATATTGGTATTTTGTCAGAAACCCTTGCCGGGGTGTTCTAATGTCCATGTAAAGGAGGTCAAACCTCCTATTTCTGATTCTGTTATTAATGAAAGCTCCATATCTGTATTGAAACATATTTTTATGTAGAAAACCTAATGAAAATTACGTTTTTGTAGTCTTTGGAAATTCTATTGTGTGAAGTCATGGGATTGGCATGCTTTTGAGCACATTTGAGCTGGGGAGGTCTATTTAGTGTAGATAGAATGATTTTTTTCTGATTCCATTTCATATTTAAGCTACATACAACATATATAAGAGGATCTAAGTCCTTTTTTTCATTTCTGTTACATGGTTTTCCTTATACAACGTCTCCATTGAACATATTGCAGAAATTCCTAAAAAGGAATATTACACATTGCATTTGAGTTATAGATCATAGAATAAGCTGATTTTGATTTTATCTATCTTTATGAATTGCATTACTCTTTTAGCACAATGAAGCATTCAACCATCGATCAATGTCGATTAATTAATTCATAAAGAGAATTCCATTGAAAAATTACATTAATAATTGTTGTACAATTCATTTAAATTGCTCCAATTATAATGTTGTTCCATTACTGCTCAGTTATTTATACTTTTGTTCCATTACTGTTCAGTTAGATAGACTTCTATTCAATTCAATTCCATTACTATTCAGTTTAGTTAGACTATTGTTCCATTCAATTCCATTGTTATTCAGTTTATTTAGACTGTTGTTTAATTCAATTAGCTAGCTGCTCAAATCTTAGGTAATAAATCAATCCAAGCCACCCCTCGTTAGGATAAGTGAACTTAGGAATTTATAAAATTCTTCCTCATAAGTGACAAGGAGTAACTATTAGACAACCTGACTCGCATATATTGTGCTGACACTCTTGAAATGAGAAGACTTGCCCCAGGTTGATAATTAAATGAGAAAGCACTAGAGTTGTCGATAATAAGCCACCTCTGTGAGCCCCAACAATAGGAAGAAAAAAACAACCTAATAACTCTAATTACAACTCATAGGCTCGAATTTGTGACCATTTCTGAGCTTGAAAAGTGTATTGAGGGAATTCAATGCTAATCTGTGACAATTATGACTGAAGAATTTAAAAAAAAATTGCAGAAGCATAACATAAATTTGGAGGCACTTTTGAGGCTCTTTGAGAAGTCCAAATCCACTTCTAAAAGAACGAACAACTATCCATATGTCTATAGTTTCCATAATATCTTGAATTTTTCAAAATGGACCATGGGAAGGCCTTCAAAAATCCATTCTCCTAGGGTCACTCAAAAGCATAACATAGGGTCCAAAAAGGAGTTAGAAACATGAAAAATAGGTCTTTTTGTGCTTTTTCTCCCAAATTACAGCTTTTCATGACAGGAGGGTTACTGATCTATGATGTACTAGTCAAAATACATCCATCCATGTAAATAAATCACCATTTGGATGCCTCCAAAACAAAATTCATAAGTGTCTGTTACCCTTTTGCAATGAGAAATTTCGAGAATTCTGCCAAAAATCATGTAAAATACCAAAATTGCTCCAAAGTCTTCAAAATTGGTTCTTTGACACCTAAAAGAGATAGGCTAGACAGCTAATGAAGCTTCAACCAATAAATTCAAGATTTCCTTCTCCTTGAGCTTCATTTGTGCCTCTTTAAGCCTCTTTTTGACTTGTTTCAGCCTTACTTGATAAATTGTATCCCTGGTACGATAATGACTTGTCATGTGCCTTTTTGTTATCCTTTTTATCTTTCTTCAATAAATTCTCTAGATGCTCATTAACTCTTGATATCCAAATCTCTCTATCCTCATTGATCTCCATGGAAATGATCTCATTAAATGTCAACTTTTCAAATTGATGAATTTGTTGTTCCTTTCACTCCACTCCCATTTTTAGGCCTCTTGTTCTTAGTCTTTTTTCATGTGCTTCAGCCTCCATCTCCTACACTTGGTCAAAAGCACCAATATTCTTTCCTTTACCTCTATTTTCCTCCATGTATGATTTGTATCTACTTTGGAGGAGCTGATTCACTTGCAATTGAAAATTTTCTTGCTCAAGGAAAGTAATTGGGGATTGGGAAATGGAGAAAGCCTCTTTCAACTCTGAAATCTCTCTATCCTTCTCTTTGATGATGTCTTCAACTGATATTACCTCCTCATTTTCTGATACCTCGAGCTCCATTGGCACTGACTCATCATGCTGATGCAAAAGAGGTTGTTCTTCTATCTGACATTGCTCATCATGGGTGCCAAGTGTAAGAAATATGTTGGTAGGATTAGGCTCAAAAACTTGTCTCCTCCCTCTCTCATATGTATGAGAAAATCCCACAACCATAAGGACATATGAAAGCTGAAAAGGTGTGCTAGAAGCACCAATATCCATTGGTTGTGGTTATGATGTAATAGGCAAGACAAAAAGCGTTGCTGAAAACCTCTCCAAGAAGTCTTCCCATGTCATTTTTATGGAGAACGAGTGATGCAACAAAATTAGCTTGATAAGGCCATGATGAAAGAGACTAGTATGATGATATTCCCTTCTTTTATGAACCTTCTCAGCCATCTTAATCAAGCTTCTGTATAAATAATGAGGCAAATCAAGTGTTTTGACTCTGGTAAAATGCATCAAAAGCCTCATGTGATACCTGTATAGCCTGGATAATATTCCTTTGCATGTAAAGTATTTCATTATAAACATCATCAGAGGATAATACTTGTTTCTGAGGTTTCTAAAAGGAAAAATAAATTATGGATCATCCCTGGCAAAAGGCTTTAGAAACTGCTTGTAGTTTTCAATTTCAATATCCATACCCTTGAACCAATGCTCTCCATGATAAGGGATATCTCTAGCTGAAGAAATTAGGTCAAATGATAAGCTGATATCCATAACTAAAAGATTTAACTTTCCCATATTGTAGTTTGTTGCAAAAAGGCTGGACAACTGAAGATGATACCCTCCTTCCATAAGCCTTTCACAAAATGTTAAGCACTGAGTTCTTTGAAAGCATATTATGGCCAATGGCGAAGCATTAATATCATGCATGGTGAATGGCTCAAGTCTGATATGGTGCCCTCCTTTGAACCTCTTCTTGTTACTTTCCATGGTGTTGGTCAATGGAATGATGAAAACCCTGGGATGTCAATGAAATGAGTGAATGAGAATGGAAATTTGGAAAACAAAGTGTATGAAGGTGTGAATTTTATCGATGTAATGGATGGGCTTGAAGTTGAGAAAAATTCTAGAAAATTTTGAGTGGGTAGTGTTTTGTGTCATCTTCAAGTTGAAGGCAGAATGAGATAAAATGGATGAGTGGACGGTGTTAAAATGTCTAAAACACAAGAAATTCCCAATTTTAACTGTGAGAATAGCCTATGCAATAGTAGGGCAAGTTTGTGAGGTGAAAAGGGGTGATGGGGTTAAGTAAAATTATGAATAAAATTCAGTGAATAGGATGGTGTCTTGTCTCCATAATTAAGGTGGAATGACTAAAAATGTAGGAGTTTAAGTCATTCAAATCCTCAAAACACAATAATTTCCCAATTTTGGCCGTGGGAAAAACTAGTGAAGAAGTGTTTTTTATTTTTGAGGGTCATGGAGCTAGAAAAATATTTTGATAAAATTTCAGAGGGTATGCTAACACCTTAGCTCCACAATGCAAGTGGACTAAGTGAAAATGGATAAGTCCAAGTCCTTCAAAACCCTAAAACATATTCACCTTAATTTTGACAATTTTGACTGTGACGATGTTAAAATAGTTTAGAATTTTAGGGTTATAATAGTTTTATTTGATGTCATGAATGATGTGTGGGAATAGGTATATGTATATGGTCATGGAGGATGTAGGTTTAGATTTTTTGTGATATTTTAGGGTTTATTTCAATGGTAGATTAGGTTTTTTTTTTTTAAATGAATATGTGGACAGTGAGGATATGGAGAAGACACAACTGATGTATAAAAACCATGAAAATATTTCCAAAACAAAAAAAGTATGGTTGCTTACCTTGTCAAGTATCTAAGAAATGAATGGAGGTCAGAATCTTTTGAATTTTGGAGGGAATCGGGCTTCCAAAACACCAAAAATAGCCACCTACAGAAGTGTAACATTGTTTTCTCCAATATACAGAAGCACAACAATAGTGTTCTTCACAGACAGGAGCATAACAAGGTTTATTAAACTAACCAAAATCATAACAATGATGCTTGCCTTACACACATAGAAACATAACACTTTATTTCTTCAGTCTCAGAAACATAACAAAGGGTTTCTGCAACGAATTTTGATGCTATAAACGTAACAAAGTTTTTTTTTTCACCACAGAAATGTAAAATCGTGGTTTTCTTGAGAGTTGTGAGAGAATATTGAGAGTATAGAGGGGTAACGAAAGTGGCTCTCACACATTTGAAATGGTAACAATAAAATAAGAATGAAGTTTCATTTCCCTTTATAAGCTTTGACAACCCTTACCTTTTCCCTTTGACATTTACATTCACTTTTAACCCTTTTGCAACTTCGAGGATGACATGCTAGCTTTTTAAAATGAGGTAAGAATATAGAATAACACTTATTGAACCCTTTGACATGAAAGGTGAATGTTGTGAAACTAGCTCCAAAAATAGAAGAAAAGATATATCAACGCCTTAGAAATAAGCCACTTCGAGGAGGAAACCTCTAATACATTACATAAATGCACAATTCTTGGATGATACAATTTACAAAACCTCCTTTCTATATATAGGAGTCCATGGGGCCATAATGTAATCCTAGTGGGCCACAATGTAATCCTAGCCAACCTAACAATAATAATTTAAGGCACAATAATAACAAAATGGGGGTTACAAGGGTACAATAATAACAATAAGGGGGTTACACTAACAACAATAAGGGACTATACTAGTAATATAGGGACCTAACATGCCCCTCTCCTTCAAAAAAGTGTTGTCCTAAACGCTTGAGTAGCTCTGGGTGCTTCTGTATAAAATTCTCATCCTCCCATGTAGAATCTTCAGTGGGTAAGTTCTTCCACTTGATGAGATACTCTGAAATTGATCGATTCCGTAGCTGTCGAGTTCTTGTTTCCGTGACCGCTTAAGGTTCCAATATGATTTTTCCTTCCTCATCAAGTTCTGGAAATATTGTTTGAACTGGAATATTTTCACCTATAACCTTCTTTAAGCATGAAACATGGAAAATTTGATGCACTCGTGAAGAAGCAGGAAGCTCCAATTTGTATGCCATAGTACCAATATTTTGCAACACCTTGTAAGGACCATAGTACTTTGGCGATAATTTATTATCCTTCTTAGCTTGCTTGAGGGACATTTGTTTGTATGGTTGTAGCCATAAAAATACCCAGTCTCCTACATAAAAAATTCTCTTGCTGTGATGTTGATCTGCCTGTTGTTTCATTCGATTTTGTACCAAATTTAGGTTATCCTTTAAGAGTTGGAGAACTTCTTTTTGATGCTCAATGTGATCTTCCACTGCTTGAACCTTAGAATTTTCTCTTAAATATGATGTGATGGATGGTGGATGATATCCATAAAGTGCCATAAATGGGGTCATTTTGCTGCAGTATGGAAGGAAGTGTTATACCACCATTCAGCAAGAGGTAACCACTTGACCCATTGTGTTTGTTTATCAGATACAAAACAACGAAGATATCCTTCCAAACATTTATTTACTATCTCAGTTTGACCATCAGATTGAGGATGATAAGATGAGCTATGAGCTAATTGAGTACCCAAACAAGAGAATAACTCCGTCCAAAAATTTCCCGTAAAAATGGGATCTCTGTCGCTCACAATAACCCTTGGGCTTCCATGTAGCTTTTGAATTCTGTCCACAAATGTAGTAGCAACTGTACTTGCTTTAAATGGATGAGATAATGCACAAAAGTGTGCACACTTGGTAAGTCTATCAACTACCACCATGATGACATTCTTGCCTTCGGACTTCGGTAAACCTGTGATAAAATCCATTGAAATCTCCTCCCAACGTTGACTTGGAATGGATAAAGGTTGTAGAAATCCCGGGGTCTTAATTGTCTCCACTTTATTCTGCTGGCAAACCAAACATTCCGCCACAAAATTTTGAATATCAGATTTAAGGCCATCCCAAAAAAATTCTTTCTTCACCCTGTGGTAAGTTTTTAAAAATCCTGAGTGTCCTCCTAAAGGAGAAGTGTGCAATTCCAAAAGAATCTTTTGTTTTAGTTGGGAATTCTTATAAAGATATAAGCGATCTTTGTACCATAAGGAATCATTTTTCCAACTAAATGTATCATATGTACTAGGATATTGCTACAACTTTTGAATGAGTTTCCACACTTCTTTGTCCTTCTTCCATTCATCCCTTGCTTCGGTTATCCAATCTGGTTGAATAATGGAAATGGCACCAAGCAATGCTTCCACCTCTTCATTCTTTCTTAAGAGTGCATATGAAACAACATTTAGCTTCCCTTTTTTGTGTATCATTTCAAAGTCATAACCCAACATCTTTGTGACCTATTTTTGCTGCTCTTATGAAGATAGTCTTTGTTCCAAAAAGTGTTTAAGACTATCATGATCATTTTTTACCTTGAAGTATCTTCCCATTAGGTAAGTTTGCCAGTTCTTTAGTGCATGCAGTATTGCTAACATTTCTTCTCATAAATAGCTTTCTGTAAATACTATCCTTTGATTGGATGACTTTCAAAAGAAATAGGTCTTTCTTCTTGAATTAAAACAACACCAATTCGATTTCCTAAGGCATCACATTCCATAATAAAGGTATTTGTGAAGTATGGTGTAGCTAAGACCGGTGCTAGGCACATTGACTCTTTAAGATGTTCAAAGGCCTTAGTTGCTTTAGAAGTCCATGAAAATCCATCTTTCTTCAATAATGTTGTTAGAGGTGCTGCTATTCTCCCATAATTCGTAACAAACTTGTGATAACACCCTGTTAACCCGAGAAATCCTTGCAACTTATTTATGTTTGTGGGGACTTTCCATTCTTTAATGGCATTAATTTTGCTAGGGTCTACCTTAACACCCTCGTGAGATACAATATGACCCAGATATTCTACCTCTTGTATTCCAAAGAAACATTTGGATGTTTTTGCATATAATTGTTTCTCCTGCAATAGTTTGAGCACCCTGTCAACATGTTGAACATGATCCTTCCAAGACCCGCTGTACATTAATATATCATCAAAAAATACTAGCACAAATTTTATAAGGAAGGGTTTGAAATTGGAATTCATCAAGCCTTGAAATGTAGAAGGCGCATTGGTAAGGCAAAAAGGCATGACCAAAAATTCATAATGACCGTCATGATATCGAAATGTTGTTTTCGGAATATCTTCAACCTTCATTCTAATTTGATGATATCCTGAACGAAGATCCAACTTGGTAAAATAAATTGCTCCATGTAATTCATCCAATAATTCATCAATCACAGGAATGGGAAATTTGTCTTTAATGGTGAGCTTATTGAGCTCCCTATAATCCGGACACATTCGCCATGATCCATCCTTCTTGTGTACCAACACTACAGGAGCAGAGAAAGAACTTTGACTAGGTTGAATTATACCAGCCTCTAACATTTTTGCAATCATACGTTCAATTTCGCTCTTTTGGACATAAGGATATCTATAAGGCCTAGCATGATCATGATCACGAATAGGTGGGAGTCTTTTGGGAGTTTCAAAAACCTTGGAATGATTGTCTAAGACTTTTTGGAGATCTACAGAAATAGATGATTTTGATATTGGAACTTCTAGTGAGCATAATTGTGCAATTACGCCTCGCTGTTCTTTCTTTAGAAGCTTTGTCATGACATTAGAGCTTATTATCCTTCCTGGCTTCCCCGCAATACCCCGTAATTCAACTTCCTTTCCTTCTGAAAAAAATTTCAAGAAAAGTTCTTGAAAATTAAAAGCTACCGTCCACAAAGATTGTAACCATTGTACTCCTAGTACAACATCAGCACCTCCCATAGGAATGGAAAGCATTGGACTAGTCAACACATATTCCCCCATGGTTAGCTTGATGTTATTGCATTTTCCAGAGCAATTTATAGTTCCTCCATTTGCAACCATCCCTTGACATTCTGGTGCTGGGTATAGGAAACAATTTAATTCCTTGGCTACCTTACAATGAATAAAATTATGGGTGCTACCTGAATCAATCAACACTATTACCTTTCTCTTCTTGATTTGTCCTTTTATCTTGAGAGTTTTAGGAGTGGTAATTCTTGCCAGTGCATTACACGATATGGTTGGATTCATTTCTTCCTCTTCTGGGGCTGGTTCCTGGTGTATATCCTCTTCTTGTTCATTTCTTCTTCCTCTTCACAATCTATGTAAAATAATTTCTTCTCAGCACACTTATGACCTTTAGTGTATTTGCTATCACAACTGTAGAAAAGCCCTTTTGCTCCTTTTTCTTCCAATTGTTGTGGTGTCAACCTTGTAGGTTGTGGAAATCTAGGAGTAGCAACACTTCCATCTTTATAGAAGTGAGTGGTAGGCTTCCTTGTCGCCATAATTTTACATTCAATTTTTCTTGCCAACCTGAATGCCTTCTCCAATGAATCAGGTTCCAAAACACAAACTTCATGTTGGATGTTATCCTTTAAAGTACCTATGAAGAGATCAATCCTGTGTTCCTCTGGAATATCAGTTACCCTTATATTCAATTTTTGGAATTCCTCAATGTGCTCCCCCATTAAACCCTTTTGTTTGAGATTTATCAATTGGCTAAAGAAGGTGTTGCTCTTTGTATCCTCATAATGTGCTATCATTTCCTCAGTAAAAATTGACCAAGTGACAATTTTTTTACGGGAGCAAAGCCATCGATACCATACAAATGTATTTTGTTCTAAATGTAAAGTTGCAATGCGTACCTTTTGTGTGTTTTGCACATTATTGAGATCAAAATATTGCTCCATGTTATAGGATCCTTTCGATCAAACTTCCTCATATCCATTTTTGGAATATGGTGGTTCTTCCCACCAACGTTAGAGTTTATGAAATCATAATTAACATTTATTTTGTTCTCACCATGAGTTTCCTCTACTGTTTTTTCACCATTAGGAAACATTTGTTGTATCAACTTTGTCAAACCTTCCATGTCTGCTTTTAGATCATTCTTCATGTTTTCCATTTTTTCATCGATCTTAGCTTCCATGTCATCCATCTTAGATTCCATGCCAGCTTCCATGCCATCTATATTAGCTTCCATGCCATTATTCAAACCATCCATCTTAGATTCCACACCTTTATTCAAACCATCCATCTTAGTTTCTACACCTTTCTTCAAAACTTCCATGTCATTTTTTGTTGCTCTCTGTGAGGGCGAAATTTGTTGCACTTGATCTTGTAAATTTGATATGTCATGTTGCCATTCTTCGTCTTCATGAGTCATAGTAGGGCCTTCTAAAGGATTAATGGGTTTTGGATTATTTTTAGGAGGAATTTCTAAACCCAATACTGAAATGTATTCTACAATATGCCTTTGGAATCAATTGAACTTGATTCTTCAAACAAGATTTATGCAATTCGGAAAAAAAAATACACACCTTTTACTTGCTTTTGAGGAGCTTGATATTGAAATTGACTTATCTCTATACTTGCAGATCCTCAATATCTGAAATTCGACCCTGTAGTATTCCTCTAAAGCTTCTTTCAAATGCTATAGGTCTGACTTGATTTGGATTCTTCAAGGCAATGTTATGTCCAATCTCCCACAATGACCTAATTATGGACTAGTTCAGTAGAGCGAACATGTACGACTTTCCACGTGTCACTGTTTGCTCCTTTGGCTCTGAAATTTATAGACATGAAACTACAGTTCGTGTACTTCCAGTCACTTTTTACAGAATTCCAATCCGATTCTCAGAGAGAGAGATTTATGAAGATTTTCCCACAATCACCTCTTTGAGATGAAATTCGGGAGCCTGAAAAATACCTAACTTCCACAGATAATATCTCCAAAAATATTGCGAATCAAGCTATAAAATTTTGCGACAATGTTCCTCGGGATTTATTCTTCTCTCTCGAAAAATTTCAGCTTCTGAACCTGTAGAAAAAAACGTTATAGCCAAAATACCACGATGACCTGTTTGGAGTAGTGAAACCATAGAATCCAAAGCTCTGATACCAAATGTTGTGAAACCAGCTCCAAAAATAGAAGAAAAGAGATATCAACGCCTTAGAAATAAGCCACTTCGAGGGGGCAACCTCCAATACATTACATGAATGAACAATTCTTGGATGATTCAAATTACAAACCTCCTTTCTATATATAGGAGTCCATGGGGCCATAATGTAATCCTAGCCGACCTAACAATAATAATTTAAGGGCACAATAATAACAATATGGGGGTTACAGGGGTACAATAATAATAATAAGGGGGTTACACTAATAACAATAAGGGACTATACTAGTAATATAGGGACCTAACAAGGTGACTCGTTGGCTCTTTGACTAAGAAGAGAGGAAAAAGTTAACCTCTTTTGCATTCCTTGACACTTGAGATGACCTTCTTAGGAATTTGAAATGAGATATTGAGACAAATTTCTCCTTTTCATGAGATAACAAGAATCTTTTTAAAAACTTTGAAATATTTCACCTTTGGAATTTCCCATTGGATAGTGACTCTTCAAAACATATAAGATGTCTTTGAAGCTTGAAATGACACTCTTTTTCATTTGACTAGTACAATAGGTCAAAATGACCTCCCTTGGAGCTCTGATAGTGGATGATGACTTTTTGATCCTTTAAAGAGATAATGAGACAAAATTTTTCAATTTTCATGAAACACTGAGACATAGATGAGATGTTTGAAAATTTATCTTCAAATTTGAGCCATATGAAACAAGATATATGGATTTATTTTAATTAAATAAACTTGCTTGCTCCTTCATTAGGGTTTCATGGATGAAATGGAGGATTAATGCCTTATGTTCAGTGAAAATTTGAAGATTTTTCCAAAGGTAGGGTTGAACCTAGACTTGACCTAAATGAAATGAAACGACATAACCCTAAACCTTTTGAATGACGATGATGGATATGGTGACCTTGAAACTGATGATGGCACTGACCTTGAAAATGGTGATGATAAATGAAATGAATGAGCAACATACATGGTTTATCCTTATTCAGTGACCAAAATTATTTTTGAGAACTAGATCAAAAAAGTAAAAAAATTGACCTATGACTTAATGGAAAACAAGTGAAAGAGTCATTTGATCACTGACATACCTAGGCTAACACTTTCTATAGGGAGAAGGTCCCTAAAATCTCTTCAATTATATATTCCTCAGAATCTACTCAACATATTTGTAAATCCCACACAATTAACATGTTAACGCACATAAATTATGAAAACCACATCAAATCCTCTAGGAACTCATTAAGCTGAGAAAATGTACCGTTAAGTGCACAATTTGGGCTCAAACATCATTTTATATTCTTAGAAGTGGATTTCTGGGCCTTATAATTTACCAATTTTGGAGGCACATTAGAATTCTACAAGAACCTCTTTGGGAACTTCAATTTTAAACATGCTATGGATTATGTGCCACTCCTGTATGTGTTCCTCAATGTGAGTGAAAAAATTCTACCGAAACTTATATAATATTTCTAATCCAATGCCATTATGAACAAATAATAGCTCTAACCCAGTTTCATTATGAATAGAGAGTTGAAAAAATGTGATAAATGACTTGGTTATGGATTCAAATGTGTTGTGTGATCTTGATTTCTCACTGATAAATTCTTTGGGTAAGGGGCCAGTGAGGATGCATTGGAATATCCTATATCAATTTGAGTTGTTAGTGATGTTGTTAGAAGAACAACATAGATTAAAGTTATCACATGGTTTGTGGGATCTTCCCAAGTTTTTCCTTTAATTTTTGTTATATCTAAGGGAAATTTGGTAGGCATGACCTGCCATGTAGCATCATGGGCTATGGGGTCATTTTTTAGCTTCGAAAATCTATTAGGTACAATGAAGTGAAAAATGGAAGGTTATGTGTGGTTTTTCTGACACTAATGTGACCTGTATGAGGTGGATGACTACTTTGAGCTAAGTAGGTTCCTAACAAAGTGGTACCAAGGATGAATGAGCCTAAAAAAGTTGGATCAAGAGGTGATTTGTAAGAGGCAGTTTGAGTAGGAAAATCTACAATTCTTGGCACTCCTCCTACCAAAGGTGGGAGGCCTTGAAGGCATATAGAGTGTTTGGGTGAAAAATTGTCCCCTATGGTGCTTTAATGGGTGTATGAATGATGATGGTGATATCAAGTATGAAAACCAAAGTATCAATACATAAAACAAAGCAAAAAACCAAGATTTCATTACTTTAATGATTTTTTAACTTTTGAAACAATCCAAGTTTTTTTGCATGGAGTTTGGAATATGAATGCCCATCAACTCAAAAATTCAACTAGGCCTTCCAAAAATTTTACAATAGTGGGGTCTCAAGCCACCTAAAGAAAACTAGTGAAGGTATGAAATTCAAGTTATAATAAGGGGTATTGGGGCCACATCCCAAAGAAATTGGTGATGCTTCCAATATCCATTCAAAATTTTCTTCATGTGCAAGTTCTCCCACACCCACCACCAAGTTTGTTAATATGGCCTATTTTTTTTCCACTAAGATACCTTCATCCAATGTGAGTGACATAATTGTAGTTTAAGGGTATCAATTGCAAATATGGAGCCCCTACTAGGAGTTAAGATACTAAAGGAGGAATGTGATAATCTTGGGTCGAAGCCTTTCCCATTCATAGGTTTCTTCTCACGACTAGCTTTGTGACACTCGATTATGGAGGATTTTAAAGTTAGCTAAAAGACAACATTTTTGTTTCAAATGAGAATGACCAAGGAGGGTTAATTGGATTCTTTCTCCTAGGGTTGTAACTTATACTATAATTTATCTTTTGGCTCCACATGGGGGAAATTAATGTGTTTAAGTTAGGTTGTATTTAAATAGATTTTATTTTGGGATGATGGCCCAAAAATCATGTGAATTAGGGTGTGAAAATGGTGAAGTTCATCTAGTCTAGAATTGAATTTCTAATTCCCTCATATCACTTTGGGTGCAAGGGGAAAAGCATAATAATGAATTAGAACTTAAGTGAATTTTGTGTGAGAGATGTAATAGGTGCAAAGTGTCAAGTCAAAATCACAAATTTTTATCATATTGTAGCAATGCAAATATCATGGGATCCATTACTTTGCAATCTAATTATTCTGTGTGTGTTGTACCTTTCATGAAAGAAAATATGTGTGTATGGTGTGATGCTTAATTTCCCTTATTACAATGTGTGATTTAACCTCTAATACTAAAGGGAGACTATAATTTTCTTTTAAGATGTTTTTTATTCCCCCATATTGATATTTTTGCGAGGGGAATAACATACTCTGCCATTTACTAACTCCACTTCTAGTCCCAATACTGCAATTGATTAACAAAAAGAAATATCATCCACGTGGTAAAAGAAAATAAATTATTATACACTAGTGGCTAATTATAATGAAAAACATTTTAAATAAGTTTTCAAAACATATAGGTGTGGAGAAAGGTCATTAAGGGCTTCCACCCAACTCATAAAAGAGGAAAAATGTGTAATGATTTAAGGTTTTGTAAATTTTTGTGGGTACTCTATTTATATTCTTGGGGAAATCACCGTGAATATTTTTTGTTAATCGTGCAGACATGTTTGAAAATGAAATAGATACAAAATTTAACAAACACTAGCTAAGAGGTATCCTAAACTAGTTGTAAAAGGAAATAACAAAATAAATGAAATAGAATTGGGAGGAGAGCCTAAAAACAACAAAAATAAGAAAGAAAAATAAAATGTAGTCACCACTTTGTTGTTTGTCTTTTGGTGCAATGGTGTACAAAAATTCAATCTATTACAAGGCTATTGTTCCTTGAATAGAAAAAACCAAAAAATGATTAGCAAGATAAACACATAATAAATGAACAAAGCAACCAAATTTAATGAAGTTCATTAATTACAATGCAATGATAAGAAAAAACCAAAAAAATAAATAGAAGAGGTAGGAAAGCAATAATTATTTTTATTTATTGATGAAAATAGTTGAAAATTTTCCCAAAGACACTAAAGGGAATTGATATGGAAATAGACCTTATGAATTTCCTAAATGAAAGTCCCCTTTCCCTCTCATTGCAATAATGATCTATCTTTCCAAGAGTCCTATGAGAGCTCTATGAAGACAAAGAAATGCTAATTGGTTATACAATTTTATAGCATAACTTATCTTGGTATTCTCTCTTTTTTTGGGAACAAATCCATTGATATTTATAGGAAAAATCTCATGCCTTGGCTCCCATTGGCTGATTTATGAGATTTTATATTTTATTTATCTAGTGGGAGATAAGGGGTCCTTTAGAGGCTCCTTAATATGATATCACTGGTGTAGTGGCTTGATATTGAGCTAGCCAACCTTGTCCGTATTGTAGGTTGTTTCCAATTTAATGTGATTTGTCCCACGTACCACTAAAATGTCACTTCTATAGATCCATGTGACTATCCAAGAAATAGTCTTGGTGATCCATGCAAAATTATTGAGCTGACTTTGTGCGAGTAATGGAAACCTTAAGAACCTTGGTTTTTTCCAATTTATGATGTTTTCCAAAATTCACTAATAGACTTACACAACCACTCTTCAATGTTGGGCATCTGAGTTAGTGCAATTGAGTGTACAATTTTTCAGTGATAACACACCTTTATTGACAACACCTTCTTGTATTGAACCATGCCTTTCACAGAGTAATGTTGAATATCAATATGCCTTGTCATAGAATCACTATTAGGGTTCTTTGTTGGAGATATTTCACTTTAAATGTCATAATATAAACTTATATCTTGTTCAAAACTAGTACTTGAATACGATCTCAATGATCATACAACTTTCTTGCATGAGTGGCTACCATGTATTCAACTTATGTAGTTAAGAGTGTGACTACAAATTTTTTCTTCATTATCCACCTAATTCCTCCAAATATCTTAAACACATAGTTACAAGTAGATCTTTTGTGATCCATATCTCTAACCAATCTTCTTCAACATATCCATGCATGTCCAATGCTCTATCCAATCCTTGTCTTCCTTGGTAAAAAAATCCATAACTAGTAGTTCCACACAAATTATTAAAAACCCTATTCACTACTACCCAATTATCCTTCTTTGGTTTTGACATATACCCACTCAAAATTCCCATTACTTATAACCATTGAATACATAAAATCTAGTACAAACCATTGCATACATCAAAATTCCAATTGAACTAGAATATGAAACATGGGACTTGTTCTCTTCTTCTTTTTATGTCTTGGGACATTGATTTGTAGATAAGTTTAAACCTACAAGAATATGGACATTTATTATTTTACATTCCACCATATTAATCCTTTGCAATAATGTCCCAACATATTTCCTATAATTTAACCAAATTTTCCTATTTACCAAATATCTTTTCTTTTCCATGCACAAAATTCAATTTTCAACAATAAAATTCTTCATGTAAAATTTGGAGGATGAATAAATTTTCACTCCTTAATAACTTCCACGGTGTTTCCAATAAACAACATGTCATCCACATACAAGACGACATAAATAAATTTGTCACTTACTAATTTTAAATAGACACAATCATTAGCTTTACTCCTTGTAAAACAAATCCCCAATATATAAGTATCAAATTGTTTATACCATGTCGTTAGATATTAATTTAACCCATACAGGGAGTTTTTTAGGTTGTAAACCATCTCTTTCTTACATTTGACAATAAAACCCTATAGTTATTTCTTTTCTATTTCATCTTCTAAATCCCCATGTAGGAATGTTTTCTTCACATCCATCTATTGTACTTCAAGATCAAAAGAAATATAAACATATGAAATATATATAATAGAAGTTAACATAGAAGAACGAGAAAAAAATTCACCAAGTTCAATTCCCTCTACCTCATAATAGCATTTTTCTATTAATCGAGCATTAAAATTTTCCACTTTACCTCTGCATTCAACTTAATTTTAAATATCCATTTATTACTGATGGGATTTCTTCCATCTAGAAACTTAACTATATTTGAAGCCTCATTATTATCTAAGGGTTCCATTTCCTCAACCATGTCATTTTTTAGAGTTTACCATCCTCTCAATCTACTACCTCCCTAATAGCCTCGGGATCATCATTATTAATAGACAATGTAAAACTAGTACTAAATTCAAGTGGAGTATACCTTTTTGGTTCCCTTCTTCACCAAGCCAATCTCTTTAGTATTGGAATATGTGTTTCTTTTTCTTATAAATAATGTTCCTCTACTAAGTTATATTATTCATCATATGACTCTAATCCCACTATCTCAATTTCCTTTTCCATCTGCGAGTCTTCTTATTTGACAACATCCTTGACTTAATTAAATACAACATATTAGTTGTAAGAAATATTATTCGTTTGTTAATTTCAAAATTCATATCATTTGAAACCATCTTTATAACCAACAAAAATTCACTTTTCCACTTTATTGTCCACCTTAATCCTATTTTCCTTTGGAATATGTACAAAATCATCACAACCAAAAACTATGAGATGTTTAATAAATGGTTTCTTACTAGTCCACGCCTCATGAAAATTAGTTTCAATTAATACGGATGAGGCAAATATATTTTCCAAGTAACATGTAGTACCCATTACCATTTCCTAGAATTCATATCGTAACTTGGCACACCATTGATCATGATGCCTTCTTTTAGCACTAGTTTCATTTTCATCCTTTATACAACCCCATTTTGTTGAGGTGTGTATGGTGTAGTCTTCTACCTTTCTCTACTAATAAATTTCCTTCAACTCATTTACATAAAATTCCCCAGTATTTTTTATCCTCAATATTTTGATTTTCGTTTTTTCCTAATTTTCCACAAGGGCGTTAAATTCTCTAAATTTTCCAAATACATCATATTTATTTTAGATGAAATAAATCCATGTATTCTTTAAGGAGACATCTTTGAGCAAGAAATATTACATATAGTTTCCTAGTGATGGAATGAGAATAGTTCCAAAGAAATCACTATGTACTAGTTCTAAAACTCCCTTAGACCTTATAGTACCTTTTAAGAATATTACTCAACTATATTTACCAAAAATAAAATGTTCATAGAAATTGATATCTACAGTGCAATTAAACATATCTTCATCCATACCTTTACTATGCAGTGATTCAAGGCCCTTCTCTATAACATGTCCTAGTATTTGATTCCATAACATAATATTTTCTCCAAACACAACAAGGGTTTTTACTTCTTCATCTCCACCCTGAGGAATAATGGAACTATTACACCCATCATTGATAGTGCTTCTAAATGGATTTTACAAATCTCCCTTAGAAACGCCATTTTTACTCAAACCATCCTATAGGCTTCCTTTTAAAACATGGTAATTACACCTACATCACTCATCATGCATATAGATATTAGGTTTCTAGCTAGCCCTATAATGTGTATATCATTAGGGAGTGTTATATCCCTTCCATCCTTGAGCATCAAATTAACGTTTCCTTATAATGTGATCCTAGCTATTTAGTCTTCTATAAGAAAAATGTCAAATCCATCATATCTTTCATATTCACAAAGCCACTCCCTATGTAGAGTAATGTGATAGGAGGCACTTGATTTGATCAACCATATATATATATATATATATATATATATATATATATATATATATATATATATATATGTTTGTGTGTGTGTGTTTAGCTTGAATAATCCAAGTACACATATCTTCCTTCCTCTAAGGAGGTTTTTTATTCTTTGGAGGGAACATCATTAGATCCCTTCCCTCTCTCAATTATCTTATATCTACAACTCTTCCTAAAATATGCTTATTTTCCACATTTCCATCATATATTTCTAAATATCTCTAGATATTAGATATACCTATAGTTTTACATCTCCTACTTGAGGAGATATATTCATATTTCTATCTTGTGAACATCCTCTTGTAGATAAGGCATATTTCCTCTAACTTTCCATTTTTTTCGAGCTCATATCCTTTGACAGTAGGGATGAGACCACATCATCAAAACTTAAAGTAGTTTCATTACTACCTATGGCTACAACCCGACTATCCCACAAATCTAGTGAAGAGAAAAATGAATTGATACACGTATCTTCATCAAATATATTAATACTAGGAGAAAATAATTGACTTACATTAATATTAAATGCATTCAATTTTTTTGTTACTCAGTCTCCATTCATTCTCAAGTTGTATATATTCTTCCATGGGAAAAATTTGTTCACTAAATACTTAGACTAATATAAAGCCTTTATTGTGTTCCATAATTTTTTTGTTGTAGCTTCCCCTAAAACATTTTTTAATAATGAATCTAATAAATATAACCATATTTTGGTTTTTTCCTTATGATCTAACTTGGTCCATGATTCGATAAAAATCCATGTTGATGTGGTACCAAATCCATAGTGATTCACTAACTATTTTCTACCAAAAGATCCTCCATCTTGAGCTTCCATAGCTCAAAGGTCTCTTTGTTATATTTCTTTATCTCTGTTTTTGAACCACTAGTCCTTCTTTCCCAATATAAGAATCACCATCATAAGACTATCATTGCAACAAGGTTTATCATATATGCAAGATAATTGAACCCTCATTCAAAAAGGTATCCCCTTGAATCCAACAAATGCTTTGATACCAAATACAAGTTTTAAACCTTATATAATAATGCAATGCATACACATATTATTAATAAATAAAAAATAAAATCATTGGTAATCATATATTACACAAAGGTTTACCTTGAAATCCAAGTCAAGAAAGCTAGCTAACCATTTAGAGACACGCCTCTAATTTTTAACTTTAATAAACATAATTTTATATATTAAAATATGTATGATCCCATAACATCCAAAACCCTAATCCATTAACCCACATTACATTACAACCATAATTCCTTCCTTCACCGGGATTATAAAACCATGGATTAAATAACCATTTCTACAAAACTATTAAAAGAAAAAAAACACGTGCCAAAATAAAAAGGATGCCAAATTCACATTTTTTTTGTAGGATTTAGTGCCACTATGACCCCTCCTTTGTGCCCAAATCATATGAATCATGCATGGTACTATTCATGCAAATAATATAAAACACACCCAACAATTTTATTTGTTCAATTGATGTAAATAAATATAGTTAAGATGGTCAAATATTTCATTCTATTTTTCTCTAAGAATTGACATGTGAAATGAAAGAGGAACCAAAGGAACACTCCAAAAAATAAAACTTGCACAATATAGAACCATGTTCAACTCATGTAGAAGCAACAACAGTGTCTAGGTTTTGTAGTTCCTAAATTACTACATCATTAGGAGAACACTTAGTTATTTTACCATTACCAAAATGACATATGTAATAAATGGAGAGTGATTGGTAGAGATGTCAGGAACAATAATAAAATCATTCATGCACCCATCATATAACTACACAATGCCTAATCCTGAAACATCAAACCTCATAGAGCCTTTAGTTGCAATCTACAAAAATTTTCAATTAGATGTAGAAGGAAACAATAGATGAGAATGAGTCATATAGTGAGATATACAAGAATCAAGAATCTAGGTGTTAGAATATGCATATAAGGATTGAGAAGGTAAATCATTCCATTTACCAATGAAGAAGGTTTGGAAAGTGAAATTTTATGTTGTTGAATGGATTCATTCAAGGATTCTAGTTATTCCAACATTTAGATTCAATATGTCTAGGTATATTGTAAAAAAAATAGGTTTCATTTTGCTTCTTCTTGTTGAAATATGTAACTAGGTTCAATATTCATAATGTCTCATGTAATCACGATTTCATGTATTTGGTGTAAAGAGAAAAATAAAATTTATTATTGTTATTTTGTAGCATGGGTTTCATGCTCAAGATGATTTTATTTATATGTAAAGCACCCTTTGAGTGCTTCTAGGGCTTTTTTTTATACAACAAAATGACTTCCTCATCAGCTTAGAGGAGAAGGATACTTTGGTTGGAAGAAAGACCAATGTTACAAGCATATTTGGAAAGGTAACACACCCCAGAAACAGTCAACGAGAGTTATAATGTTGCTCAGCTCCCAACAGAGTGTGTCCGTGCCTAGGTTAACACACTTTTTTTCCTAAAGGGACTCATTACTGAGTTTTCATAAGGTCCGAAGGTCAAAACATGAGTTGAATGACTGACATCCCGACCTTGACTCAACCAGTCAGCTCAAAAATCAGGAAACCTGTGGATCAATCTTCACGTTGGATATTTATAAACCTATTTAAGTCATATAGAAAAGGAAACAACAATAAAGCAAGGCAAGTTACTAGATTTTTCCTTATTGGAACTAATGGAATAAACGGTAAGGATGAGCTTCTCCACTCCTATAAATTGGATGCTCGGGCATTGTGACAAAGGTCGAAGGGTTGAAATCATAATGCTTGTACGTTCATTGAGAGATTGAGGAGCTCAAGCATTTTTGTGCCAAGGAGAGAGAGAGAGTGGAGCTAAAGGAATAGAGGAGGCTTGATATATCCAATATGGTTGTAATCATCCTTCTTTGATCTAATAATGTAGAACTATTTTTTTCTGCCTATTTGACGACATTGATATTGTATTTATTTACATGTTAGTTCAATGGCGCATGTGATAAATACCTTAAATGCATGTTAATTTATATTCAACTATATGTTGATGATTTGATTTCCAAGCTTTAAATGTTGTGAAGATTACACTTTCTCTTGTTCATGTGCAGGATTTGATCTAGGAGGGGTCTTCCAATTTGCTGCACTGAGATCTCCAATAGGGTTGCACAAAGGACTGAGGTAAATATTCTCTCTTTGGCCTTGTCAATCATGATTGATATGAATATATGTGTGTTTCTTTGTGACAGTTGCAGTTAATATGGACAGTCTTCCTTAGGTCTCGGGAAGACTCGAGAGGGGATTTCATTCACCACCACCCATGCAATTTACCCTATAGTAGAATTGGTGACTCCGCTAGGGACTAAAACTTAGCTCCTAGTTGTGTTATTTCAGTTCTTAAACCTTTCTTTCTCTCTATGCCTTCATGTTCTCCTTGCTTCCCATTCTCACCACTAAATATGGTTACCCACCTTCTTTATTATTCATAGCCTCATATCAAACCTTGAATAGCCCTTTTTATAGCATGTACCTCTGTAACGCAACCTGAATGTGCAACCCAGACCGTTATAACACTCCCCATGATTTTGACTAGAGAATTAGTAGGGCTACTAATGCTCTGCTTGCTCTCCTAAGAAGCGTTATTAAGCAAAAATCTTGAAATTCTCCCAGTCCTATGAAATCCTGGGCTGACAAGCTATCTATATTCTTATATTGTTTTATGCAACTATATGTTGTGATTGGTTGGTTGTTTGCATACCCATTTTTCTTCTTTTAGGAAAATAAATTAAGTGCACTTTTTTTAGAAAAAATAAATGAAAAATTTATTTATCTTTTTTTTGTAGCTAATTATATTCTGTATATATTAGGTTAGTTGTTAGAGATAATTGTATATCTGAATTGTTTGAACTACTTTTTGGATGTGTGTTACTGAATGGATGTATAGATAACCTCTCCTTGTAGGAATATATTTCATCGAATGAAAAGTTAAATCATTTTTCTTGCATGGCTTATGTCAGAGTCACATAAAAATCCATGCGTCCACACCCCCTCCGAAAACTCTAATACAAGAAAACATAAAATTAAGCGATTAATGAAAATATTCAGAAACTACTTTTTGAGCTTACACAAAGATTAGTTCAAGCTAGGATCTTAGGCTAGGCAGTGGTGAGTAAACTTCCCAATATCACGAAACTAAAAACTAGTTTAATTAAAGAGAGAAAACCCTTGTCGCACTCATATCATCGGGGATCACTCCCCTAACAAAGGATTTAAGTGCAATACAACATTGGAGTGTGAGAGAGGTTATATTGCCTTCGATTTAATTTCCAGTGGGTATTCTGTATATTAGGGTTCCCCTCAAGGATGTTGGAACTGGGTCGAGGACCTAGGTGTCCTACCCATACAACATACAATCCACGACCATGACTCCTATGGTGGTGTCTTTGATTTGGGGTAATATTAGTGGCCAGAATTTTTAGGGACGATGTTGGAATATTGTCATTGATGGAAAAAGCATTGGCTACAAAGGAGCATCTGTGCAAAAGAACAGAGGAAGTATCGGTCAAGGAGAAGAAACAAGCAAAAGAGGAGATATGTTGGAAAATTTTCTGTTGGGATTCCTGTTCGGATTCTTAGGGTTAGTGTATGATCTGGAACAATGAAACATGGTATGGCAACTGTAAATTTGTGCTTGTGGAACTAGAATGGAGCATGAAGAGGCGGAACAACGAATCAAGAACGAATTTAAGGTCGCAAAGGGAATCTGGTTTCTGGTGTGAATTTCTTGTGTTATATATTATGAATGTTACGAAGATTGCATCGAACTGGTGTCAAGCCTCAATAAACAAAATGATGGGTTAATTTGTTGATGAAGAGCGCAAGCGATGTCACTGTAAATAAATCAATTTACAATAATCAAGCAGGGGGAGTGGAACCTTGAGCGAAGAAGGTGGATCCTTGCGAGAGGAACAGTAACGACAATTTCTGGTTTTTATCACACCGCTCTCGTCGGGAAAGTGGTATTTCCTGGTGAGGAGCGATTCCATAGAATGCTCGACACACGTCCCTGTACGAATTCATAAAACCACTTTTCACCGTGCGCCATCGCGTGTTATACTTCAACCTAGGATGCCCAGTGATATCGTTGAGCACCGTTGATCTGGGAAGGGGTCATCGGACGGTCGTCATTTGTTGAAGGTGCGTGAAGATTAACACAGGTATGGCGGACCATCGCATGTTAACGATCGGTATTAGAGGTCGAGCGATATGCATATACGCCGTTGATCTGGAAGCTTGCTAATCTAACGGTGATCGAACACTAGACTTGCGTGAATTTTACCTATGGTACCATGCGCGTATTTGATTGGCTATTGACTATATTTGTGGGCCCGGGGTCAAAGGTTTACCATATTATTTGGAAGGATTAAAATGTGAAGGGTTAAATTTAATTCTAAAGTTCTGTTCAAAATTATTTATTTATCAATTTCTTTAAATTGATAAATAAAATTAAAATAAAAAATCAAAAGCCCCGTGGGATAAACTAAAAGGAATACTGTCAGCGGTTCATGGTTTTAACCCATAGTTTTAATAAAGGGAAAAACTATAGAAGGAGAAGAAAAATAAAGAAAGGGTGTGCATTGTAAGGGGTCGTGAACGAAAAATTTCTCCAAGGAATATCTGTATGGGCGAGCTCTATTCTTAACTGAAAAATCTGAAACTACGATGCACCCATGGATAGAATGATTTGACGATGATAAATCTCTGGTTTGAATGACGGACGAAATCATGAAGAACTCGTGTGAGTATATAGAAAATAAATAAATCTGGTGACCGACAAGGTATGTCGTATGGAAATTGATGGATCCAGTATGAAAATTGATGAAACGTGGTCTGCAGTAGTGCTGAGGGTCGAAACCTTCAGAAAGGGGGTTGTAGCTCCCTTCCAGTGGTATCTGGTAAACGAGAGAAGGTTTTAGCCTTCTGCAGGTGGGTGCCTGTGTGCTGGTTTGAGTCTGCACCAGCATATATTGTAAGAAGTTTTCTCTATAATAAATATTGAAGACTGAGATTACAACAGTGGTGGTTTTCTCCCAAATTGGGTTTCCACCTTAAATCCCGGTGTTCATATGTGTTGTGTATGTTTGATGGTTTGTTCTGTTATTTTTGTTTATGCTTAATGCTTATCTGATGCAATACTCTAAGTAAAGACTCAATAAGGTATCTGGACATACATGTTGAATGCAATGCTGTAACATAAGGTTTTAAGAGAAAGAAAAGAAAAATTGTTTAGCCCTAAATATTGATTCACCCCCCCCCCCCTCTTAGTATTTTTCCCAACAATTGGAATCAGAGCAGGTCCTTCTGAAAAAGCTTAACCGCTAGAAGGAAGATCAAGCAAGATGAGAAATCAAGATGGAATAGCATCTATCAGGCCTCTGCTCTTTAACAGAAACAATTTAATCTTCTGGAAAACAAGAATGAGATCCTATCTTCAGTCTCTGGGATCATAGGTATGGGAAATTGTTGAACAAGGATATCAATATCCAGCTGCAGTACCAACAGATCCGACGGAAAGAAAGAATTATGAAACAAATGGTGGTAAATGCTCTATTGGGAAGTCTAACTGAATCATAATTTGTCAAAGTCATGCAGCTGAATACAGCCAAGACAATATGGAACAAAATCATTCTCAGTTATGAAGGTGATGCAAAGGTAAAAAGTGCTAAAATCCAAACTCTCAGAATTCAATACAAGAATCTAAAAATGGATAATGAAGAGAGCATTGCCAATTTCTTTTTACGACTTGATGATATTGTAAATCATATGAGAAATCTGGGAGAAACAATAACTGAATCCACCTTGGTTGAGAAAGTCTTAAGATCACTAACAACAAAATTTTAGTCAAAAGTTTCTGCCCTTGAAGAAAAGCATGATATTCAAAACCTTACTGTGGTGCAACTTCATGGCATACTAACTGCATATGAAATGAGAAGAGGAGGACCTTCTGAAGTCAAAGAAGCAGTCTTTAGAACTTCTACAAAAGGGAAGGAAGTACAAAAAACAGAAGGATCAGGATATATATTAGAAGAAGATGAGATAAACTTCGTAAAGAAACTTCAACTTGGCACAGGACGATTCAGAGGTAAGCTTCCTTTCAAATGTTTTGATTATGGAAGAGTTGGTCATTATGCTGCTAAGTTTCCTTATAAAGAAACACATAAAAAGGGAAAGGAAGTAGAAAAAAGGAATAAGAATCATTTTAGCACTAGAAAGAGTTACTACACTCATGAAGATAGTGATGGGTTATCTGATAGTGAGGAAGAATGTGAACAAGATCTTAGACTTCTCATGGCATTTGAAAAAGAATCTAGAGAAGAAAACAGGCTTTGTGGATGCTCTAGAAGACAAGTGGTAATCTGATGAAAACATTGCAATCAAGACTTGCTGAAGAAAGTAAAATAATCATAGAATTGGAAAACTTCACGAAAGAAAAGAGAAACACAAATGAGAAATTAGAGCAGGTAGTAAGTCTAAGAAAAGAACTTGAAAGCAAAACTCAATTCCTGAATATAAAGGATCTCAAACATTATATGATTATCAAGGTACAACGTTTCTCTCTGAAAGACAGTCTTGGATATGCTGGTATCTCGTTTTAAAGACCAAATTATCTAAAAATGCTTTATAAATTTAAGCGATAACATATCAGCTAATTTTAGTGGAATAAAGAATTTTTGCTGTATAAAGCATGATAACCTCAATTCAAATAACACTAACAAGAATGTCTTTCAAAGAAACACCAATCAACAAGTAAATTCATATAGAAGATTTTATGATCGCAGAAATTTCTTCTTCAATGGACAATGTTTCTCATGTCACAATTTTGGTCATAAAGTTGTTCAATGTGTTGCATATAAAACCATCATGACAAGAGAAGCAAGAAAGAAACATATTGATATTGAAACAAAGAAGAATACTTATAACAAATTTTCTCCTCTTCAAAATGAATTTGAATGTGCTTATTGCAATAAATTTGGCCATGAAGAATCTGAATGCAGGAGCAAAGTTCAGCCAAAAGAACATGTACCTTAAAGCTCCAAAGTATGGAAAAAGAAGGAATTACAAGTTGAAAATTGTGGCATAGCATTATTTGCAGAAGATGAAGAAAACCAATGGTACATTGATAGTGGATGCTCAAGATATAAGATAAAGAGGTATGATAAAACTTCTCTTATATGTTTGGGGAAAAGAAAAAATTAAAGATGTTTGGGAATGATACTCTCATGGTCAATAGTAAAGTGGTCCGTTTTTTCAAAATAAAGGTGAAAGATAATGGTCATGTATGACGGATTAAAACATAAATTGTTAAGTGTAATTCAAATGTAGATCAGATGAATGGTGTTGTTGTTATTCAAAAGAAGGTGTGAATAACAATTCGAGCACAGTAAAGCAAAGTTAGAAAAGAACTCCAAACAATCAGATATATTAAAGAAAACCAGCAACAATAATGCTATTTGTTGTAACTTCAAAGAAAGTTAAAGAAGGTTAGCATTCAGCTTTTTAATTCATCAAATCCAAATTGCATCAAAGAATGCGGATCTTCCCAATAACATTACTCATCTAAAATACTTAGACAAATCACAATCTAAAAGCAAACAGGTCAATTTAATGCCAAGGAAGGATCATCAAGTAAGCCTCTTGAACTCATTCATACTGACATATGTGGACCTATGAGGAAAAAGTCACCACGTGGTGAAGAATACTATATCTTATTCATTGATTATTTCTCTAGAATGTGTTGGATTGGGCTAATTAAACACAAAGATGAAGCATTTGAGAAATTTCAGATCTTCAAAGCACTAGTTGAGAATGAATTAGATCTAAAAATCAAGTGTCTCAGATCTGATCGAGGAGGAGAATATACATTCAATGAATTTCTTGAATTTTTTGAACAACATGGCATAAAAAGACAGTTCTATGTAGCTGGCACTCCACAATAGAATGGTGTTGCAGAAATAATGAACAGAACAATTCAACAAATGGCTACAGCTATGCTTGATGATTCCAGAACACCTGACACATTTTGGGGAGAAGCAGCACATACAGCAGCAAACATTCTCAACAAAGCACATGTTCGTGTAAATAGTGATAAAAATCCATATGAACTATGGTATGGTAATCCTCCCACTATAAAGAACTTTAGAATTTTTGGGAGCAAATGCTTTATCAAGAATAATGATGAAAAACTTGGCAAGTTTGAACCCAGAGCAGATGAAGGAATATTTCTTGGTTACTCCTCTAGGAGTAAGGCATATAAATGTTACAATAAAAGACTTCGAAAGATTGTTGAATGTATTGATGTTGTTATTGATGAGTCTCCTGCAGCTCCAAAAGAAGAAAATCAAACAATAGATGAAGACGATGATGACACATATCCTTCTACATCAAATAGTAATGATGTAAATTAAGGCACCCATGAAGCAACTCAAGAGATTTTTCCAAAAGTTATCTACCTAGACATGTTCAAAAGAATCATCCAGAATCTCAAATTCTGGGAGAAAAGGGATCAGGTGTACAAACAAGAAGGACTCTTGTGGGATCTTCTAGCAATCTGGCATTTCTGTCCACTATTGAACCTCACAGTGTCAGTCAAGCTAGCAAAGATGAATGTTGGATTCAAGCCATGAATTAAGAGCTTGATCAAATTGAAAAGAATCATACTTGGGAATTAGTACCAAGACCTCATGACAAAAATGTCATTGGAACTAAATGGATATTCAAAAACAAGTTAAATGAGAATGGGGATGCTATAAGAAATAAAGCTAGACTGGTTTGCAAAGGGTATACTCAACAAGAAGGTATAGACTTTGAAGAAACTTTTGCTCCTGTAGCTAGACTTGAAGCCATAAGAATGTTTCTTGCTTTTCAAGTTTTCAACAAATCAAAGTTTATCAAATGGATGTTAAATCTGCATTTCTCAATGGTGATCTAGAAGAAGAAGTTTATATAGAACAACCAGAAGGATTCATTTTGGGAAATGATGAAAATCTTGTTTGTAGACTTTAAAAGGCTCTATATGGTCTCAAACAAGCTCCAAGGGCATGGTATTATCATCTTGACAAATATCTTCATCAACAAGGATTTTCAAAGGGGTCCGCTGATAGCAACTTATACACAAAAATTGAAAATAATAAACTATTGATTGTGGTGGTTTATGTTGATGATATCATTTTTGGGAGTAATGAAGAATCTATGAGTCAGAAATTTGCTTCTGTCATGCAGTAGGAATTTGAAATGTCCTTACTTGGGGAACTAACATTCTTTCTTGGCTTGCAAGTGCATCAAACTACAGATGGTATATTCCTATCACAAGCAAAATATCTTAAGCAAATTCTAAAGAAGTATGGCATGGAAGAATGAAAACCTGTAAGCACACCAATGATAACCGGATGTAATCTTAGTTCTCATGATGATTCTATCAGTGAATCATAAACTTTAATAAGGGATTCTATGAGAAGTTCATTTATCTCACTAGACCGTACCGTACATCATGTACATTTGGGATTGTTGGACGGCCTCTAAGCTAATCGCGTGAGTCTCATCTTCAAAGTCAGGAAAAGAAGGACCAAATATGTATGAACTCAAGACTTTAGACTATGGTATCCAAAGAATGTTGATCTTACTCTTCATGCATACACTGATGCAGATTGGGCTGGAAGTGTTGATGATCGGAAAAGCAGTAGTGGTGGTGCATTCTATATGGGGCCCCAGTTAGTATCTTGGTTCAGCAAGAAGCAAAGCTCCATTGCCTTATCTACAGTAGAAGCAGAATATGTGGCCTCTGCATCATGTTGCACTCAACTTCTCTGGACGATGCAAACCCTACAAGACTTTCAAATCAAATGTTCACCTCCTATCTCCATTATGTATGATAATACAAGTGCCATCATTATCTCAAAGAATCCTGTTATGCATTCCAAGACCAAGCACATTCCCATCAAATATCACTTCTTACGTGAACAAGTGCTTGAACAGAAGATGAAATTGGAGTATGTTTCCTCCAAAGAACAAGTTGCTGATATATTTACCAAACCTCTACCCAGGGAAGCATTCGAATATCTCAGACAGAAACTGGGAGTAGTCTCTGCCTTGCATAGGATCAGTTCTGATTAAATATAGAATATTAAATTGAGTATGAGGTGTTGTTAGGCATCTCTGAATGCACAGGCTAAGGGGGAGCATTGGTCATAGGAAAAAGATGCATTGTGGACATTTATAAGTCATCTTGTTATATTATGAAGATGCAACATGATCTCAGGGGGAGCATGGTATTGTCAGTACAAAGAATCTCGATCAACCCTTTACCATTGATGTCAAAGGGGGAGGAAAAGCAAAGAAGGGCTTCTATAAGACAAATAGAGGAAGAGTATTACAGAGGAAGAATATTTCCATCAATGCCAAAGGGGGAGATTGTTGGAATATTTTCATTGATGGCAAAAGAATTGGCTACAAAGAGCATCTGTGCAAAAGAACAGAGGAATTATCGGTCAAGGAGAAGAAACAAGCAAAAGAGGAGATATGTTGGAAAATTGCATGTTCGGATTCCTGTTCGGATTCTTAGGGTTAGTGTATGATCCTCAGAAACAACAAAACACAGAAGTGTGTGGAAAACTCCGTGGTAATATGCTTGTGTAACCAGAAGGATACAGTGAGTTAAAACTAATGAATCAAGAATGAATCTCTAGCACGTAGCAACTTAAAATCTGGTGTGAATTTCTTGTGTTATATATTATTGATGTTACGAAGATTGCATCGAACTGGTATCAAGCCTCAATAAACAAAATGATGGGTTAATCTGTTGATAAAGAGCGCAAGCGATGTCACAGTAAATAATTCAATTTACAATAATCAAGCAGGGAGTGGAACCTTGAGCGAAGAAGGCGGAACATTGCGAGAGGAACAGTAACGGCGGTTTCTGGTTGTTATCACACTGCTCTCGTCGGGTAAGTGGTATTTCCTGGTGAGGAGCGATTCCATAGAATGCTCGACACGCGTCCCTGTACGACTTCATAAAACCACTTTTCACCGTGCGCCATCGCGCGTTATACTTCGACCCAGGATGCCCAGTGATATCGTTGAGCGTCATTGATCTAGGAAGGGGTCATCGGACGGTCGTCATTTGTTGAAGGTGTGAGGAGATTAACACAGGTACGGTGGGCCATCGCACGTTAACGATCGGTATTGGAGGTCGAGCAGTATGCATATACGCCGTTGATTTGGAAGCTTGCTAATCTAACGGTGAACGAACGCTGGACTTGCGCGAAGTTTACCTATGGTACCATGCTTGTATTTGATTGGCTATTGACTATATTTGTGGGCCCGGGGTCAAAGGTTTACCATATTATTTGGAAGGATTAAAATGCAAAGGGTTAACTTTAATTCTAAAGTTCTGTTCAAAATTATTTATTTATCAATTTCTTTAAATTGATAAATAAAATTAAAATCAAAAATCAAAAGCCCCGTGGGATAAAATAAAAGGAATACTGTCATCGGTTCATGGTTTTAACCCATGGTTTTAATAAAGGGAAAAACTATATAAGGAGAAGAAAAATAAAGAACGGGTGTGCATTGTAAGGGGTCGTGAACGAAAAATTTCTCCAAGGAATATCTGTATGGGCGAGCTCTGTTCTTAACTGAAAAATCTAAAACTACGACGCACCCATGGACAGAATGATCTTACGATGATAAATCTCTGGTTTGAATGACGGATGAAATCATGAAGAACTCGTGTGAGTATATAGAAAATAAATAAATTTGGTGACCGGCAAGGTATGTCGTATGGAAACTGATGGATCGAGTATGAAAATTGATGAAACGTGGTATGCAGTAGTCCTGAGGGTCAAAACCTTCAGAAAGGGGGCTGTAGCTCCCTTCCAGTGGTAGCTGGTAAATGAGAGAAGGTTGTAGCCTTCTGCAGTGGGTTCCTGTGTGCTGGTTTGAGTCTGCACCAACATATATTATAAGAAGTTTTCTCTATAATAAATATTGAAGACTGAGATTACAACAACGGTGGTTTTCTCCCAAATTGGGTTTCCACCTTAAATCCTGGTGTTCATATGTGTTGTGTATGTTTGATGGTTTGTTCTATTATTTTTGTTTATGCTTAATGCTTATCTGATGCAATAATCTAAGTAAAGACTCAATAAGGTATCTGAACATACATGTTGAATGCAGTGTTGTAACATAAGGTTTTAAGAGAAAGAAAAGAAAAATTGTTTAGCCCTAAATACTGATTCACCCTCCCCCCCTCTCAGTATTTTTCCCAACAGACGAACACAAGGTGACAGGGGTGGGCTACCCTAGTATCTAAAATAGACGAACCTATTTCATATTTGGCTTTTGGGAGGGTGCTCATCTTCACGAGATTACTTGTCCCCTTAATGTGAGGTTCAAGCGAAGCTAAAGAGTAATTGTAACTGTACATATGGTTGGCTCTCGCTGTTAGCCACTGTGAGACTGGGTTTCATCTCCAGTGAGTGGTGGTTATACGACAACGTCATATCCCCTAGCTCCTTGTTGATTTTATTTTAGAGTGTTTTTTATTTTTTAGCTGTTGGTTTGTTATCACTGAGACTATATTAAAATATCACTTTAAAAATTTTGATAAAATATATCTGTCACCATGGCTACATTCGGCCCTCATCGTCTACTTAGACGAAAAATATGTCTTCCTCCACTGAACCTGGATGATATGTTGAGCCTTGGTGATCCAGATTCTCCCTCTACAGGATATCGGTATCTAGCTTCTAAAAATATATCGCATAACACTTCCTAAGAAACAATATTTCCTAAGGACTTTTTCAACGAAGGAGTAGTACCTCCTTATAATCCTCCTCTAACTAATCCTCTTGGTCTAGTGTTGATTCAAGTAGCACCCACACCTATAATGTATTAATCTATTCCCACAGCCAATATCCACATGGTGACTAGGTGGTCATGGTCCTTTGTGGCCAAGTTTTCTCCACCACCACTTCCTCCACCTATTGTGAGCTCTACATCACTGATTGTTCAGCTTGCTAGTCAGATTATGCCTAGTCCAGCCAGCTTGGATACACCCACTTTCGTGTTTTCTCCTGGACCCTTGTTTGTCACTCCAAGTAGCACTGCTAGCTTAGCCCCTTTTAACAACCCTTTTGGTTGGAACCCTTTTCTGAGTTTGAACCCCCAGGCTCAAGTTATTAGGGGAATTTTTCCCAACATGCATATACCAGTAGGGGCAATTTTTGTACCCCTACCATCTATAGGACAACCTAGTTCATCACTTATTGATTTACTTCCTCCTAGTGGTCAATACCCTAGTGTAGGTCATGTGCCAATTGCCAATTATATGGCTAGCAACATCCCCCAGTCGGGTCCTCCTACATCTATTTGGGCACTCCCTCAACCTCAGTGGGTTCAAGGGGAGGATTATTATCCTAGGGGAAACCAGTCTTTTTCCCCCCAACCTAACATCCCTTATGGACTTCCACCTTAAATGCTTGCACCGCCACAACAAGGAAATTATTACCAGATGAATCCCTAATTTCATGTTGGAAACGCCTTGATGGGGGGACTCCTAAGTCCTTCAAGTCACCCAGATCCACCTTGGTTAGATTCGGGGGCACCCACGCTTCTCCCATTTTTGGCAACATTAGATATACCAGACCTTTATAAGCTGATAAATGACCCCATCAATCACAACTTGCACTAGCCTCCCATGCCACATAAGATCCCTATAGATATTCCGAAGTTAGAAGGGAAACAAGGGGATTATTTGGCCATTCATTTCATCACCTATCATTTATGTTATGTATCTAATTCCATGGTTGATGACAACATCGGGCTCAGAATCTTCCCTTGCACCCTCATAGGAAACACTGCCAAGTGGTACATTGAGTTACCATGTGATTCAGTCAACACCTTTGGAACCCTAGCATTTGAATTTTTAAAACACTTCCAGCTTCCTATCCATTACGTGAATGGAATATAAATACTTACCACTTTGTGCCAAGACACTACCACCCACATCTCTAATCATATCCATGAATGGAGACATAGGCAAGGGCTTCGCAGGGCCCTGATTCTAGATCACCTATTAGCATATTGGTTCTGCAAGTCACGGAAAACCAATCCATTCATCATACACAACATTTAGACTTAATCTACTCACAATCTGGAACTCTTTATGATTTACTTCCCCATGCCCCATGAATTTCAAATACTCCCACTACTCAGCATCCCGGAGTGCACGCTGACGGTCTCGTTGGCGCAACCTTTGGGGTTGTTGTAAAACAACTTAGCAGGAAATTTTCCCAACTATCTCTAGCTATCGATACCACCTCTGATACCCAATTAGTTTCTCTTCCAACCACTATGGTAAAATCTATGGAGTCTACAAAAAAACCCAGTGGTAAGAACAAGAAGAACAAGAAAAAGGCCTCTCCTTCTCAGGAGCATCTTGTTACATAGAAAAATCCAAATTGGAAAGCTGCTTCCAAATATGAAAAAGGGAAGGAGAAAACTATCAAGTTCTCTTGCAATATCTGTGTTGAGGACCACATGACTTATAAATTTCCTTGCCTTCAAGAATGCACAAACTTTCTTGCACAGAAGGACATTGGTCGGACCCCTATGGTCCTTCACAAGCCTTTCTCTAATCAGCACCAACAACACCTTATAATGAACCCACCACAACCCCCATAAGGGGGAAATGGTGGTTCACATCCTCCTTCCTCTGGTGAGGGATCTTCAACCATTTACACCTTTGAAATGGTTGATCTTCAAACACAAGCCAAAAGTTATGGAACTCCAGTCACCAATGCTCAGGAAGATGCCTTGAGTTAAAATCCACTGTCACCTAATGATATTCATATCCAACGACCCGTTTCTAACCTTGAGATCCATCCCCCCAAAGGGAATACTCATCACACGGCACACAATACCTATGCACGTGCTGCCCAAAACTACAGTATTGTAGAAGATTTGGCTCAATCACCATCAACCATGTCAACTCTTGAAGTGTTACAATTTTTTCTAGCACAAAGGAAAGATTTTATTTTGGCCATTGGTGGAATTGAGCCTCAAGATTCCATGCTAGCAATCTTTGATAAGGAAAAATGTAAGCCTCTTCCTTCCCATCAGCTTGCATTTCAAGTGCAAGTTTTGTCGAAAGGAAGATATTTCCATCGAATCGTCATTGACAAAGGTGCTTCACCCTGTGTAATGTCCAATTCATGTTGTCTCACTCTGGGTTCTCCCACCCTATCTCTACCATAGAATTCCATTAAAGAATTTGATGGCCACTCTTTCATCCCAAAAGGATACCTTTCCAACTAACCCATCACTCTAAGTGGGAAAATAGTAAAAGTGGACATAGAAGTCATAGATCGCATCTCGAATATAATTTTCGTTTGGGCCATAGTTGGTCTTATGCCATGAATTCCATTGTCTCTTCGGTCTTTCAACTCATCCTTTTTCTTCTATATGGAAAAATATTCATACTGGATTAGTTTTCCTTCTGCACCCCAGATTACTCCTTGTTACGTAGCAACACTGTGCCCTTAGTGAGTGGAATCCTTGACTCTTATGTCAGTGTTGGTACTAGCCTTCTGAATGGATCCTTCCTCTTAGGTTGTTTTCCTCTCCTGCCACTTTAGGTTCCACAAATGGTTTCAATGGTCTCCACCATTCCTAATGGCCCTACTGATCACTGCATCCTACACGCCCCTTTAGACATTGATTCCTATATAGAGCACATGTCGATCTCACCACTTGAGTTGGATTATCAACTCATTCAATCAAAATCTGATTCTTCCACTTTTACCATTACCCATCCCATCAATTCTCCTTATAACTATCTCCTCAATGAAGTCCTACCTATGAACGAAGCTATTCGAGAGATCATGTCTTTAGAAGAGTGACCCTAGGATCACTCTCATCACTGCGCTTCGATATTTGATTTGGACTCGACACCTATACAAATCCTTCCTTTTGACCCACCTTAGATTTTTCCTTCCACTTATATGACTATCTAATCTATAGATGAAGAAGGAAACTTGGGCAATTTTCAAATACTATTCTCATCGACATCTCGGTCAAAACAAGTATCGTAGAAAAAATTCAGGTTGGAGAAGATTGCAATCTTGAGGAAATTATGAGCTTCACCTGCATTTTTAAGGAATTTCGTGATGTGTTCACATGGTATTATGAGGAAATGTATGAAATAGACCCTTCTATTGACGAGCATGAGACCAAGAAGATTTGAGCATTATTTTTATGGTATTTTTTCCGCTTGTTAATCCGAAAAACCTCGAGTTTCCTTCTTTGGGCTCATTAAAATACCATGAAGCATACCGAGCATTATTTTTACAGTATTTTTCTTGCTCGTTAATCTAAAAAACCTCGAGTTTACTTCTTTAGGATCGTTAAACTTACACGAAGAAGCTTCGAACCTTATTTTTAGGGACCTTTTCTAACTTGTAAAACTGAAAAAGTCCCTAAAAAGACATGAGCATATTATTTTTGGGACTCTTTCTCGCTCTTTAAATGAAAAATCATTGAGTTTCCTTGCTTGGGCTCGTTAAACTCCCATGAATAATATTTGAGCAATTATTTTACCTCTTTTTCTTGCTCTCCTAAAAACTAAAAAGAAAAATCGAGTTTTTCTTTGTCTAACTTATTAAAATTTCATGAAGAATATCGAATTTACTCTATGCCCTTGTACTCATAACGAAATGAGGTAGATTTCCATTGTGCATAGGTTTATCACTTTATCCATACCTATTGGAATAACTTACAGAAAAATAATTGTGTTGGGTATACTATTAACACTTTGTCGCACCCAGTCATCAAACATGACAAAGGTACCCTTTGGATTTTTCTTTACAATATTTTCAGACTCTATAAATATAAAAATACTACCAAGTTTACCTTTCTGGACTCGTTAAAATTAATCAGATGCGGAAAAATGGGATAAAAAATGACTTGATGTCTATATTCTAAACAATATTTTGGTAACCGTACAATTGTTACTCCCTTGAACATGGCACCCCCTCATCAAATTCCTCTTTGATAACTTCTCTTTTAACCATAGCATCCTATGAGTTTAGCCTTCATAATTTGATATCCTAACACTCTTTGGTGTTCTTGAGTCTAATATGCATAGTAACCTTGATGTTGTGTCTTCTATTATTTAAGGGATTCATCTACCTTCTTCTTCCTGCATAAAAAAAACCATCATATGCCTACAAATTTCCCTCCATTTGTTTGACCCATTATTCTAGTCTATCTCCAAGAAAAAACACTCTTTTCCCATTTCGTTTCAACTGATATAGGACACAATATTTCCTAACTTTGACATATCTCTTCCTATCAACTTCAACATCTAATCTAGGTAGATGATCTAGAAAAATATCAGTACCCTGGAACTTGCAGTCCCAGTGGCACGTTACCCTACGTTTGATTGGGGGGTTTCATCATTGGCTCCCAGTTGAACGATTCTACGAGTGTTTGACGCCAAAATAATTTTCACACTCGCTACATTGTACGACGCATCTTGGAGACCACCATATTTATCGGTGGCCATCCTTGCGTTTGTTAACAATTTCCATCATTTAGTGGTAATCACGCAATTTCTCACATGTTCGACTTCAAATCCTTCATTCACATGTGCAAAAATATTTTTTTTAGATAAGCGGTGATCGAGACCTTGGGTAGATGCGTACATCAATCAGTCTTGTTTCCTATCCAAAGCTGTGTATATTGTTTTCAGAGATAACTTGTCAGATTGATCCTATTATTACAAAACTTCCACATTTTTCTTATCGTTGGGCATGACAGTCATATCTCCTCTTAGAGAAATCACTCTACTACAACTACTAAGCATGGGAATGTCCAACTTGGGATAGGTTATTATATTTTTGACATATGTTTCTTGTTTAAGGTCTCTCGCAATCTCGAAGCTCCTCTCTCTCTACAATATTAATAATGTATTTGGTCCATCGTCTCCATCTATGACCTCACACTTTAGGGGGAATCTGTTATATAGCAAAATGACCTCCTCATTAGCTCAAAGGAGAAGGATACTTTGGTTGGAATAAAGACCCAAGTTACAAGCCTATTTTCCAGGGTAACTCACCCCAAAAATAATAAAGAAGAGTTATAACATTTCTCAACTCCTAGAAGAGTGCGTTAGTGCCTATGTTAACGAATTATTTTTCCTAAAGGGAATCATTACTAAGTTTTCATAAGGCCTATTGGCTCGAGGGGTCTTGACCTAGGTTCAGAAGTTAAGGTTTGCCAACAAACCCCTATACTACTAGCCCTTTTGGTAGTGACCTGCTTGCGCAAGCCAAAGTCTCACTTGAAGCAGTATGGGACAGTGCTGGAACCAGGTTTCTGCACCTTGAGAGAGAGTAGGTAAGTCAAGCAGATCTGCATTCCCAGCCTATCAAGCTCACATTTAATAGATCTATTTACAGGCTTATATAACAAAGCATAGATCTGGTAATTACCTTCACATCCACGTGCGTAATACCAATATATCAGCACAACAACTATAATCGAAACAATTAATAAATCATATATTCATATAACAGAAACAAAGATACCTTCGCAGATATCAAATAGATACTTTCGCAACTTAATCATACAACCCAAATTTGCATCAATCATAACAAAACAGATCCAGATAACATCTGATACCAACAGTCCTTCGCATATATATTAATACCAAAATCCTCTTACAATCTTGAAATACCGCCTGCACACAAAACCAGGAGCCACACAGCATGACTGAGGATCTCCGCGCACACAGCTAGCAAGAGTCCTTACCCAGACAACCCAACAACATATCTAACAATTCATGCTTAACATCAATCTCAATTCTTTCCTACCTTAAGACTCAAAAAGGTTCATCTATTTATATCGATTTAGCCTATGCATTGAATGGTCCGCAAACTGTGGTTTGCAAACTCTTGGTATACCCTTGGCCCGTTACAATGCCTTCGAGGCTTTTACCCGCCCCAAAACCCCCGCGCTAGACTAAATAATACAAAAAATATACAAAAATGGAAAAAATTCACAGCTTTAGAAGACCTTGTTCCAACAAGGTCCAAAGGTCAAAAAATGAGTTGACTAACTGACATCCCGACTTTCACTCAACCAGACAGCTCAGAAATAAGGAAACCTTTAGATCAATATTCACTTTGGATATTTCGAAACCTATCTAAGTCATATGGAAAAGGAAACAACAATAAATCAAGGAAATTTCCTAGCTTTTGTGTAATATCCCAAAATGGAATAATGCATTAATACACAAACACAATATTTGTAACATAGAAAATGTACATGTAAGTTTATGATAAACACAGATATAGAAAGAATAGTTGAGCCATTTTATTCATAGGATATTATTAAGTTACAACAATGCAAAAAAATAAAGGTACTCTAGCCAAAGAGATGGCCTAGAATGACCCTGCAAACATGCTACAACAAGCACTGTGTAACTGGAGAGCTACAGGAAGCAATACTGCGATGTCCCTTTAGAAGATAATGAACATGTGACTATTTTATGAATATGTAAATGTAGATCTATGGAAATATGGAGCTCTAAGATGCCAATATTCTAGATGTGGGCTTTATGATGGCAAACCCAAGATAACCCAGAAAGGAATTTCCAGATCTATGAGATTGGAAATTTACCCTGTTGGGGTTTGATCCTTGGTCTGATGGGTTATGTATTTCTGAAGCTATATCTGATCATATGATGGCTGAAATATAATATACAAACAAATCTAAGCTCGAAGGGTCAATCCATTCTTTAGATCTCCAAGCTAGAAGCTTGAGATCTTGTCTCTTCTTCCTCCTCCTCTAAATGCAACAACTGAAGATGTAGCTACTGGGAAAAATATGTTGTACAAGAGGGAGAGAATCAAACCTAATTTAAAATGCATCAAAAAAGCTCCAGACTGATGGAAATGGTGATGGAAAGGTGAGGGGATGATCCCTCACAGGTTTCCTAGCCGAAATGCTAGAAACTTCCTTCCTCCTCTAGATCTGCAATGATGGACTGTGCAATCATTGATGGGTATGCTACTGATAGAAGGTCAATAACTTTTTTCCTGATGTTAGATCTGAAATGAGGCTACGGGAATGCTGATCTTGAATTCCAAGGTGATAGGAATAATCCCTCACCAGTTCTCCAGCTGAAATGCTGAAGACAACCTTCTCCTCCCAAACTAATCTTCAGAAATAACGCAATTCCTTAATGTAGATGTTCCGAAAAGAGTAGAAACAATATGGCACCAATTCCTAATGATGAAATGGCAGCTCAGAATACCTTCCCAGAGTAGGCACACAAGTCCCCCATGGGTAAGGGTGGGATTCCCGCTCGGGAACACCCTGTGCTAAACAACACTATAGACTTAGCTAAATGGCATAAGGGTGCATGGAATTTCAAAAGACAACTCCAGATTTAAACATATCATCAAATCATAAACTAAATCCTACCTATAATGTTGCCTTAATCTTCATTATATAGTTTGTGAACCTTCCCATGCCTTGGCCCACCTCATAATTGTGTTGTACATGTGGAAATATGTCTCCATTATGACTGTGTTGTATCTCCACGATCTCCCTCATGTGTGCATGTAATGATCACCCTCTCTATCATGTGTGCATTAATGCACCACTTCCTCCATCCTCTCATCATGAATGCTCTATGATCTTACATTTTATTCCTTCCATGATCTTAGTTTACTACTTCAACCTCCATGATCTTATCATTAATGAGACATGATCTCCACTCCTTTCACATTTAAGTCGCTTCTCCATGAATCCATTACATAGATATAGATCTGAAATATCCACATACACACATCACAAGTGGATATTTATTCATATTTTAGGATTATGGGTCCCTCCACCCTTTTATTTACTTAATTAATTAAGAAATCAAGAACTCTAATATTCCAAATATCATGTGAAAATTTGGAAATATTACATTTTGCCTTACTGGAACTAATGGAAGAAATGGTAAGGATGAGCCTCTCCACTCATATAAATTAGAGGCTTGGGCATTATGATAAAGGTCGAAGGGTTGAAATCATAATGCTTGTATGTTCATTTAGAGATTGAGAAGCTCAAGCATTGTTGTGCCAAGGATAGAGAGAGAGAGTGGATTTGAAGGACTAGAGGAGGCCTGATCAAGTAAATATGGTTGTAATCATGCTTCTTCAATCTAATAATACATACATGTTTCTATTTTTTTTATTTGATGGCGTTGATATTGTGTTTATTTACATGTTAGTGAAATTGTGTATGTGATAAATAGCTTAGATGTATGCTAATTTATATTAATATATATATTAATGATTTGATTTCCAAGCTTTATATGCTGTGAAGATTACACGTTCTCTTGTTCATGTGTAGGATCTGATCTAGGAGCTGGCGAAGTGGTATTTCACTTTGACGCACTAATATCTCCAGTAGGGCTACACGAAGGATTGAGGTAACTGTTATTTCTTTTTCCTTGTCAATCATGATTTGATATGAATATATGTGTGTTTATTTGTGACAGTTGCAGTTAATCTGAAAAGTCTACCTTTGGTACCAAGAATACCCAAGAGGGGATTTCATTCATTACCACCCATGCAATTTACCCTTTAGTAATTTGTCATAAATTCTAAGAGTCAAAGAGTAATTTTCATATGTAAATACACTCTTAGACATGTTGTATCATGTGAAATGAAATTATTTAGAGTCAAAATCGTCAAAATACCCCCTCCAAGATTAATTAGTACTATCCATCAACAAGTTAGCCTACAAGGAATGAAAATTCAGTCTCATGATGATAGTTCAAACTCCAAGGGAAGCCTATATATAAGAGGTACTAACCTCTTTTGAGGATACATCCAAAAATTTTAATCAAGGAAGAAAAAGAGACCTAAAAGGTGTGAAGAAGAAGGAGAAACAAGGAGAAGAAAACAAGTGAAATAGAAATATGAGGTTTTGGGTTATAAATCCTCCCACATGTGTGAGGATTTAGGGAATCATTCTTTTGTGGAAAAACATAAATTTCTGAGCTCCAAATAAGCCGAATTTTGGTTCCATAAATATCAAGTTTACAAGTTGAATTGCCAAAAATAAAGAAGCAATCCAAGCATAGGAGAGAGAAGTAAAAATTCATCATATTTTCCTCACACGTGCAAGTTAGTGTTTCTGTAGTAGAGGCCAAAAATTTTAGACATGTAAAATAAGTCAAAATTTTTAAGAGAGGCCCAAATTTGAAGAATTAGAGCAAGTTTGACTGGAATTGGCTTTGTGGAAGAGAATATTATTAAAGAAGAGGTTGAATTGGTCTTGGAGGGGTAGTTTTAAAGGGTCTTAGGAATTGGAATTCATCATTTGAAGATTCTATAAGAAGAGAATAATTCTTGTGGGTTTTCCTTTCAAGAGGAGAGGTTTTCGCCTTGGCTAGCAGCGTATGTTTTGTCCTATTATTTCACTGATATTCATATTTTGGTAGTTGTTTGATGATAATACCATAATAATAATCAAGTGAAAGAAGACGTTAATTACAAGTAAATAAAGTTAAGTAAAAGAACATCACAATCAATTATCAAAGTAAAAGAAATTAACCTAATCTAGTAGCCCTTGATTTCTCAAAATAGTATCAGATCTAAGGTGACAAGAAGAAGAGGAAGCTTGAAGATCATACAATTGAAGAAGGATACTTAAGGGCCAAGCATAAGAAGAGAATCAAGGAAATCAAGTTATCAAGGAGAGATAAGTGCATCAAGGAGGACTATCAATCACATCAAAGGGATAAAATAATCTATAAGGAACAACACTTAGAAGAGGAGGAAGACCTCAAGGCCCTACCTCCACTCAAAGAGAAAAATCTTGAAGCATACTTAGGAATCTTACACATTCTACAATCATCAACCAAAGAAAGAAATAATATCATCAAGAAATCATAATCAAGGAGACATCATCAATTTTCAAAAGAGTAGTGGAAGACAACATCATAAAAAAGGAATCAAGTTGAAGATATCATCATTGAAGGAGAATCTTCACTTGACAAGTAATTATTATATATTTGATCTACAATGCATTTTTTTTCAAGGATAAAAGCAAACTTGTTGGGTCATCAAATTACCTTGCATGGAATAAGAGAATAGATTTGATCCTCATTGAAAATTAAGTTAGTGAACGTGTCACGAGCTCAATTACTGTTAGAAAATTATATATTACAGAGCAATGCAACATATAAAATATGTGGAAAATACAAGCACACTATAAAACACATAAAACGAGAGAGACACAGATATACGTGGTTCACTCAGTTTGGGCTACGTCCACCCCGAACAGCCAGTCCTTCCTTTCTATTATCCAGCAAAAATGAAGAGACAAAACCTACAGCAAATTAGCTGTAATATCCTCTGTTCTTTCTCACAGTCTCCCTCTTTGTTTCTCGCTCCGAGAATACACATACAATACACAGCCACAATACAATGCCCTCATAAAAACGAGGGGTTGACTTCTAGGGCAAAAAACCCTAATCTAAACATAACTTCTACCGTCAGATCATTTTCCTAATGAACGGCCCAGATTGACTAGAAATTACTATACTTTTACAAGGCAATTTTACATATGTTTTTAGCTTCGGGGGCGTTGCCCCTGAAAACCCCCACCAGGGGGGGGCTCCGAAAAGCGCTGCCGCCCCCCCCTGGACCCCCCACGGTAGCGATTAATTACGGGTGGCGTTGTCGCCCCTTTTAAGGTATAGGGGTCCAATGCTGTGATACAAAGTAAACAAGATAATCAGGCTCCACACCCAACAATCACCAACCGCCTCAACAAAAATCTCTAGCTCTATCAAAATATAAGGAAGTAGATATAAGGGCTCAAATAATCCTCATTGATTCAATCAAGGATTCTCTCATCCCCTATGTATCAATTTAAGACATTGAAATAGTTCTTTGAAAATTTGGTAGAATTGTTTTGTATAAGTATTACAGGAGAAATTATATCATTAAGAACCAAATTATAAAAGATGAAGGTATCAAAGAAAGAATGGGTAGCCTCATATATTATGAGGGTATATCAAATAAGAGATCAACTACAATATCTAGGAGAAGTAATGTATGATCGAGAAATTACCACCATTGTACTCAATGCACTACCTAACGAATGAGGCAACGTTGTATATAATATCTCTGGAAAATAGGAATCTACCTTGTTGAATGATATATGATAATTATGCAACATTGAAGAAACCTATTTGAAGGAAAATAATGATGTTGGATCAAGTGAACAAACTCAATCATATGCAGTTATGACAAGGAAGAAAGGGAAGTCTAAAAAAAAAATTCAAAAGAAAATTGACATATCTAAGATTCAATGTTATGAATGTAATGAATATGGGAATTTCAAAATAAATTGTCCTAAACTCAAGAAGTAAAAAAAATGGTAAGGTAAAGAAATGAATCTCATGTCACCGAAGAAGTATAAGAACCTAAAAATAATAAGTCAAACAAGGAAGAAGTGAAAGACCTTTAATATGACTGAGATAGAATCATACACTTAGTTCTTTTCAATTTGTAGAAGATAGCAGTCACAATGGAAATCATTGAGATGCATTATAGGAGAGATTGAGATGACATCATCATAGAGACATGGAATGATAGCCAAAGAATAATTTTATATCTTTTAATAATTCATCATGATAAAAATGAAATAGCACATGGCATCTCCATTAGAGGCATAGAAGAAGAATTGAAGTAAGCAGTTTATATCATTGGAAAAATCATCTAGAAAAATAAGAAGATAACATTTTTTCACACCTCATCGTCATTAAAAGGAAGCATTTGAAGAACAAGGATCATAAATATCCTCCCTTGGAATCTTTGTTAGAATATTTACCTCTATTTAGAAGAATCAAATGTCACATAGATAGCTTACATTCCACCTTGTGTGGGATCCACAGTTTAGAAGTATGATGGTATGAAGTATTTTCCTATTCAATAAAGGAAAATAATGTTCTAGAAGTAATTCTAAATGAACACATGAAGGGAAATGTATGTATATGTTTGGTAATAGATAGTTAAATTCATGTCATCACATAATTGCAGATAGAATGGTTAGAATTTTTTATCTCTTAATCATGATGAAAAAAAAAAGGAACTCTTCCTTTTGTATGATGCACTAAGGCATGAATAAAATGTACCTTGAACTCTTCTATATGATGACATGCTATGACCTCATGGAGAATATGAGGTTTTTGGAAACTATGGCTCATTTGATTAATGAACTATGTATAGAAGATCCCGGGGATGCATTGTGTGAAGAAAAGTGAAAGAAGAGTTCATGAAATATGTTTCTATAAGATAAGATAAGTGATCAACATAAAACAAGAAATATTAGCTATGAAATCTCCATGGACAAGGTATGAAGACCCTAATATGTTGAGAACCTTGGTAATGAATGTCTTGGAGATGTATTCATACAATATGTGAAAGGATTTTGATGTTTCAAGAAGAAGATGTCATGACAAAGGGCCATCATAAAGAGGTAATGTTGATTTGATGTTAATTTTTTATTTTTTAAAGAAAGCATATGGTTGGGTTGTAACATGGCTACAGAAAGAGGGTTTTATAAATTCATCTACAACTAATATTGGATGGAATATCCTAAAATAATCATGACTTGGAAAAGGTAGTAGTATGAAGGATGGAAAAATAATGATAATAAGGTCACTTCCTGATGAAGAGAAGGATGACATGTCTATTGATTCAACACTATGTTTCATTGAAGGGAAGTGATGGAGAAGATGTTCCATGTCCTACAAAGAAGTTTTGGAAGAATATGGCTCCATGATGAAGAAGTTGAAATTCATCCATGACATGATGATGCAGAAAGACAGATCTCTATGAGTAGCTGATAGTACCATGATATCCACCAAAGAGAAGAGATTTGTTGTTGGTAACAATTCCATAGTTAATAGGGAGCTTGGGAAAATCCCTAGGTAAGAGGGAGATTGTGTATATTCCTTTTATAGGAATGAGTAGATCCTCCCTAGTTGAGAGTGAGACATAGACACATCATTCTTCGCTTCATGTTATGAGGAAAGAATTTAAGGTTGGGTAAGCATTTGAATTTTGATACTCTTTGAGGATGAGTTAGGGTATAGAATAAGCAAGAGTAGTCAAAGAGGAAATTCCATGAGGATGTGTAAATCCAATATGGGAATGTTCCTATAAGGACATACCTTGTATCATGTAAGAGAAATTTATTTAGAGTCAAAAGAGTCAAAATACTCCATCCAAGGTCAATTCATCCTAGCCATCAACAAGTCGGCCTACAATGAAGGAAAAGTCAGCCTCATGATGAAAATTTGAACTCCAGGGGAAGCCTATATATAAGAGGTACTCGACCTCATTTAAGGAAAAATCCAACAAGTTTGATCAAGGAAGAAAAAGAGACCTAAAAGGAACGAAGAAGAAGGAAAAACAAGGAGACAAAAAAATTGAATCCAAAATCTGAGTTTTTGGGCTATAAATCCTCCCAGATGTGTGAAGAGTTAGGACATCATTTTTCTGTAGAAAAATAGAAATTCCAAACCTCCAAATAAGCCAAATTTTAGTGCCATAAATATCGAGTTTGAAAGTTTAAATTCCAAAAAGAAATAAGAAATTAAATCGTAGGGGAGAGAAGGAAAAATTCATCATATTTTCCTCACACGTGTGAGTTAGGGTTTCTTCCATAGTGGCTAAAAAATGAAAAATTGTAATAGAAGCTGAAATTATGAAGAGAGGCAGAAATATGAATCATTGGAGTAAGTTTCACTGGTTTTGACTTTGTGGAAGATATTCTCATCAAATAATAGGTTGACTTGGTCTTGGAGGGGTCTTTATCAAGGGTCTTAGGTCTTGGAATTTTTCCTTTTAAGATTCTATAATAAGAGAAGAATTCTTGTGGGTTTTCCTCTCAAGAGGAGAGGTTTTGGCCCTGACTAGCAACCTATATTTTTTTCCTCTTGTTTCATTGATCTTCATAGTTTGGTAGATGTTTGATGATAATAACACAATAATAATCAAGTGAAAGAAGAAGTTAATTACAAGCACATAAAGTTAAGTAAATGAACATCACAAGAATTTATCAAAGTAAGAGAAGTCACTCTAATCTAGTTTCCCTTGATTTATAAATACTTATTTCTTGTCTTGAAGTATAATCACTAGACTTGGAAGATGGAGAAAAAGGCTTTGTTGTCTATAGAGGTTTTGGGGGAGACTCACTAACCTAAGTGAAATATTTCTTTCTATATATCAAATTTTGTGCTTCCCTTGGCTATTTAAGCCACAAGAGGTTGATTCTTAGAGCTATAAATAATATCTAGTTGCATATTAGAATATTCCTTGGTAATATTTTTCATATAAAAGAAAAAAATAGGGTATTTTAAACTCACCTCCTAATGCATGCATATTAGAATAAAATGTAAACAAAATACTTAGAAATTACCTTTTAACTTGGATAAAATCGAGAAAAGGCACTCATATTTATTATTTTTTCTTCATACTTTAAGCTATGTAACCATTGAAATAAATTTGGAAAGGTAGACTTCAAGGCATGCATGCTCATTGGGTACAAGTGAAAAAAAAATTTCTTCCAGCCACAGGACTCAAAATTCATGGAGTTTACTAAATAAGAAGGCAAATTTGTCCCAACTTGCTTTTGGACATTTGTAGTTAGAAATATGAAGCAAAAACCTATTTGAAATATGTAATCCAATTAAACCCATGCCTTCATATAGTTTAGTTCTATAGGAAAATCTCTTGATTTCCTGATTAAACATTGGTTGAGTCTCTGCTAGCAATTTTCAAATCCTTTCGATTGTAGAAAATATTGGATCTTAAGTTCCCAAGTGTGATAATTATGGGGAGTTAGTAGCTCAACGATCCTTGATTTAGATATATAAAAATATGAAAACACCATCGAATCTATGTCTATGAAACAACAAATTTGTTTGATATAATTTCAAATGGCACAAAAATATATTGTTGGTGATATTCACTCTTCTATCAACATTATTAAATAAAATAAAATAGACATGTATTTTAATTATTATATACCATATACATTAATAATACAAAATACTGGCCTAAGGGGATATAAATAGATAGTGAATAAGTGCATTGTTAATGCAATCCTTGTTATAGGTCACCAATTCAAATTCCCCTATGGGTGGTCCTACCTATCTAGCCTACACAAAAAAATAAACACAAAATCCTTGATCAAAATATTTTAAAAGGATGTACTTCCCAAAAAATTTGGAAATGAATATCTTGACAAAACAAATTCCCACAGAAATAATTTAGGAATATCACTCAAGTAAGAAATGATGCTAGTGGAAAAGGCTCACTTTCCAATACATTAACTTGTATGTGGACAAAGAAACAATGATAACTGCACCTATTTTTCATAAATTAAATGACATCAAGGATGTCAGTGCCTATGTTGTTTGCTTCGCTGAATTTGGTCCCTTTTGGATTATTGGCCCCAATTGAAAGACTAGACAATAACAAAACAACTTGATTAAGATATTTCTCTAACACACAAGTGAAAAAATAAAATAGTTTCTCTCCATAGAGAATTATGAACCCAATAATTAAGTTAAAATGGTACAGGGACATGCCCACAATACATTACCAATTACAAACCACCTCAACTAATTGTGGATCAATCTAATCTCTACACCTAAAATCTAGCTTTTCTCATAAATTTATTGAGAAGAAGAAAAAGTGCTTTCTTGGGGAAAAGAACACAAGGAGAAAATAAAGTGTTCCCAATGAAAGAAAAAACCACATATCTACAAGTAGAAATGAAATAATGTAGCAATAGCTTTCAATTTTATCCACATTTGAAGATCTCCCAACTTAAAAAAAAGGGAAAAAAGAAAAAAATTGAGATATGTAGAACCTAATTCTAATACCATTAAAACGTAAAAAACACTATCCCAAGGACCAAAAAACTATTGTAGGAACCAAAAATATTCATTAGGTTGGAAAACCAAATGATATATTAGATATACTTTGAACTATTATGTAGAAGATACACAAGGGTATCCCTATATATAGTAGTGGGAGGCCCAGCATCATGAGTGCTTCACTCAATGAACCTATGACGTATTACACACGTTAGTGGCATAGTAAACAATACCCCTAATTTGACTACATATTGAAAATACTTCTAAAAACCACTTTATTTAACCCCCTATCTATACAAACCCAATACACCTTCCCAATTTAAAAGAACCTACTTTCACTAGATATTGTAGGTATTCATTTTTTCATTAACTTTGATCTCCATTTTTTATACACAGCATATAAAAAAAAATTACCCCCTATTGTATGCTCAATATGTTATGTATTTTTTTCCTCAATACATATCCCCCAATATGATCGTACATGATATGGTATTTCCCCCCTAGTGATGCCCCTATGCCTAACATAAAGAAAAATGATAGCTATCACACTTGGGAAGATAGTTGTGCCTACATGATTTTTCAATTAATACATGTATGCATTGGAAACTACTAATGAATTGAAAAATAGTAATGCTAACAAATATAATGTAGAAATTTCTTGGAGATTCAAACTACTAATTGTAATTTTCTAAAACAATAGACTTGAATCTACTCTACCAATTGCAGAAACGATAAATGATCACGAAATCATGAAGCATACAAGAGAAAGAATTCAATCAAAACATTACAAAATTATTTCCTAAGGAAATCCACAGCTAAAAACCCTACTATCTGTATATTTCATTATTCAGAAAATATGAGAAGATTGCAATGCTTTTCTCATGTCCGTGCAACATTTGCACTATCTCTATTTGTCTCACTGCTTCCTAGACAAGCCTAGGCTAATACTTAACCAAATTTTGGCTTCCCTGCATCCCTATTTCCTTGGGTAATTAACCCAGATTAATTAGGGAAATCCTCATCCAATATTGCGCAATCCATCATAGGCCTTCCTCTGAGTGTATGCACCACCTATACAATGTGGTTGATTATACAATTGATATTACAGTGCCCTTGAACTCCAATCTCAACTGGGTAACTCTCATTTCACACATGCATGAGTTATTTATGGCTGATTTATTAGTTATCTGGTTGATCACTGAGTAGACAACCCACTACTAGGCCTCCCACTAGTTCCTCCAATAATTGGAACTAGTTAAACTGACTTTAACTCAGATAAACTAAATTAGTTAATTACAACTCAAAATAAACTTAACCAAGGATCCTAAAATGGTAGGAAACACTCTACATGACTCAAGTTAGACCCTCAACTCAAATTAACTGAAAAAAAAAAAAGTCAAAATAACTTAGTTAACTTGTACAAGTTTTCATGTGATGTGGAATTACAATTTTCTTGTAATTTAATTCAAGATAAAATTAAATTAGAATATTTCTTGGTGTCATTTTCAACATTCCCTCTCAGCAAAAAATGGATTATCAGATGCCCTAATCCTACCTCTATGTAACTCAAATTTTCCTCCTAATAGTGCCTTCATCAAGATGTTACATCTTGTTCGTTTGTAGGAATGTGCTCTAGCATCATGATCCGCCTCTGCACACAATCTATGAGATGGTGGTACCAGATGTCGATATGATTGGACCTGTCATGAAAAATTGGATTCACCAAGAGTTTGATGCAACTCGGGTTGTCACAATAAATCACTGTAGGATCCATAATCTCACCAAATAACCCAACACAGATCTTCCTCATCTAGATAGCCTCAAAAGTTGCTTGAATAGCAGCCATGCACTCTGCTTTTGTTGAATTGAGTGCAATTGATCTCTACTTCCTATTGTACCAGGAAACTACTGCTGACATAAAACTGAGGATTCTCCCTGATGTTCTCTTCCTGTTTGATGGACTCCCTTCCCAATCTACATTTGTGAAGCCTTGAAGCTTCACTCCCTCTATCTGTCTGGACCAAATACCAAAATGAGTGGTGCCTCTGAGGTATCTTAACACATGTTTGGCCACCTTCCAATAGAGCTTGGTTGGCATAATCATTGCTTGACTAAGCTATTTAACCACATAACACATGCCTGGTTGTGTGTTCACCAAGTACATAAGTGAACCCACAAGATGTCTGTAAATGGTAGCTTCTACCACTTTTCCTGAAGTAGCATATTCCTTCCTCCAATTCCCTTCTAAAGGAGTCTCCATGGGTTTATTTCTCTCCATGTGCAAATCCTTTAGTACATTGTTGGCATACGTTCCCTAAGAGACAAATAATTCCCCATCTCTTTTCCAAATTTCCAAACCAAGGAAATAATGCAAGAGCCCCGTGTCTTTCATCTCAAACTCTCTTGCCAAATATTTCTTGCAATATTTTCTCAGCTTCTCATCACCTATTAGAATTAAATCATCGACATATAATACTATAATCAATAATTTACCTTCAACCACAATATGGTAAAGGTTTGCATCTTCTTCACTTTTGGTGAAGCCAAACCTGGTAAAATAGTTGTTGATCTTGGTGTACAAAGCACGGGGTGTTCGTTTCAATCCATACTATGCTCACTTGATTTAGCACACATGTGACTCTCTGTTGAAGGTCTCAAATCCTTCTAGATGATCTATGCACACCTCTTCCTCAATCACTCTGTTGAGGAAATATGTATTCACATCCAACTGATGTATCTTCCATCCCATCTGCATTGAAAGGGATAGAATAGATATGATTGAAGAGTACGTTGCTAATGGAGCAAAGTTCTCCTCGTAATCAATTACCTCCACCTGAGAGAACCGATTGGCCACTAATCTGGCCTTTTGTTTCTCGACACTCCCATATGTTTCTTTCTTCACCTTGTATATCCACCTAGATCCTATAACTAACTTGTCCTCTAGTCTTGGGAAAACTTTCCATTAGTCAGAAAATATGAGAAGATTACAATGCTTTTCTTATGCCCGTGCAACATTTGCACTATCTCTATTTGTCTCACTGCTTCCTAGACAAGCCTAGGCTAATACTTAACCAAATTTTGGCTTCCATACATCCCTATTTCCTTGCAATATTTCCTTGGGTAATTATCCGAGATTAATTAGGGAAATCCTAATCCAATATTGCGCAATCCATCATAGGCCTTCCTCTGAGTGTATGCACCACCTATACAATGTGGTTGATTATACAATTGATATCACAGTGCCCTTGAACTCCAATCTCAATTGGGTAACTCTCATTTCACACATGCATTGAGTTATTTATGGCTGATTTATCAATTATCTGGTTGATCACTGAGTAGACAACCCACTACTAGGCCTCCCACTAGTTCCTCCAATAATTGGAACTAGTTAAACTGACTTTAACTCAGATAAACTGAATTAGTTAAATACAACTAAAAATAAACTTAACCAAGGATCCTAAAAAGTAGGAAACACTCTACATGACTCAAGTTAGACCCTCAACTCAAATTAACTGGAAAAAAAAAAAAAGGTCAAAATAACTTAGTTAACTTGTACAATTTTTCATGTGATGTGGAATTACAATTTTCTTCTAATTTAATTCAAGATAAAATTAAATTAGAATATTTCTTGGTGTCATTTTCAACATTCCCTCTCAGCAAAAAATGGATTATCAGATACCCTAATCCTGCCTCTATGTAACTCAAATTTTGCTCCTGATAGTGCCTTCGTCAAGATGTTACATCTTGTTCCTTTGTAGGAATGTGCTCTAGCATCATGATCCGCCTCTGCACACAATCTATGAGATGGTGGTACCGGATGTCGATATGATTTGACCTATCATGAAAAATTGGATTCACCAAGATTTTGATGCAACTCGGGTTGTCACAATAAATCACTGTAGGATCCATATTCTCAGCAAATAACCCAACATAGATCTTCCTCATCCAGATAGCCTCACAAGTTTCTTGAATAGCATCCATGCACTCTGCTTTTGTTGAATTGAGTGAAATTGATCTCTACTTCCTATTGTACCAGGAAACTACTGTTCACGTAAAACTGAAGATTATCCTTGATGGTCTCTTCCTGTTTGATGGACTCCCTTCCCAATCTACATTTGTGAAGCCTTGAAGCATCACTCCCTCTATCTGTCTGGACCAAATACCAAACTGAGTGGTGCCTCTGAGGTATCTTAACACATTTTTGGCCGCCTTCCAATAGAGCTTGGTTGGCATAACCATTGCTTGACTAAGCTATTTAACCACATAACACATGTCTGGTTGTGTGTTCACCAAGTACATAAGTGAACCCACAAGGTGCCTGTAAATGGTAGCTTCTACCACTTTTCCTGAAGTAGCATATTCCTTCCTCCAATTCCCTTCTAAAGGAGTCTCTATGGGTTTGTTTCTCTCCATGTGAAGCTCCTTTAGTACATTGTTGGCATACTTTCCCTGAGAGACAAATAATTCCCCATCTCTTTTCCAAATTTCCAAACCAAGGAAATAATGCAAGAGCCCCATGTATTTCATCTCAAACTCTCTTGCCAAATCTTTCTTGCAATATTTTCTCAGCTTCTCATCACCTGTTAGAATTAAATCATCGACATATAATACTATAATCAATAATTTACCTTCAACCACAATATGGTAAAGGTTTGCATCTGCTTCACTTTTGGTGAAGCCAAACCTGGTAAAATAGTTGTTGATCTTGGTGTACAAAGCACGGGGTGCTTGTTTCAATCCATACTACGCTCACTTGATTTAGCACACATGTGACTCTCTATTGAAGGTCTCAAATCCTTCTGGATGCTCTATGTACACCTCTTCCTCAATCACTCTGTTGAGGAAATATGTCTTCACATCCAACTGATGTATCTTCCATCCCATCTGCATTGAAAGGGATAGAATAGATCTGATTGAAGAGTATGTTGCTAATGGAGAAAAGTTCTCCTCATAATCAATTACCTCCACCTGAGAGAACCGATTGGCCACTAATCTGGCCTTTTGTTTCTCGATACTCCCATATGTTTCTTTCTTCACCTTGTAGATTCAACTAGATCCTATAACTGACTTTTCCTCTAGTCTTGGGAAAACTTTCCATTAGTCAGAAAATATGAGAAGATTACAATGTTTTTCTTATGCCCGTGTAACATTTGCACTATCTCTATTTGTCTCATTGCTTCCTAGGCAAGCCTAGGCTAATACTTAACCAAATTTTGGCTTCCCTACATCGCTATTTCCTTGCAATATTTCCTTGGGTAATTATCCCAAATTAATTAGGGAAATCCTCATCCAATATTGCGCAATCCATCATAGGCCTTCCTCTGAGTGTATGCACCACCTATATAATGTGGTTGATTATACAATTGATATTATAGTGCCCTTGAACTCCAATCTCAACTAGGTGACTCTCATTTCACACATGCATGAGTTATTTATGGCTGATTTATCAGTTATCTAGTTGATCACTGAGTAGACAACCCACTACTAGGCCTCCCACTAGTTCCTCCAATAATTGGAACTAGTTAAACTGACTTTAACTCAGATAAACTGAATTAGTTAATTACAACTCAAAATAAACTTAACCAAGGATCCTAAAAAGTAGGAAACACTCTACATGACTCAAGTTAGAACCTCAACTCAAATTAACTGAAAAAAAAATAAGTCAAAATAACTTAGTTAACTTGTACAAGTTTTCATGTGATGTGGAATTACAATTTTCTTGTAATTTAATTCAAGATAAAATTAAATTAGAATATTTCTTGGTGTCATTTTCAACATTCCCTCTTAGCAAAAAATGGATTATCAGATACCCTAATCCTTCCTCTATGTAACTCAAATTTTTCTCCTAATAGTGCCTTTGTCAAGATGTTGCATCTTGTTCCTTTGTAGGAATGCGCTCTAGCATCATGATCCGCCTCTGCACACAATCTATAAGATGGTGGTACCGGATGTCGATATGATTGGACTTGTCATGAAAGATTGGATTCACCAAGAGTTTGATGCAACTCGGGTTGTCACAATAAATCACTGTAGGATCCATATTCTCACCAAATAACCCAACACAGATCTTCCTCATCCAGATAGCCTCACAAGCTGCTTGAATAGTAGCCATGCACTTTGCTTTTGTTGAATTGAGTGAAATTGATCTCTACTTCCTATTGTACCAGGAAACTACTGCTGACATAAAACTGAAGATTCTCCCTGATGTTCTCTTCCTATTTTATGGACTCCCTTCCCAATCTACAATTGTGAAGCCTTGAAGCTTCACTCCCTCTATCCGTTGGAACAAATACCAAACTGAGTGGTGCCTCTAAGGTGTCTTAACACATGTTTGGCCGCCTTCCAATAGAGCTTGGTTGGCATAACCATTTCTTGACTAAGCTATTTAACCACATAACACATGTCTGGTTGTGTGTTCACCAAGTACATAAGTGAACCCACAAGATGTCTGCAAATGGTAGCTTCTACCACTTTTCCTGAAGTAGCATATTCCTTCCTCCAATTCTCTTCTAAAGGAGTCTCCATGGGTTTGTTTCTCTCCATGTGAAACTCCTTTAGTACATTGTTGGCATACTTTCCCTGAGAGACAAATAATTCCCCATCTCTTTTCCAAATTTCCAAACCAAGGAAATAATGCAAGAGCCCCATGTCTTTCATCTCAAACTCTCTTGCCAAATATTTCTTGCAATATTTTCTCAGCTTCTCATCACCTATTAGAATTAAATCATCGACATATAATACTATAATCAATAATTTACCTTCAACCACAATATGGTAAAGGTTTGCATCTGATTCACTTTTGGTGAAGCCAAACCTGGTAAAATAGTTGTTGATATTGGTGTACAAAGCACAGGGTGCTTGTTTCAATCCATACTATGCTCACTTGATTTAGCACACATGTGACTCTCTGTTGAAGGTCTCAAATCCTTCTGGATGATCTATGTACACCTCTTCCTCAATCACTCTTTTGAGGAAATATGTCTTCACATCCAACTGATGTATCTTCCATCCCATCTACATTGAAAGGGATATAATAGATCTGATTGAAGAGTGCGTTGCTAATGGAGAAAATTTCTCCTCATAATCAATTACCTCCACCTGAGAGGACCGATTGGCCACTAATCTGGCCTTTTGTTTCTCGACACTCCCATCTGTTTCTTTCTTCACCTTGTAGATCCACCTAGATCCTATAACTGACTTGTCCTCTAGTCTTGGGAAAACTTTCCATGCACTGTTCTTGATAATGGAGTCATACGCCTCTACCATGGCATCAACCCATACTGGTTTTTCTCGCTCATCAGATCCATGTAGCCAGTGTTCCGATTTGGTGACCTCCTTTGCTTTTGTTGTGATGTGGGTGCTCCCACATTATCTCTAGCATCATGAATCAAATTTTTAGCCTGTCTGATGTGCTTCCTTCCATATTTGAATGTGTCTGCATGAGTGGGTGCTTCCACTCTCTTCTCCTCTACTTGTGGCTGCTTGAAAACATTATGAGGTTCTTCCTTTGGAGCTAAGAGCTCCTCATATGCATGCAACTAAAGATCCCTCTCAAGGGAAATTCACATGGAATTCTCTTCATGTAATTTTATATCTCTACAAACAATTATCATCCTATGATATGGAAGGTACACTCTATAGTATTGAGGTGTAACAATGTACCCCACAATATTCCCAAATCAGCTATTGGTCTTAGCATTTTTCATATCCTTGGAAACACGACATTAAAATAATGAACCAAAGAGTTTTAAGTGCAATACATATGGTTTCTTAACTGAAAAGGCTTCCTCTGGCGTATTTATATGAAGAATTCGATGAGGACTCATATTCTTCACATATACTTCTCTATCGCATGATTCCAACCACAAGTGCAACAATAGGCCCTGATCATGTAACATCGCTCGTGCAACTCCCAAAATATGTTTGTTCTTTCTTTTTGCAACCCCATTATTTTGTGGGTTATGGGATGTTATTAACTCCCATTGAATTCCTTCTGATGCACACAAATTCTTGAATTTATTTGACATATATTTTCCACCAATGTCGCTCCTGGGAGCCTTCACTTTCCTGCCCATGTATTTCTCAGCAAGTGATTTATATTCACAAAATTTTGATAATGTTTGGTATTTCTTCTACATGAATAATATCCAGCACTTACGTGAGAAATCATTTACAAATATAACATAATACATGTTCTTAGTCATGGAGGTTGTCGAGAATGATCCACACAGATATGAGTGAACTCTTTCAAGGATTGATTACGCTTGATTGTCCTTATCATGTGAGCTGGCTTTGGCATACTTACCCAATGTACACCCTTTTGATGTATCTTTCTACTCTAGTGCATCCTTGGGAAGTCTTGTAGAAACCTATTGCATGATATTTAAAGCTCCATGGTACAAATGGCTAAGTCGCCTATGCCATAATTCATTGATGTCTCAGCTATGAACCTTCTTTGCTTTCTTTCTCAAAGCATAACAAACTTATACATCTAGTTTGTATAGTTTATTCACTTTAACAAAAATATGCTTCACTTGTCCCATGGCTATGTGACGAAGGAATTCCTTTCCTATGCTAAATATCACAATGTAGCCATAGTCTGACAACATAGAAACTAAAACTAAATTCTTCTTCAAACCCTAAACATACATGAAATATTTTAATGTGAGAGGATAACCAGAATCCCTCTAAAAATTAACAGTACCAATGTCGATCATGCTACACCTTCCATCATCTTCCATATTAATGTGTAGTTGGAGGTCCTTCTCCTCCAAGTTGCTGAAAAATTGTTTGTTTTTGGTCATATGGAATGAGGCTCCACTATCTAGATACCAAAAAATAACCATCACTAATGTCACCATGCACGAAATGAGGGTGTAATCCAAATTGAATTGTGAATCTAGAGCTTCACATGCCACTCCTCCTAAGGGCTTCTTATCGGCCTTCTTATGCGAACACTTTGTGGCATAGTGTCCCAACTCATGACAGTGAAAATATTTAATCTTTGATAAGTCCTTCTTCTTGCCTTCCTGTCAAAAATATCCTTTGGATTTGGATTTATTCCCTTTCCCTTTCTTTCCTTTCTATCCAAGGCACACTTCTCCTCATCATCATGCTTAGATGAGGATCCATCTATAGTGTTCCGCCAAATCTCTTCTTGCACCAAGTCGGACCATAAATGCTCCCACTCTGGTAGATTATCCCTCCCATTTACTAAATCCTGGTAGTTGTGTCATCCCATAAGAATGCCTATAAGTGCTAGGCTCACCATATTATCTTCAACAACTGTAACACCAACACTTACAAGCTCACCCTGACATTGTGTAAACTTGGTCAAGTAATTTGGTATTGTGTTGCCCTTCTCCATTTTGATTTTCCTAGGCTTGTCCTTTAATTCCAACTTCTTGTCATCATTGTTGTTTTGAAAAAAAAAATTCAAGGTCTTCCACATTGCATATGGAGTTTCCTTTCCATGTATGTTCAAGAAAATATGATCTCAAACTCCTAGTAGGATCCTTCTTTCCTTTGCTACTTTATTCTTCTAGGTCTTTGAATCTTGAGCATCAATTGCTGCAGGATTTGGAATATCACTGTCTATGAACTCCTTCATCCCATTACCTTCCAACACCGATTCCATCTTGTCCTTCCAAGATATGTAATTTGAGTTTCCCTCAAGGGCATACTCTAGTCTCAATCCATTGAACGACATCCTGATCCTGCTGCTAGTCCTGGAGAATAGATATGAACATTTGATTCACCTGCATAGAAAAAAATCATATTATTATCTTCTATAGTGATTTCAACTCTGATACCATGTAGAAATTCCTTTTATATTCAAATTTCTAATTGTCATTTGCTAAAACAATAGACTTGAATCTACTCAACCAATTGAAGAAACAATAAATGATTGTGAAATCACGAAGCATACAAGAGAAAGAATTCAATCAATAAATTACACAATGATTTCTTGGGGAAATACACAGCTAAAAACCTTGTTATCTATATATTGCATTAGTCAGAAATTATGAGAAGATTACAATTCTTTTCTCATGCCCGATCAACCTCTGCACTACCTCTATCTGTCTCATTGCTTCCTAGATAAGCCTAGGCCAATACTTAACCAAATTTTGGCTTGCCCAAGTCCCTATTTCCTTGTGTTTTTTCCTTGCGTAATTAGCCCCTATTAATTAGGGAAATCCCCATCCAATAATGCAAAATCCATCACACCTATACAATTTGGATGATTATACAACTGATAGAACACTGCCCTTGAACTCCAACCTCAATTGGTTAAATCTCATTTCACACATGCATGAGTTATTTATGGATTATTTATCAGTTATCTGGTTGATCACTGAGTAGAGAACCCACTACTAAACCTCCCACTAGTTCCTCCAAAAGTTGGAACTAGTTAAATTGAATTTAACTCAGATAAACTGAATTAATTAATTACAACTCAAAATAAACACAACCAGGGCTCCTAAAAAGTATGAATCACTCTACACGACTCAAGTTAGACCCTCAACTTGAATTATCTGAACTAAATAATTCAGTCTAACTCGGATTATCTGAACCAACTAAGTCAAACTACCTTAGTTAACTTGCACAAGTTTTCATGTGATGTGGAATTACAATTTTCTTCTAATTTAATTCAAGGGAAAATTAAATTATAATCTTTCTTCACAATATTTTCAACATATAATAATATTGAACATTGGAATTTATTAATACCAAAAATAGAATTTCAATTTAAAACCACCTATATCCATAACTTGTTCCTAATCTTCTGTTTTCTTGTTGTTGAAGTTCTTAGAATGCTTCCAAGTTCCCAAAATTGTTCTAAGCTGACTGGGGGTATTTTTTTCCCATTCCCAGGATCCCAAAAATGTTTGAATAATTGGAATGGGTTTCAAAAATATTGAGAGTGATTCCTATGCAATTATCTAAAAAACTATATAGTTGATATTATTTTTAGAACCAAAATCATCACTAAATAATAAATTTTTGTTTTAAATGTTTTTGTTGGTTTGACCCATGAAAAAATTGAACTCTCAATCACATATTTTACATAATACTTCATAACATGACGATTGATAATTAAGCTGCTCCTCATAAACAAGTTTTATTATAAAATTTTAAATAATTTTATTATTTTTTTATATACCTATAAAATATAAAAAATAATAAAATTTCAATAACTTTATAAAAAAATGTATTTTTTAATAAGGTGATTTTTTTTTTAAAATCAACACCTAAATATATTAGTGTGTTGTATTCATTGAAATAAATAATATAATTCTTAGATATTTATACATGAATACATTTTAATGAGCTACTAATTTGATTAACCATAATAGAAGATTCAATGCTCCCAATGACAACAAATTCACCATTCCCTTTAACAATGTCATTATCATTTCCATTATCACGATCAAGAGTATTCCATGACATATATATAAGTGCCTAAGGTAATATATACACTAATTTTTTTACAAATGTAATATGCAACAATACTTTCATTATTAGGAATTTGGCTTCTGTGATCCATAAAAAGTGTATACGAATTTTCAGTGAAAATCACATGTAAGAAATTTCTGTCGATGTGTTTCGAACCAGCCAGTGTGGTTCATCATCAGGACAAGACGAGAAATCTGATAAAGAAACCGGTTTAAATAGATAAAGACAACTCCAACTAGCCGTTGAAAAAACGACTAGTTTGACTAAAATAAGTAATTTGTCAAATTTTATTTTATTTTATTTTTTAACTATATTTTAATTTAATTATATTTGAATATCATCTAGTATTAATACTTATTATAATTTAATATTAATACTTTTTAATTATTTTTACTATTCTAATATCTAAAAAATAACTAAATAAATAAAAAATTTATAAATAAATAAATAATAATAAAATAACAATAAAAATAAGAAAAAATAAAATAAATAAAAATAAAATAAAATAAAAATAAACAAACAAAATAAAATAATTAAATATATAAAATAAAATTAATTAATTAATAGATAAATAAATAATAATAAAGACAATAATTAATTAATTTAATATTACTAAATAGGTAATTAACAAATTAAATCATACGGAAATTACTCATAATAAAAACATACAATAAAAATTAAAATAATAAAATAAAAGGAAGAGACAAGGAAAGAGGAAACAAGAGCGAGAGAAGAAAGAACGACCAGAGGGAACAAAAGGGGAAGGGGAAAAATCAACTAAGAGTGAAGAGAAGGAATTCAACATCTGCTAACACTCCACCCATCATCCCTGTAAAGGTTAACCGACCTCCTTTCGATTTCCAAGGCTTCCCTCAACTTTCGGTGGTGGAAATGGTCAATCCTTGCAATAACTTTAGTATCTTCAATACAAATATGATGATTGGATTTTTCAGCATGCTCTGCTAAGGCAGAGAACCGAGATCTACCTTGTCTGAGGTCATTGACATGTTCATGAATTCTTTGATTAATTGATCGACCAGTTTCACCTATGTAAGGTGTCCCATAGGAACACGGAATCAAGTAAACACCTTTACCATCCATAGGGAAGATCGTATCTTTAACCGATCTAAGCGAACTTCAAATTGTGTGGAGAGGCTTGAATGTTGAAGAGACATTATGTTTCTTCAAGATCATAGCAATTTTATCAGAAGTACCTTGGATAAATGGAAGGTGAATCCCAGATTACCGATCACAAGAATCTTTCTTAACCCTAGGACCTTTCTCAGCTTTTTGAAAAGCTCTAAGACATTGAGCCCTACCATAACCGTTCTTACAGAAGACATTAAAGAGATGCGATTTGTCACCTTCAAAATGGTGTACATCAGAGATTCTAAAGGCTTTGGTGACAAGGGTACTAAGAACCCCAAGTTTTTGAGCCGGGAAATGATGAGAACTAGCATATAAATATTGCTCAGTATGTGTCTTCTTTCTAAAGACTTGATGAGAGAAAGAACCATCATCATTTCTCGAAAGAAGGACATCCAGAAAGGGTAGGCTACCATCCACTTCGAATTCCATGGTGAACTTAATGAAGTCAGATTGATCATTAAGATGCTGGAAGAAATGGTCCAGTTTCTCTTTACCATGGGGCCACACCACACAGGTGTCATCAACAAACCTTTTCCAATGCTTAGGTTGGAAAATGGAGGAGGAAAGTGCCTTCGATTCAAAGTCTTCCATGAAAATATTAGCAACCATAGGAGACTTTGAATCGAAGTCCCTTTCCTCCTCCCTTTTCGAACCTAAGCTTTGGAAAAGGTTTGTTGATGACACTTGTGTGGTGTGGCCGCATGGTAAAGGGAAACTGGACCATTTCTCCCAGCATCTTAATGATCAATCTGACTTCATTAAGTTCACCATGGAATTCGAAGTGGATGGTAGTCTGCCCTTTCTGGATGTCCTTCTTTCGAGAAATGATGATGGTTCCTTCTCTCATCAAGTCTTTAGAAAGAAGACGCATACTGAGTAGTATTTAAATGCTAGTTCTCATCATTTCCTGGCTCAAAAACTTTGGGTTCTCAGTACCCTTGCCACCAGAGCCTTTAGAATCTCCGATGTACACCATTTTGAAGGTGAAAAATCACATCTCTTTAATGTCTTCTGTAAGAACGGTTATAGTAGGGCTCAATGTCTTAGAGCTTTTCAAAAAGATGAGAAAGGTCCTAGGGTTAAGAAATATTCTTGTGATCAGTTATATGGGGTTCACCTTCCGTTTATCCAAGGTACTACTGATAAAATCGCTAGGATCTTGAAGAAACACAATGTCTCTTTAACATTCAAGCCTCTCCGCACAATTCGAAGTTCACTTAGATCGGTTAAAGACTTGATCTGCCCGATAGATGGTAAAGGTGTTTACTTGATTCCGTGTTCCTGTGGGACACCTTACATAGGTGAAAATGGCCAATCAATTAATCAAAGAATTCATGAACATGTCGTTGACCTTAGACAGGGCATAGCTCGGTCCTCTGCCTTAGCAGAGCATGCTGAAAAATCCAATCATCATATTTTTATTGAAGATACTGAAGTTATTGCAAGGATTGACCATTTCCACCACTGAAAGTTGAGGGAAGCCTTAGAAATTGAAAAGAGGTCGGTTAACCTTAACAGGGATGATGGGTGGAGTGTTAGCAGATGATGGATTCCTACTCTTCACTCTTAGTTGATTTTTCCCCTTCCCCTTTTGTTCCCTCTGGTCGTTCTTTCTTCTCTCACTCTTGTTTCCTCTTTCCTTATCTGTTCCTTTTATTTTATTATTTTAATTTTGATTGTATGTTTTTATTATGAGTAATTTCCTTATGATTTAATTCGTTAATTACCTATTTAGTAAGATCAAATTAATTAATTATTATCTTTATTATTATTTATTTATCTATTAATTATTTTATTTTATTTTATTTTATTTATTTAATTATTTTATTTTATTTTTATTTTTATTTATTTTATTTTATTTTTGTTATTTATTTATTTTATTTTTATTTTTATTTATTTTGTTATTTTTTAGATATTAGAATAGTAAAAATAATTAAAAAGTATTAATATTAAATTATAATAAGTATTAATACTAGATGATATTCAAATATAATTAAATTAAAATATAATTGAAAAATAAAATAAAATAAAATTTGACAAATTTCTTATTGTAGTCAAACTAGTTGTTTTTGCAACAGTTAGTTGGAGCTGTCCTTATCTATTTAAACAGGTTTCTTGATCAGATTTATCATCTTGTCCTGATGATGAACCACACTGATTGGTTAGAAACGCGTCAACAGAAATTTCTTACATGTGATTTTCACCAAAAATTCGTATACACAATACTTTCATTATATAAAATATGCAATAGGACATAAAAATAAAAAATAAAAAATACACCCACCTGGATATTATATTATTTTAGAAATACACTCACCTCTATGTATCAAACATTGGAGGCAGATGCATATTATTGATATAAGTGCATTTGTACTTTTCAATATCTAAAATATAGAACATGGCTTCAAAAAATTTATATTATATGGACGTAGGCATATTATATATTTTGAATTATATATTTTGAATTCTCATTATGCTTGTTGCACAAGTAAATATGGTATATATGTGGTGCATTGATGTACATTATCAATATAAGTACACTAATAAAAATAACAATATTAGATCCCCAGGTTGTTTGAACTTAGTGAAATTCTATTAAAATTTCATGAAAAAATTGAATAACATTTGGGAAAAAGTTTTAGTTCAATTTTTTTTATAAATTTTATAAATGTTGTAATACTAAAAACTTTCATAAAAACCTCTCTTAGAAGATGTTTACCTTGTAGTGCAAACTAAAAACGGAATAAGTATCTTAGGATCCTACCTCATCACTAGACATCTTAGTGACATCTATTAAAATTTCATGAAAAACTTGAATAACATTTCAGAAAAAAATTTAGTTCAATTTTTTTTATAATTTTTTCAAATGTTGTAATATTAAAAACTTTCATAAAAACCTCTCTTAGAAGACGTTTACCTTGTAGTGCAAACTAAGAAGGGAATAAGTACCTTAGGATCCTACCTAATCACTAGACATCTTAGTGACATCTCATGTTTAAGCTAGGCCCATAAAAGACTGTTAAGATAGTAATTGAGAGGCATTGTAACACTATTATGTAGGTATGCATTAATCTAGTATAAGGGTGCACAATGGATAAGCATAATTGAGTACTCAAATGTGAATTCCATATATTTCACTTTTAATCATAAGTTATGGATTAATGTCAAAGGAATGAATGATAGGTTTAATATGTTAGAGTGTTAAATAACCAATTAATTTATATACAAATTGATTATCTAATTTTGGATTAATAAGTTAAGATAAATTAGAAATGAGTGAACTATCTTACTTAACTAACCATTAATATATATATCATTCAAAATTAATAGTGCTAATAATTTATGAGTTCATAAATTAAATTAGGCAATAGAAAATTATGATCTCCCACCATTTATTTAACTAATTTTTAAATAAATAAATATAATATATATATATTTATATATATATATATATATATATATATATATAATTAATTAAATTCATTTTAAAATTATTTTTCCTTGTAAATAATCTTATTATTAAAAAAAAATTAATTAACACATAATAAATCAATATTGTAATACATAATGATGTCTAAAACAATTATTGTATTGAATTTAATAATTTATTTGTATCATTATTTTCGTATTTATAAAAAATAAAAAATAAATTTTTTTTATAATAATAAAATTAATACTCATTTTAGTACCTAAACAATTTTATTACGTTTATATAAGTTTGTGTTTTTTTTTTGGTTAATCAAACCTTTTCGAGTAGATTTTCATAAAAACAAGGAGTACAAAAGATCCTTCATTACCTCGTATTTGGGGCCAAAGATGCCACATATAAACTTCATAAAGAAAATTCTTTTACGTATGAACGAAAATATAAAAAATAATAAAGTTTGAGTAACATTTTAAAAAGTATTGGATGTTATGAGTTTTCCGAGGTAATGGATTTTTCTCTCTTCACATGAGTGTAAGAATTAAATATTTTAAGTTTTATTAAGGATGACAATGCACATTCAAACTAAATTTGGTTTTCCAAATTTTAATAAAAATAAGAAAATCATTTAAATTGTTTTAGAATTATATTTATGTGATTGAAAAAGTTTTAAGAAAATTGTTCTTAAATCACCATAATTTTGAGAAGTTAAAAAATTAGGAAAGCATGCATTGTAACACGTATTTTGAAATTGTTATTTACTATAGGTGTATGTGGTACATTTTAAGAAAGTGTATCTTCTATCTTTAACCTTTTTAGTGTCATAATAACAAAAAAACATTTAGTAATTTTCTACTGCCTAGTTTCACAATGGAGTTCATGAGAGTTTGCTCTTATTCTAACAATGTTGGTTTTCTTCTTTATGTTAGTCAAAATATAGAGATACTTTTGATTTTCTAGATTATGGTTGATCAGCTACTTATAATATCTTTTTTTTTTTTTATCCTCTAGTTCTTTTTTGCACTATATTTTTCCCTTGAATTTTGTTGTAATAATATTTTTAATACTATCGTTATTGTATGGAGTAACCTCTTCCTTTATTCCTTAATGATTTAGCTAGGATTTCACGTCTTTATGCCAACCACACTTGAACCACAAGCAGTATTGACTGTAATTTGAAGCAATCTTAGGAAATTTATTATCTTCCATGTTGTTTATCTTATTCTTGTACATTAGGTACCTAGTCATAACCATGCTCTAAATTGGGGAAAACCCCTCTTCTATGAGTAGGATATGTATGGTGTATTTCCTATCATTTTGAGGTTATAAGTAATAAAAATACTCTTAGACTTACCTTATCTTTCTCCACGATTCTCTAGAGATGTTTCAATACCAAACTTCACAACCATATGATATAATGGAAGGGCCGAGAGCCTCAGATAAGAGTTTCTTATTAGTCCGTAGCTAAAGGCCCATTGATTTACAATTGTTTTGAAGTCCATAGTATGCTTTTCACCTTTCATCTATTGCTATCTCAATGTTATAGTTATAGTTAAGAGTGTGATGAAAATTAGTTCAAAGATATTTATATAAAGCCACCTTCTCATAGTTATCATTGTCATTAAAAAAATAGTGTAAGTGATCTTTTTGGATTTAATTTGCATAACCTTCATTTTATTAGCATTAACAATTAGACCTATAGTAAAGTTGAAATCCTTGAGAATTTTTGGTTTCTTCGTGAGATCATAGGGACTTATTTCCATAAGGACGATATCATCAACACAAAGAAGAAGGATGAAGGCTATAAATGTGGTCTTCATCTTGTTGACCAGTGTCTTACCACATTCATTCATAAAGGGGGTTTTTAAATAGTGGAAAACAGAATGAATATATTATAGGGGGTAATGTCATGTCAGGGATTTTATAGGTTTTGGGGCTATACAAAGGGATGTGGGGTAAAAATAAGGGTTATTTTTATTAAAAAGACTTATTGGAAGAGGAGATTCAACAAAAATATTTTGGGATGTATTATCGATATCAAATGAGATTACATGTATTTTTTAATATCCCACAAATGTAGGAACTATGAAACAAATTGACTGAGTGGAGACCCCATTTGAGTATACCAGCTAGATTTGGGTTAGCACAACCTACCTCTTCTAAAAATCCATCTAACTTGTTGATGTGAATGTCAATAATGGTAGGGGATAGGGGACAACCTTTCTTAACTCTTATATTACAATCATTTTTTTTAATAGCGTTGAATGTTCCTAAACTTGGCAATAATGTTTTCATACTACCATAACATAAGAAATCTCAACTTGAAATGAATTTTCAACTCTTCTAATCTATTCCAAAGGTCATTCATAGGCATGGTGTGAATTTTCTTTTTAAGACAACAAAACATCACAAGAGATTGGTTTTATTAATTTTGACATCCCTCCATATTGATCTTAAGGGTAACAAGGTGGTCCACATTTGAAGGATAACTCCTAAAACCAATCTTAGCCAAAGTTGATCTTCTTTTCTAAAATAATTCCGCATAACTTAGCTAAATGGGGGGCTAATTACAATATTGTGTTTATCCATTCTTTTAAAGTTATGTACACACATTCAGCCTACATTGAGAAGATTGATTATTGAACTAAAGAGCGTGTGCATGTGAAGGATCATATGCCCTTTAATTTTTAAGAATTTTTCTTGCTATTCTTCAATGTCCTTAGGTTTCTCTTTTGCAAGTGGCTTGACCTCTAACTCTAAGTTTTTTATAGAAAAAATTTCATCTATAAAAAGCATTTGAATGTTGTCCATTATATTAAGGGATTTGTAAATATTTTTAAGATAGAAATTCTAGCCCCTTAAGTGAATCATATTGTTTTCCATAGTTATGAGTTAGAATTCTACTCATGAAATTTTTAAGATTTACTTTTGAGAACAAGTTTTTCTCACTTTCTATTTACATAAGATTTTTTTTTTCATTTTAATTTCTCTCACATTATATATGTGTGTGTGTGTGCGCTAATTATTCATTAAAAATATATGTAATATTTTTTCTAAAAATCTTACATTCCTTGTTGTATAAAAAATTAACAGTTTTATTTATTTTTTAGACATAACATCTACTTGAACATTAAGCTCAAAAATAAATTTCCTTAAATAAAAAATCATAAAAAACTTAAGAAGAATACTAGACTTATGTAAATTTAAATAACATAACTTTTGTTCAGTAATTCTTCCCATAGCAAAAACTATATAATTTATTGCCCAAAAAAATTATTCATTATTAACTTTTCCACAAACATGAAAAGTAACCCTAGATTGAAAATTCCTCCTACCTTTCAAAAACATAAAACATAATGTAACAGATCTACTAAAAGACTTGAGTTTTCCTTCACAATAAATAAACTTTTCCACAAACATGAAAAGTAACCATAAGTTGAGAATCCCTCCTACCTTTCAAAAACATAATGTAACGGATCTACTAAAAGACTTGAGTTTCCCTTCACAATAGATAAATACCTTGATTGAAATGACAAAAAGAAACCCTTCTTTTCCATCTCTCAAATTGCATCATTTATCAACTTGCAACGTGAAAAATTAAATAACAAAACACAAGGATAAGGATGCCAACTCACCTCAGTGTGACCGTGACTTAAGTTGAACCTTTTTGATCCCAAAGAATTCCCAGGGACAAATCCCAAGAGTGATGTAGTGAAACTTAACGAGATACCTTATCGATTTATTATATAATTAGATACTTTATCTTTTTATTAAATAATTCCAGGTTGTTCCTCCTTTCACGTACTTCCAAAAAAAATTAAAATTTTTCCATTAAGTACATGTCATTAGAAAAGATTGACACAACATTTATGCCCACAAGATTATAACGAATAACCAGTGGGAAGTATACCACCAGAGTTGCTCGATACAGACAAAGAGAAGGACAAATTGGTGGCCTACCGCCATGGATACAGACAAAACTTACAGCTAACTTTATGAGCATTGGTGGCCTACCGCCATGGAAGGTCGGTAGAATTATTTGGTTGAGATAAAACTATTCCATTTATCACAGCACCAGTGATATGGTTGTTTCGAGCTGCCTGGACCGACCACCCTAATCTGGGTTGGTCGGGAAAAGTGGCAGAGGGATCGACTGGTTAGGAACCAGTCGATCCGGCATAGTTAGAGAAAGGATCGAGTCACTGTTAGGGTTCCCACTTTTGATTCAGACTAACTGGATGTCTCGAACGAGTGACCAATAATAGTAATGTTCTGGGTCGTAATCTCTTATACAAGACAATTTGGTTTCTTGGCATTAACTCACGAGTGGTTACATTCTATCAAATCCTGCAAGTTGGAGGTGCAGGTTTGGCTTGGTAAGAGCTTATGACAATGTGAATTGGGACAATGTGGATTGAGAGTTCTTAAGGTTGATTCTTGGCAAGATTGGTCGGTTTTGGTTGTTGATTGGATTTTGGGTTGCATTTCATGTTATTATTATTAACAGAATTTTTTAACCCATCGAGAGGTGTAAGAGAAGGACATGCTTTATCATTATTGTTGTTTAGATGTAAAACTGGAAATATCAACTTTCTGTCATTTTTAGTTTACATTTCCAGTTTAAATCAAGACTCATTTTCAAGACAATTTGCAAAGAAGAGAAAAGATCCAGTCAATAAATAGTGGAAAGAGAAAGGTGAAAAGGGCCAACAAGTTTTTAAAAGTTTTAAATTTTTTTTATTAAATTACTTCATTATTTATTGTAGTTTTTCAAAAAAAAAAAATTATTTTATATCTAATATAATAATAACCCTTTTAAAATTATTACTATTATTGTTTAATTAATTGTCTAATGGCTATCCTACCTAATTTAGATATATTGAAATTAATTTTATAAAAAAATTTATTATATTTGTTAATACTAATTTATTATATAGAAATAAATAATCTTAAGATGGTAAATATATACGGTATAATGGATAAATATAAAATAATTTTTATTTTATTGTAATATTAAGGAGATATTATAAGGGTTAATTTATTATTTATTTTATTAAAATTAAATTTTTATTTATATTAATTATAAATGTAAGAATTATTAATAAATAAAGATGGTTGTTACTAAAACTAAGGTACAATGTTAGGTTTATTTTAATAAATATATTTTAGAAAGTAAGTGAAGAATATATTTTAGAAAGTAAGTGAAGGGAAGCCCTACATTATAATGGGAATTATAAATGATCCTAAATATTTTGAGATAATGAGCAGTTTATTATTATTATTAGAATTAGAAGGGTTTATTCATTAAGTAATGCATCCCATCTAATATGTTAAATTTTATTAGAATTAGAAGGGTTTATTCATTAAGTAATGCATCCTATCTAATATGTTAAATTATAAAGGAGGCAGAGAAAAATGGGTAAAGGCGGGATGAGGAGGTTAGAATATTTAAAAAGAGCTTTGGAAAGGCGATAGGTTAATGGGAGGAAAGGGGCTAGGAATGAGTAAAGGAAGGGAAAGGAGAAAGGAAGATGGGAGGTAGGGGGAAAGGTGGGAGGGAGGGAGTATATGAATGGGATATGTCTAGAAAGCGCGAAAGGACAATGACGAGTGGGAGGATAGACAAGGTGTTGACAACCAAAATAGAGGGGGGGGGGGGGTAAGTTTAATTGCGGGAAAGGATGTGAATCCAATTCCTGCTAATCTCTAAGCCTCCATCTCTATTGAGGTTATGAGGGTGTTTAATGATTTCCAGGGCTTCCCACACTTTACGCTTAAAATGATGCCTCTCATTGGTAATGACTACTGCATCCTTCAGGCATATGTGGTGACGTGTTTTATTAGAGTGCTCTTCTAAAGCTGAGGTTTTGGTTCTTCCTAGTCTGATGTCCGGACCATGTTCTTTAAATCTTATTTTAAAGGTCCTGCCTGTTTCTCCAATATAGCAATCTCCGCATGAACAATTAATTTTGTAAACCCCTTTTTGTTGGTGGTGGTCAGGGTCATCTTTGACTGATTTCATCCTCTGATTGATAGTCATTAGAGGTTTGAAGGATGCTCTAATGTCTTTCTTGGCTATAACTTTGGCCATCTTGTCCGTGACCCCTTGGATATAGGGGAGATATGCTTTTGTTGTTGCGGAATTATCAGTTGGAATTCTTTTATTTCCCGATCTAGCTCTTTGAATAGCTCTGTTGATGTCTTTATTACTATATCCCAAGTTCACAAATGATCTTCTTAGATGTTCTATTTCTTCCTCAATATGAATATCGTCTGATATTCTAAAAGCCCTTGTAAAAAGAGTCAATAGGACCCCCATCTTTTGGGCAGGGTAATGGTGTGAATCAGCATGTAGGTAATTGTCAGTATGTGATTTCTTCCTGAACACTTTGTGCCCAAGGATTCCGTCTTCATTTCTTGAGAGGAGAATGTCAATAAAAGGGATACGGTTGTTTACCTCACCTTCCATTGTAAATTTTATATCTTTTGAAATTCTATTAAGGTGGTCCAGGAAGCTTTTTAACTCCTCATCTCCATGTGGCCAACTGACATTGGTGTCATCTGTTAGCCAGTTATAAAATTTGTTATACCAAATGCTGGCTAAATCTCTTTGGAGCCTTCAAGGAACAAATTTTATGACTAAAAAGTGTTGGCTCTTGAAGACTCTTGAAGGCCTCCTGCCTCTATCCCAATCTTCACTACTGTGCCTTTTTCCCCTTCAGAAATCCTGTTGATTCCCAAGGAAAAATACTACTGCAAACACCTTTTTCTTTTCCCCTTTTGCCAAAACTAACCTTAGTTTTTATCCCTCCATTTCCCATGAAAATCCCTCATTTTCATATTTTTCCCTTTTCCCCTTCTTCAGAATCCCCTTGACAAGGTTCAAAACTCCTTCTTTGCCTTATCGGAACCCTCAATTTCCTTTGAAAAATCATTCAAAATCCATTAAAATGCATATTTTATATGTATTATGGACTTAAGCCCCCTCGGGCTAAGTCTTTAGCCTTTCCCCTCCATGTGTCTTTGTGTTAGAACCTAGCGCTAACCTTCCGGGCGCTTATCCGTTTTTTAATTAATTATCTCTGCCTAGTGTTCAAAACCTTAGTTTTATTTAAAATTGTCAGATTTATTATTTTTTAAAGTCTTCCGCTGGTCCGACTTGTAAATCATTCTCCGTCATCGATCTGATCTGCAGATCGACAGTGCGGAGTCCGTCTCCCCAGTGGTCCCCACATTCCACTCACCTGTCCAAAAACCGTGCGGTATTCATCGCACCGCCTTTGGGCAAGGGCGGTTTTTTCTCGATCGGCAACAATTCCATACGCTGGCCGACGCGTGTCTTGCGCACTTTTCATAAAACTAACGTCCATCGCACATTAAAGTTCGGACGTGGACCCCGCACGATATTGATGCACCCCGTCTGATCTGAGGCCGCCCATCCGATGACTATCGCTCACTGAAGATGCCCGACAGTTAACCAGGCTACGACACAGTCATTCAAGCATCTCCACTGTCGATCTGATCTGCAGATCGATGGCCCACGTTTTATCACCCTGATTCCCAGTTTTGACTTTTCGCCTCTGCTCCCGACCTTCGATCTCTGCGCGATCGACGACTCTGATTTAAACGATTCTTCCGCCTTCTCTATGACTTCTCCCGATCATCCTTGAATATTGGATGATTCCATCCAATGGCCATGCTTCCTCCACATGCCCTCTGCAGCAGTAAACCTATATATGCATGGATTTTATAATATTTGTTCGTATTTTGCAGGGATTAGTGATTTTTTTGCTATGCTCGAAGAAAAATCAAAGGCAAAGGGTGACGATCCTCTTGCTTTAGATTCACCAAAGAAAATCAATCACAGGGCTTAAAATTCACGTTTAATTGATGATTCTTGAGGCATTGATGCCATATTGCCCCTACGCAGCCCTGCACATCCACAAAAACACCATGAATCAGGCACAGTCAGAGAATTATCAGTGCCAAAGATAAAATTATCAGGACAGAGAATTAAAGACAGAGTTATGGGGATCACGGCTAAGAATGTTTATCAAAAGCCTAATCCCCAATTAAAATACAGTTTAAAGAAAATCTTAAGGGTTTTCATCAACAGGAAAGCCTCCACACCACATCTGAGGAAAATTGATTCCTCCCAGCTATTGAAATGCCACTTGTACCTCAAAGCATTCAATCAGAGGCTGAATTTATTGATCAGGACTGGATATCTGCCTCACAACACAACCAAAAGGTAAATTCTGTAGGAAAATTAATGACAAACATCTACAGAGTTACTTCGACACCACACTAAGCCTCAAAGGTCAGCAAAAGCTCCCACCGAGCTTAAATATTTATGAAAATCATTTAATACAAAGGATATGTATGAAATTTTCTTCATTGAGCCCCTCAAAGGCCAAGAAGCCATTTAAGTCTGTATTAATTAATTTTTGAGATCTTTTATCAGATCTCACCTCCTAATTCTTCTATATATACTCCTGAGGAAGATGAGGGGTAGTTTGGTTGTTGGTTGATCACTAGCTGTAATATTGGAACTCTTTGAAATAATACATATTCTTTTGAAGTTGAAGAACAAATTGAAGTCTTGGAAGCCCTGATGATGTTGTTGCATGCTAGTGATTGAGAAGTATCTATCATTGGATCCATGAGCTTCGCTGTTGGTGAAGTATTCTAAACTATTTAATGTTTTTCCCCTGTTTTCATTTTGTTCCATAAATTCTTACTACAGTAGGATAGAAATTATTAGGCTAAGAAATTACTCCTGGAAGCACCTTAGACCTGTTCATCCTTCACTGTTTTATGTTTTCTTCTGCTGAGATATTTTAGAGTCTTCAATCTCTCTCTTCAGTCCTCATGCTTATTTATTTCTATAATAGCTCAAATAGTTGATTTCAGCATGATTTATGGTTCTCCCTGCTTGTCTGCTATCACTTCAAAGCTCTTATTGAAGTCTCCCTTTGAAGTACCATTGTTTTAAGTTAGTCAAATAAGTATGTTTCGATCTTGCCCTTTGTCATTGCTTGAACAATTGTTTTGAAGGTATTTTATAGTTGTAATCATAGATGTATTAGGTGTTCCCTCTTCTATGACTGCAATTATCAATGAATCTTTTATGTTTTCTAAGTCATTTAAAATAAAATATTTGAGGAAATAGGGTGTTCCCTGAATCTTAGATTTCATTTTGAAAGTTGTTTTGAAATCATTGTTTTCTTAAAGATGTGATTTGTAGAATTTATGGTTAGCCCTGTCTATCAAAAAGCTCTTTATTGTTCAAATTGTGTTTTCAAATTCCCTTTGTTTGAGAATTAAATTTCTCTTTCCAAATCATTGATGTCCATCTCATTCCAAAATCAAAGGATCCTGTGGCCAAGTTAGATTTTCCCTCTGATATCCCATATCCATTGATGAGTATGTTATGACCTCTTTTTGACTCCATTTCCCAATGAACCAAATGTTTCTCCATTCTATATATCTTTCCTAGATCTTTCATTTTCTGCTATGACAACCCAACCAACCAAACAAACAAACACATGCACTTAATAACTAGTCTAAAATCCATATTTTAAGCACACAAGATAAACCTTTGCAAACAAACATTCGAGAGATCCCTCTCTGAGAACAGGAGGACTAGATATTGGGACTCTAAAGATTGGTTCTGATGTTTCCTTGTCTTTTGATTTGCCAAACTATCAAAACACGGGACAGCAACATCATCCATGAACCTAAACCAAAATTTAGGTTTCAATGGGTAGGAGTCAAGAGCTTTCTTTTCGAATTTTTCCATGAAGAGGTTGGCCACTATGGGAGACAACGGGGAACCCATAGCAACTCCAGATGTCTGTTCAAATATTAATCCTTGGAAGGTGAAGAAGGTGGAGCGGAGAAAAATCTCAGCGAGCTTAGTGGTATGGGGGTCTGCGACTTCTTTTACTACTTGAACTGCTTCATCAAGAGGGATTTTAGTAAAGAGTTGTACAACATCAAAGCTAACAATTTTATCTCCGGGTTCCAACTTGGATTTTTTAATAAAGTCCACATAATGGTTGGAATATTTAATGAATGAGCTAGTTTTGAGCAACTAAGAAACTAAGCAACCCCATTATCGTACCTCCCATCGACAACAACAATAAAAAAGTAATAAATATATCTTCTCATGAATTAAATAATATAGAAATGGAGGTTTTGAGCAAGGGACTCAATTTCTCCATAGCTCCTAGCCGTATTCCAAAAGAAGAAACCATTTGCGATATTGAGGACATCATCAAACCTCTCAATGAAGAAGAAAAATAACTCGTGAGACAAGAGTGTGCCGTCATTATGAATAAAGCCAAACTTCCTAAGAGAAATTTAAGTAAAGATCAATTAAGTGCCTTAAAAACTTAAGAAGTAATGGGAATATTGTCATCTTAAAATCTGATAAAGGGGGGGCTACAGTGGTTATGGAAAAATAAGAATATGTCAATAAAATGAGAGAGCACCTCCACAATAATGGCAACTACAAGAAACTCAATGAAAACCCCATTTCCAAAGTCATAAAAAATTTCAAAAAAGCAATTAAGGAGTCTAATCTCGATGATAAAATAACAAAGCGCCTATACCCAGAGGGTGAGATCATGCCCCGCATTTATGGTGCCCCCAAGATCCATAAGGTTGGTGCTCCCCTGAGACCCATTGTCAATACTATCGGAGCTCCAACATATGAATTACCCAAATTTTTGGCAAGCACCCTCGCCCCTCTGGTCGGAAAAAATAGCTCATTCATTAAACACTCCAAGCATTATGTGGAATTTATTAAAAAAGCCAAGTTGGAACCCAGAGATAAAATTGTTAGCTTTGATGTTGTACAACTCTTTACTAAAATCCCTCTTGATGAAGCGGTTCAAGTAGTAAAAGAAGTCGCGGACCCCCAGACCGCTAAGCTGACTGAGATTTGTCTCTGCTCCACCTTCTTCACCTTCCAAGGAGAAATATTTGAACAGACAAATAGAGTTTCTATGGGTTCCCCATTGTCTCCCATAGTGGCCAACCTCTTCATGGAAAAATTCGAAAGAAAGCTATTGAATCCTACCCATTGAAACCTAAATTTTGGATTAGGTTTGTGGATGACACCAATGTCAATTGGCCACATGGAAATGAGGAGTTAAAAATATTCCTGGACCACCTTAATCGCATTTCCAAATATATACAATTTACAATAGAAGGTGAGGTAAACAACCGTATCCCTTTCTTGACATTCTCCTCTCAAGAAATGAAGACGAAACCCTTGGGCACAAAGTGTTCAGGAAGAAATCACATACTGACAATTACCTACATGTTGATTCACACCACTACCCTGCCCAAAAGATGGGGGTCCTATTCACTCTTTTTACAAGGGCTTTTAGAATATCAGACGATTCTCATATTGAGGAAGAAATAGAACATCTAAGAATATGATTTGTGAACTTTTGATACAGTAATAAAGACATCAACAGATCTATTCAAAGAGCTAGATCCGGAAATAAAATAATTCCAATTGATAATTCCGCAACAACAAAAGCATATCTCCCCTATATCCAAAGGGTCATAGACAAGATGGCCAAAGTTCTAGCCAAGAAATACATTAGAGCATCCTTCAAACCGCTAATGATTATCAGACAGAGGATGAAATCAGTCAAAGACGACGCTGACCACCTCCAACAAAAAGGGGTTTACAAAATTAATTGTTCATGCAGAGATTGCTATATTGAGAAACAGACATGACCTTTAAAATAAGATTTAAATAACATGGTGCGGACATCAGACTAGGAAGAACCAAAACCTCGGCTTTAGCAGAGCACTCTAATAAAACACATCACCACATATGCCTGGAGGATGCAGTAGTCATTACCAATGAGAAGCATCATTTTATGCATAAAGTGTGGGAAGCCCTAGAAATCATTAAACACCCTCACAAACTCAATAGAGATGGAGGCTTAGAGATTAGCAGGAATTGGATTCACATTCTTTCCTGTAATTAAACTTACCCCCCCTCTATTTTGGTTGTCGACACCTTGTCTATCCTCCTGCTCGTCATTGTCCTTTTGCACTTTCTGGACATATCCCATTCATATACTCCCCCCCTCCCACCTTTCCCCCTACGTCCCATCTTCCTTTCTCCTTTCCCTTCCTTTACCTGTTCCTGGCCCCTTTCCTCCCATTAACCTATCGCCTTTCCAAAGCTCTTTTTAAATATTCTAACCTCCTCATCTAGCCTTTACCCCTTTTTCTCTGGCTCCTTTATAATTTAACATATTAGATAGGCTGCATTACATAATTAATAAACCCTTCTAATTCTAATGATAATAATAAACTGCTCATTATCTCAAAATATTTAGGATCATTTATAATTCCCATTATAATGTAGGGCTTCCCTTCACTTACTATCTAAAATATATTTATTAAAATAAACCTAACATTGTCCCTTATTTTTAGTAACAACCATCTTTATTTAATAATAACTCTTACATTTATAATTAATACAAATAAAAAAATATTTTTAATAAAATAAATAACAAATTAACCCTTATAATATCTCCTTAGTATTACAATAAAATAAAAAATATTTTATATTTATCCATTATACAATATATATTTACCATCTTAAGATTATTTATTTCTATATAAAAAATTAGTATTAACAAATATAATAAAATTTTTCATAAAATTAATTTCAATATATCTAAATTATGTAGGATATCCATTAGACAATTAATTAAACAATAATAGTAATAATTTTAAAAGGGTCATTATTATATATTAGATATAAAATAAATAGTTTTTTTTTGAAAAAATAAAATAAATAATGAAGTAATTTAATAAAAAAAATTTAAAGTTTTTAAAAACTGGTCGGCCCTTTTCATCTCCCTCTTTCCACTATTTATTGACCCGGATCTTTTCTCTTCTTTGCATATTGTCCTGAAGATGAGTCTTGATTTAGACTTGAAACATAAACTAAAAATGACGACTGTGGATATTCGGAGTTTTACATCTGAAAAACTATACCACAGAAACCTCCAATCTAGAATCATTGTTGTTTTTTTTGGTCATTGATGGTTTAAGCATAGGTATCCGTGAAGCACAATCAAAAGGAATTATAACTAGGTGTAGGATCACCAATAATATTAATATATCACATATTATGTTTTTAGATGATGCTCTTTTCATTGGGGATGTTTCTATTTCACAATGGAAAGCCTTTCATCATATTCTAATGAGTTTTAGAGAAGTCTCGGGTCTATATTTGAACAAAGAAAAATTTGAATTAATCTCAATGAATAAGGAAGAGACATTGGTATTGGAGATAGCTCGAATCTTTGAGGTGGCCTCAGTCTCTATGGATGGAGGGTTCAAATATCTGGTTTCTGCTTGAAGCCAAATAAATATGAAATTAAAGACTTTGAATGGTTGATAAGAAAATTCGAGCATAAGATGTCTCAATGGTCGAACAAGTGGCTTACCTTGGGAGGGAGGTTGGTCATGATCAAATCATTCCTCGAGAATATATCTATATATCAAATGCATCTTTTCTATTTTCCTAAAGATATATTAAAAATAATTGATGCTATTATAGCTAGGTTCCTTTGGGTCGAGCTTGGATACTCAAAGAAGATCCATTTAGTTCGTTTAAGTGTGCTTACCTGGAATTAGAAGGATGGAGGATGGGGTATAAAGGACACAAATTGCTTCAGTAAGGCATTAATAGTCAAGAAATTATGGAGATATTTACAGGGAAAAGGAATTTTGCAGGAGGTTATAAAGGAAAAATATCTAAAAAACAAACAACTCGAGGAATGGATTAAAGAGGGGGATGCAGAGAAGAAGGTGGCATCATATATATGGAGAAGCATGATGAAGAATAAACATTGGCTACTTTGAAATTTGAGATGGAAGGTCGGTAAGGGGAATATGATCATAATAGGACTGGGTGCCTTAAAAGGAGTGGAGGCAGTACATAATCATTTTGTGCCCCTCCTCGACCATTTGCATAACAAAGGGTTTTTCTTTCTAAAACAAATCTTTGTAGATCGAGGCTCCTCTTTTGTTTCTAGTTATTGGCTTAATGCATTTGAGCTCGATATGCTAGAGGATCTATAGTCAGAATGGGTCGAGTTCTCAATACAATTTTGTCTAGCAGGTTATAATTGACTAAGAAAGAAGAAAAGTTGATATGGGAAGGAATTATGTATAAAGAGCATATCTCGGTTAAAGAGATTTATAAATATGTCTCACAAGGACAGTGTATGATTGATAAAGATTTATGGTTTCAAAAGGTGTGGAAATTGGATATACCTCTCAAATTAGAAAAAATTATGTGGTTGGTGATCCATAATAGGATTTTAACATCGGATACTCTCCACAAAAGGGGTTTTCAAGGTCATGGGAGATGAGCTTTATGCAAAGAAGATTTAGAAAACGTGGAACATATTTTTTTGTCCTATGCATTTGTCGTCTCAGTGTCGAGTGGGGTTCTACAATCACTTAAAATTCATGAAGTTTGGAATATGAATTAAATAGAAAGGTGTCTGACATATCATTCCTTATGTTTGTATATTTTGTGGGGCATATGGAGAAGCAGGAATGAGAAGATTTTCGACCAAGAAGACCCAGATATAAGAGACACTTTTTTAGATATCTCAGCATACTTTTGGAGATTGGGCCTAAGAAGGAGGCACTTCCAAGGAGATATGTCCAATATAAGGAGGCATGGTCACATTTTCCTGTAGTATTTTTTTTTTTTTTGTCTGGGGTATCTATAAATAGGGTCTGTGATAGTGGGGGCATATTTAGTTTTGAAGCTAGGAAGTTCCTTTCATTTCAGTTGGTACAGTGGTGTTGGGACAAATAATAGATATGATATTATCGCACTTTGGGGGGGCTCTACTATGTGAAAAATGGCTATGAATAGAGGATTTAGTAGTGTTTGGTGATTTTATGGTGATCATGGACTAGGTATAGTTGATGTCAAAATTTGGGAGCCATCCCTCAAATTTTTTATGCAATGAATTAGAACATTGATGAGGACTTTCCAAAGGTTGAACTTTAATCAGGTCTATAGAGATCAGAACCATGTCATAGATCTCCTATTAAAGAAGGGATACAATGGCTTTCCAGGAAAGATCTACTACACAACTTTTGACAATGGATCCCTCTTCATTTTAGGGAGCATAAATATATAATGGACTATCTCTAACATTATTTATAGAATCAAATAAGTTTTTTTTTTGTATGAATTAGTTTTGTTATATCTTTCAACATGAAGATCTTTAAGATCACAAACAATTTAACTATTGTGGAGAGAATTTTATAGCAGCAAGTTCACAATTAGATGACACAAAATTTCTAAATATTTTGTAAAATTATAGAGACTTAGATGTCAAAAAATACCCTTGAGAAACAATTTGTATGGTTCATAGATACAAGGGCATGACAAATGAAACACCAGAAAATGTATCCACTTTTTTTATTAATGAAAGTATGACGATATTTTCTTATTGAAAAATATTTACTCATTCCATCTAATTGAATCATTTAATGTTAGCTAGCTCCAGTAGATATTGATCAACTATTAGATGTTCCATGAGGATAGATTTGAGAATTGTTGTGCACATTCATGACTTCATTAGGCGCATCGTTGGAAGCCACCTAAGAAATCAAACTTGTCTCCAAAGATGAACTTAATTTGATCGTAAATTTCAAAAATATTTCGAAATTTGATGGACATGAGCATAGTCAATTGTTTGTTCACATTATAGTTAATTAAAGCCTAACTTAATCTACACATCTTCTACCCAAAAATATTATGAAATTTAATGGACATGAGAAATGTCAATTGTTGGTTCACATTATAGTTAACTAAAGCCTAACACAAGCTATACATCCTTTAGGTTGGCTACACATATTTGACAAACAAAAATATTTTCATCATCAAACACACCATTCAACCAACTACTGCATTCTTAATTTTCTAAAATTTGAAAGGCTTAAGCAAAATTAATTGTTTATTCACATTACAATTAATTAAAACCTAAAAAAAAAATATGTGTCTTGGCTACACATCTTCAACCAAAAAAGAGATTTTCATGGTCAAAGACACCATTCAACCAACTATTTCATTCATATGTTGTTGGAATAGGGTCCCCTAGTTGCGTTTCGCTATGTTCCAAAGCTGTGTTTTTGATATATTTTTGTAGTAATTGGTCTTGCGTAGGGGCCTTGGGGTGGGTCAAAGCCCCCAATTTGTTTTAATGGGTCAAAGGGTAGACCTAGAGTCCGCAAACCATGGTTTGCGGACCACAGGATAACGCAGACTATGATGATATAAATAGATGGATAGTTTGAGTCTAAAGGTAAGAAAGTAAGTAAGATTGATAATAAGTACAAACTATTGAGATTTGTTTTGGGTAGTTTTAGGTAAGGAATCCTGCTAGCTGTGTGTGCGGAGATCCTCAGTCCTACTGTGTGCGGACCCCGCTGGCTGTGTGCGCGGGCTGTGACTTGGGTTTGTAACTTAGTTTTTGATGTTAATGAATATAGAATATATTGAAGTACCTTTATGCTATCTGAAATAGTTGCATTTATTACTGAAGTACCTTTGTGTTATTTGAATAAGTTGCGATTGTATCTGAAATATATGAATTAGCTGTGATTGTGATGTTCTATGGTGATAATTGTTGATGCGCACGTGGATGCGAATGTGTTAATTAGATCTGGTTAATAATAGTAGCTTTGTTTATGTTTACATGCTGATTAGACTGTTAAGGCCTCAATAATAGGCCTTTTTCTGTGCGAACCTGATAGAACTCGACCATATCTGCCTTAATTACCTACTCTCTCCCAGGGTGCGGAAACATGGTTCCAGCACCCACCCATACTACTTCAGGTGAGACCTCGCTTGCAAAAGTAGGTCATTGCCTAAAGGGCCAATAGTATATAATTTTGTTGGTAAACCTTAACTTCAAACTTGGGTCAGGACCCCTCAAGCCAAAAAATGGTTCTGTTGCCAGGAATGGGACCATTTTGAGAGAGAGATCAGGTAATTCCATGAGGTCGTTGGAGACCTGAGAAATTGGAGCTTGAATACTGGTTCGAAAGACAGATTGAGGAATTTTCTGTAAAGGAGAATCGCAGCACGAAGCTAACAACTGAGAAGTGGAAGAACAAATATATTTTCATAGAAGTATATGAAATCTTCTTTGTGACTTTTGCGCACGAGCTCTAGGAGTGGCTAACAAGGCTAGTAGAATTCCAGACGTGTTGGGAAGATGATCAGGTTACGCAGTGGACTCCGAAATTGATTCAATAGTTGGAGAAGGTTGACAACACAATCACCTACATAGTATATCATTCGGTAGATAATGTGCTAGGAGGATTTGTAATGGAATTCACATTCGATCAGTTTGTATCCTACTCTGAGGTGGAGTGAAGGTTATTCAAAGGGCTCCAAGGTAAGTTCTTGTGAACATTGTCGTTGCTAATTAAAATATTACTGTGCGAAAAGGGCATTTTGTGCAGCCACACCGAATGAATGACCTCTGATCAGAGTGAGAGTACAACACGAAGTGGTAAGTACTACCGAGCCAACTGAGAAGGGGATAGATCTGTCTATAGCCCATTAAGAGAGTCTGTTGCGCATGCAGGAACTAGTCCTCCGGCTACACCATATTCGAGTCAGCATAAGGGCAAGAACTCCCCTACACCTCATCCACCACTAGAAGAAGATATGGCCACACACATGAAGCTGCCCACCTTCAAGGGTGTAGGAGACGAAGATATGGACTAATTTTGGTTCATAGCGGAATCAGTATGGACTGCGCAGAATGTGGCTAGGGATGTTGTAAAGAGGGCGCAACTATCCCTTGCATTTGAAGGAAGGGCCTTAGATTGGTACATGGGGTATGTAGGGCAGCATGCGGATCCATCTATTTAAGAGATTAAGAATGATTTAAAACAACAGTTTCGAAAGCCTAAGTCCTACACTCAGCTGGTGGTTGACTTGAAATATTTTAGACACGGACCCATTGAGTCAATATGGGAGGCTGATTAGTGGCTAAAGAAGGTTATCAAAGATGGGGAATTTCAGTATGATGACAGACAACACAAGGAATGGTTCATCGCCATGCTATTACCTCACCTGCGTAGACCTATGGACCAACAAGCGACCGAGATGCAAGAGAAAGCCTTGGAGATTGCTATGAAGCTAGAAGCTGCGCCAAGAGATGATGCCCAGTTTGGGGTACAACAGATCCAGGGACAGCTTGAGGCAATGCACCTCGAAATCTAGAATTTTCAGAAACATTGAGGAAAAGAAGCTAGCCCAGACATATGGTGCATAAGATGCAGGGTGTCAGGCCACACCAACGATCAGTGCCCCCTACTGGTGGACTACATGCAAGCTGGGGGGCCCAGCCCATTGTGCCCTAAAGAGGCTGCGGGACCAAGCGGTCTGACGTTATGGTGCGTTGACTGCTACGTATCTGGACTACATGATACCAACCACTGCCCCTGTCTTGGTGCCTATGTTCCAGAGTTGAAGCAATAATGGTGCCGATTTTTCTCATCTGTGGGACATGATGAACACAACTGCCAGACATATGACTTTATGATAGACCGAGGAAACCTGTATAGGGTACAGGCTGACCCCTCCTCACCACTGTCTCCCTTGGGAAGAGGAGGCTCCCCAGCCAGAGGCAGGGGAGGGGGAAGAGGTGGAAGCGCAGGAGGGGAAGAGGCCAATTGATCTGTTATAACTGTAGAGAAGTAGGACACTTCGCAAGGGATTGTCCGAACCCTACATGACAATCTTGTCGATATTGTAGACAATTGGATCATGTAATCAAATATTGTCCAATACTGATAGCAAAAATGCAGGAAAAACATCAGATACCAACGCAGAATGTGCAAAGGGTTAAGGAAGAACCACGTGATGAGGGACCCAATATTAATTTCATAACGCGCAGTGGCATGGCTATTGGAGGAGTTGAGGAGAGAGCTATGGCTGAACCCCTTATCCGAAAAGCTGCTATCAAACAGGAAATATTGGACCTAAAGAATGAGAAATAAACCTTCATCGAAGCTCACAAAGACCTTACCAAGCATGAGGCATCTACTTCTAAGTCTCCAACAAACCTAATAACAGACGACGAAGTTAAACCATTCCTACAGGCATGTATGAAGTTGCTACAAAACTGGAAGGTAGTATAAAATCTTCAAGAACTGATAGACAGCTGAACAAAAAGAACTGACCCTCCAACAGAAGTTAAAGATGTTCAAAAATTGTACAAGCATAAGAAACGCAATGGTCGGGAAATGCAGCTAACGGCGCAGATTGGCAATTATGAAATGGATCATGTCATCTTGGATCTAGGATCTGATGCGAATGTCCTGCCCAAACAGACGTGGCAGAGGATGGGATAACCTAACCTGGAATGGTCTACTATACAGATGCACATGGCTAACCAACATAAGATCATACCACTGGGGAGACTGTCAAAGATTATGGTAGACATCGCAGGGGTTAAGGTATACGCATATTTTGAGGTAATTCAGATTGTGGAAGATGCAGACCCTTATCCTACACTCCTGGGATTGGATTGGGCTATAGACATGGGAGGCATTATCAACTTGAAGAAAAGGAGCATGGTTTTTGAGAATGAGAGTACGAGAGTGATAGTCCCTCTAGACCTAGAGGAAGGAGAACGGTATACAGAACCTATGCACAAAGAAGACGACGTGGATCATATCTATAAACTAACCTCCCGGGACGAGGATTGGATTAATCCTACAACGGATGTCATGCTTTGCTGGGAGAAAGACAGTGAATGCTTCTCTGACTCTGACGAGGAGATTGAAAATTGGCAGAATCGGTTACATGATGTATCTGCGCTATGATGTCTCAGGATCACGAAGAGCTTCTGGTGTATCTCCTCAGAGGTAAGAGAGTTGCCTTACTTTGATGGTTCTGGTAGTATTAGGGATTTTCTTAGAACATTTGAAGCAGAAGTCCCGAGGGAGCGAAGAATGTGGGCACTTAACCTAGCCATGCGCGCAACCCCTGCACGGTAGTGGGAAACTCATAAGGGGACGTTCCAGGACTAGGAGGAATATCAAACTTAGATGATGATACTACAGCTTGAATCTCCAATTCACCTATGCGTGGAGACTTGCATTGGCCAGGGGGACCCGCACAAGCACTTGGCTGCATGGATGGAGGTCTGGTGCGAAAGGACCGAGGATGAATGGGTCCACCTGTTCATTCATGCCTTGGGACCAATCCCCACCGCATGGTATTTGGATGTAGAGCTACATCAACGTACCCACCACTGGGAGACCATGAAGGATGATTTTGTGATGGTGTTCAGGTTGATTGGTGGAACTGAGGCATTATATGAAGCCCTATAGGACATAGATGCACTAGTTTTTGATGAATCACACCCTTGTGGGGATTATGGGGCACCAACTTGGGATACGTAGATGCAGAATATTGTTAACTACCACAATCTATCAATGGAGGAATGTGATGAAGACCCGCGAAATATCACTATCCCAGAATCAGAGGGTGAAGGCGCAGTTGTTGCACCACCACTGCAGACTGTCGATGTGACCAAGCCTCTTAAGCTAAGGGAAGTTAACATTGGAACAGAAGAACAACTTAAGCTAGCTAATATTGGGGATTATTGGGATGATGATACCGTTGGGAAAGTCACAGATCTTCTCACAGAGTACCAGGACCTGTTTCCTATGAAATTATCAGATCATGCACATCACTTTAAAACCAAATGCGCGCCCTATCAAGCAGTGACCTTACCGATTTAACCCCAAGTATAATCAGAAAGTCAGGGAATAAATTAACAAAATTCTAGCCACAGGTATCATCGAACCAGTAGAATAGTCAGATTGGGTAAGCCCTATGGTGATCTAAGAGAAAAAGACTAAAGGAGAAATAAGAATCTGTGTTGACCTGGGCAAACGAAATGATGCCTGTGTAAATGATCCCTTCCCTATGCTATTCTCTGATTAAATTATCGATAGTGTGGGAGGGCAGGAAGCATATTCGTTTACTGACGGGTTTTCGGGATACCATCAGTTCAGGATCGCACCTGAAGATTGCAACAAAACTACGTTCACCACCGAATGGGGATCCTTCCAATACACTGTCATGCCAGTTGAGCTCAAGAATGCCCCTGCCATCTTTTCGTGGGTAGTGGTCACAGTATTCAAGGTGTTAAGTCCCTATATCACTAGTATAGCCCCTTATTATTGTTAGTGTAAACCCCTTATTGTTATTGTTGTACCCTTGTAACCCCCATTTTGTTATTATTGTGCCCTTAAATTGTTATTGTTAGGTCGGCTAGGATTACATTGTGGCCCACTAGGATTACATTATGGCCCCATGGACTCCTATATATAGAAAGGAGGTTTTGTGAATTGTATCATCCAAGAATTGTTCATTCATGTAATGTATTGGAGGTTTCCCCTTCGAAGTGGCTTATTTCTAAGGCGTTGATATCTCTTTTCTCTCTTTTTGGAGTTGGTTACACAACATTTGGTATCAGAGGCTTGGGATTCTAGGGTTTCGCTGCTCCAAACAGGTCATCGTGGAATTTTCGCTATAAATTTTTTTCTACGAAGTTTCAGAAGCTGAAATTTTTATGGTACGAAGCTGAAATCCTGAGGAATATTGTCTAAAAATTTCAGAGCTTGGTTCGCAATATTCTCTGAGATATCATCTGTGGAAGTTAGGCCTTTTTTTCAAGCTCCTAAACAGGTCATCGCGGAATTTTCGCTATAAAAATATTTCTACGAAGGTTCAGAATCTTAAATTCGTATGGTGCGAAGCTGAAATACTGAGGAAATTCTTCAAAAAATTTCAGAGCTTGGTTCACAATATTTTTGGAGATATGATCTGTGGAAGGTAGTGCTTTTTCAGGCTCCTGAATTTCATCTCAAAGAGGTGATCGTGGGAAAAGTTCAATAACTCTCTCTCTAGAGATTGGATTGGAGTGCTGTCAACAAGGGAATATTGAAGAATATTTATCAGCATTGGGTTATATAATGCCTCCAAAAAATAATTCCATACCCATAAAGCCCTCAGAAATCTATACAATGATGCATGAAGAGGAAGAATTGCAATATGAGATATCAAAATTACGGTACCAAGTGCAACAAGTTTCGATCTTACGAAGAGCAATCGAAGATGAAATAGATGGTTTAAAAGCAGAAATGGAGGCTAAGTTGGATGGTTTGAAGGATCAAATAATAGCTAATATGGATGATAAATTAGTGGAAGATCACAACGAGCATCAACAACAAGTTCTCCAACTCTCAAAGGATAACCCAACTTTGGTGCATAATCTAATGAAACAACAGGAAGATCAACATCACATCGAAAGAAGTTATGAAGCAGTCATAGAAACAAGAACTCGACAAGTACGATCAATTTCAGAGTATCTCAGCAAGTGGAAGAACTTTCCTGTAGAATATTTCACATGGGAGGATGAGAATTTTATACGGAAGCATCAAGAAATAATCAAGCGTTGAGGACAACACTTGTTTGAAGGAGAGGGGCATGTTAAGTCCCTATATTAATAGTATAGCCCCTTATTATGTTAGTGTAGCCCCCCTTATTGTTATTATTGTACCCCTGTAACCCCCATCTTGTTATTATTGTGCCCTTAAATTATTATTGTTAGGTCGGCTAGGATTACATTGTGGCCCACTAGGATTACATTATGGCCCCATGGACTCCTATATATAGAAAGGAGGTTTTGTAAATTGTATCATCCAAGAATTGTTCATTCATGTAATGTATTGGAGGATGCCCCCTCGAAGTGGCTTATTTCTAAGGCGTTGATATCTCTTTTTTTCTATTTTTGGAGCTGGTTACACAACAAAGAAGCCTTCACAACCACTTGCATTAGGATAAATAACCCTTTCATATTTACAAAGTGGTATTGATCTCTTGACATATAGAACTCTATGCACTATTCTCGAGGTGCATGAGGAGGAGGAGACTTATACCAACGCCGGTGGAGCCATAGAGGAGTGAAGATCAACCATTATCATTAGTGAAGTTAAACTCCTATATCAATAGGTTTCATCTTTCATGATTGTCTTGATGCAAGTGTGGAATATGTTCAAACCTTCTTACTTGAGCAAAGGTGTTCCATATTCTTGAAAAACCAAAAAAATCAAAAAAAAAAAATTAAAAAATGTAAAGAGGGTATACCCTAAAATAAAGATCAAAGGGTAAAAAGAATAAAAATGGTCAAAAAGAGAAAGAAATGAACCCCAAGAAAAAATAGACCAAGGAAAGTGTGCAAATCTAAATGCCACTACTTTTGTCATCTGTTGTAATAAATTAATTGTGTGCAGATTGTGAAATTTTTGCCACAATTCATGAATAAGTCAAACTGTTTAAACTTGACTTAGTCATATTTCAATTTCATGTTATAGATTAGAAAATAAATATCTAGCCAAACAGTTTAATCTTGGCAGATAAGTAGCTAGGTAGAGTGAATAAAAGGTGCTCAACAGTTTAATCTGAGCCCTTGGATGTAATAAGGGTAGAAATAGATAGATTCATCATGTAAAAAGAAAAGATTGATCAGGGTTTGCAAGTCTAAATGCACCCTAATAAAGAAGACAAAATGGTAGGGTTAAGTAGATAGGGTAGGTAGATGGTGCTGCAAAGTGTTATCTGATGAATGGTGCTGCTACATGTTGGTTAATCATTTACTTTCATCATAAATACTGAAGCAGGAAATACACTGGAAAATCACAGCAAGCAAAGTCAAATTCATTAACCTCCCTCATCATTTTCCCCCTCAAGAGTTTTACTAATTTCCCCCAAAAAAGTACTAAGGTAATTGGAGATCAAAGGGGCTCAAGGCATTTCCTTGACTTCTGGAGGGACCGGACCCTCGGCCTAATGATCAAAAGACCTAAGCACTTGAGATAATTCATCATTGTTATCTTCCATCTTTAACTTTTTCCTAAGTAAAATCCTATTTTACTTAGGAAACTGAGGCAACATTCCATAAAATTCCTCAAGACAACTTGTTATTCTAAGCTTAAAGTGTTGAAGATAAAATGTGCAATTTACTTCATAAGTTTTCACTTTCTTAGATGTACAAAGATGTTTTGATTTTCCTTGTCCTTTATCATATTAACATTTAACTCTATTATATTAAATCCATAGTGGAATCCCTTTTCCTAAGTATATAACTCCCCTTTCTAATAAATATCCCCAAAAACCCTCTTATTATAATGTTTTACCAAAGTATATATTCCCGCACATTTTAAAATAAATATCCCGCTTTATAAAGCCCTTTGGTTAAAACTATAGCCTTATATATCATCCCCGCCCTATGGTGAATTAGTTGTGTTTTAATTAATTCATCGTATAATAAAATATATGTAAAAAAGCGTTAGACACGTAATATATGTGTTTAACACCAAAAACAAAGAATAAAATGCGACGGAGTCCTGTGCCATAGTGTTCCATCCACGTAGCATTCCACCTGGCCAAACTACCGCCGCAAACCAATTTCATAATTCCATGGGGTTAATTGATCATTTGGACTAATTAACAACCATTCCCGCCTATTAACTTCTCCCCGGGGTAATTAGATTACACGTTAAAACCTGTTTAAAACCCCGACGGGCCCACCTTTGAAGTCGCACAAGTTCCCATCCTTTTCAACTGTCGGATCATCCCTCCGATGATCAACGGTCCTGATCAATCCCGCTGCCCATCCCGTGTGAGTTATTTAGCCAGCGGGGAGTGGGCGGTTTTTGACTATTCAGCATTCCACGTGGCAAGCGTCCCGTGGAATCGCTGCTATTGCGACTTTTACCGCCCTCGTCCATAAGCGGTGCGGGCTTACCGCTTACCGCTTACCGCATACCGCCGGTCCCACTTCCTTACGTCACCCCGTACGCCCTAATGACGTCATCACCTCGAAAACGACAAAACCCCTTTTGACTTGTTTTTAAGCCATTTTTCGCGTTTTTTCAGTTATTTTTAGTTTCCGAAAGAGACTAAGCTCCCGCTGCAATTTTCAAATTTCACTGCAAATACACCAAATTACTCAGAAATTCCGCTGCGCCAGTATTGAAGAACGTCCCCGCCATTGTTCATTACCTGTTGAAGAACCAGTTTCCATTAAAAAACAAGTATTTATCATTCCGCGCCCCGACTGCAAGTTAAACTTAGTTTCCTGTGTTTTTCTCTGAAAAAGTGGTCAAAAGTCCTCTCTGAAGTCCTCATTGAAGATTTAAAACCTGTGAATTTGCTTCCCAAACCTGCAAATTGTTCCAATTTCCTCTTTTGTCAGATATCCCGTCCGGTCTGCAAGAAAACTAAAACCTCCATTTTGAATCCACAAGAACCAAAATGGAGGCCCCAACTGCTCTAAATGTCACTCCTTTGAATGCTCCCCACCGAGATTTAGACTACTTGCCTCTCATAGATGAAGATTTCCAAATAAAAGACCTGCATTTTGATGAAAGTCCCCGTTTGAGCTTCTGTCGCTGCAGAGACGAACACTCAAAGGGGAAAGATCTTATAGGGTTGTGGGAATCCAATCTCCCAAGGTATTTTATTCCTACAGTCCACGTTTTCCCTGAAATCATTCATTACTGTCATGCAAATTATGATCCCGCACAAAGAGCTGTATTAGCTCCAGATCAAAGTGTTTTGTTCCCTATCACACCTCAGGCTATCAATGCTATGTTACAATTTGAGCCAGAACAAGAATTAGCACCTCTATCCATGGAAGGGTTGATTGAGAAAACCAGACTGTTAACTCCAGAGAAATTGAAAGCAATGTGTCAGTATTTCATGTTACCCGAGCATCAGCCAAAAGGGACTCCCCCCTATGGTTTTTACTTTTTCAATAAATTGGGAAGGCTTATTGTGAATGTAATATCCTTTGTCTTAGGATTCAATACCAGTGAGTATGTAGATGAGATAACTCTGGCTTTGCTATCTATCTTTACCCCTGGGCAGCCTCCCGAGATTAAGTATGATTATGCTTCCTTCATTGCCAACAAAATCCATGATCAATTTTTAAGGCTAGATGATGAAAAGGTTTTCAAGTACTCCTCAGTTATCTATCACCTCATAATTTACTATCACTCAGACAAATTCCCTTTCCCTGTTCAGAAACTTGATGCTAAAGGTAATCCCAGGTCTGTTATTTTTTGGTCCCCCATCATTCATTTGTCCTCCGATTCTCCCTACTCTTATTCAGAATTCATTGATCAGTTTGTACATCCTGCTACAACCTTGTTAACAGGAGTTTCTCCCCCCAGGCTTAGTACTGAGATAAGAAAGACCCTGCAATTGTCAAAAAGTTATAAAGTTGGGGATTGGTACTTGTACCAAAACCATACAGTTATCAGGATTTATGGATGTGAATTGCATCCATTCAAGTTACCCAGATATGTACCAATGAGAATTTTTGCTTTGGAATACTTTAGACAGATGAATAACTCAGATGTAATCCATTTCTGCAATGTAAAGAAGAAAGTACAGTTAAGGATCAAAAGCCAGTTAGGTCCTTTCATTTGCAATTCTAGAGAAGCTGAGAGAGATGCAGAACTTATATTAGAGAGAAAATTCCAGACATCTTTCCGTTGGGTCCCTTATGACCCCTTTGGTTTCATTTGTGAAATAAGGTTAAAAAATAAGTCATCTCCTTATGTACATCACAGAATTCCTGACATAGAACAGTATGCAAATCAAGATGAATGGGTTAAAGGAACACTTGTTGAAGAGGGAAGTGGAGCTACCAAATTGAATAAACTTATGAAAGATGCTGAGAAGAAATTTGACCTAGAAACATACGATCAAATGCAGGTACCATACATTGGCACATCTTCAGCAGCTACTCTACAACAAGCTATACAGGAAGACAGCCCATCAGTAGCAGCAGAGCCCAAGGGTAAAGGAAAATAACCTATAGTTCAGGTCATTGAAACCCTGGTCATGGCAGAAAAATCACAGAGTTCCAAAGCACCAGAACAATCTCAGGCTTCTCAAACACCAGCAAAGCAAATCCAAGTTCCAGAGATGCAAACTCCACCGAATGTGGAAATAGGGAAAAAGAGGCCAGCTCCAGATACCACACCTTCAAAAGGAGCCCCACAAGTTTATCAAGCCAAAAAACACAAGTCTGATCCACCTCCATATGTAGAGATTATAGATGAGGTATTTGATGATGGTAGGGAGGATAGTCAGCAAATAGGTACAACAAGTGAAACAAACATAAGCCAGAAAGGGATACAAAAGCAGTTGAGCACTGAAGTATCTTCTTTCAGACCGCCAAAGACAGATACTGGAGACATTAAGAAAACTTTCATTAATATCAAAACAAAGAATGAACCATTGAAAATGAAGGTCTACGATCAGTATATGAAGATGGCTCCTCACAATCAGCAAAGGTTGATGTCAGCATTTGATCTTTCACAAGGTAAAATGCAAATGAGCCACTTCAAAGCTAAGGTGCCAAAGCCAACTTCAGCAACAGATTACATCAGAACAAATTTTGAAGTGTTAGCAAAAGATATCCATCCCTTGGATCAGATAGAGCTTCATAGGCAAACAGGGGAAATGGTTTATTCTACTCTCACCAACAAAGCCATGGCAGCTTTAACACTACAAGATTCCTTGAATAATACTACTGCAACATTGAAGATTGAAAGGGCCTCCTCACAAGCCAAGGACAATAGAATAAAGTCTCTAGAAGAGATCATCATTGGTTTGGGTCACAATCCCAAAGACACTAAAGGTATTGAGGCACTGATAAAAAAGAAAGAGGATGATATAGCTGCACTTAGAAAACAGCTGAAAATACCAGCCTCGAGGCACCCCCAGACACAGGAAGTAATAAAAGGAAATTCACAAGAAGAAATGATGGAGTTGCTCTTGAATTTGACAGAGCGACTAAATGAAACATAAAAGGAGTTGGAAAAAGCATTGCAGGAACAGGAAATTCTCAAGCAGGCTTCAGCAACAGGTACTACAACTACAGGACAGCAGGAACAACCTTCTCCGGTGAACATTTCTAATTTGAATTCTGAGGATTTAATTAAACAAATGGAGAGTTTACAGCTAAAGGTCACAGAACTCCAAGAAACAAAATTACAATTAACAAAACTGGAGGGAAAATATGACACATCCAAAAAGACAACTGCTGACAACCTCAGGGAAATAAAAAGATTGGAGAAATTGGTTGAGGCTTTGCAAAAAGATCTTTCACTGGAAAAGCCTCTGAACGAAATAAATGATATTCTTTGGGACAACATCATTAACTTAATAAGAGATATTTGGCCTTCCATCCAAGCTATTTTTTAGCAGAATGAGTTAGTCAAGATAGCTCAAGAGGAAATAAATAAAACTAGACATGAATTAAGAGGCAAGCCAGAGCTGGCCCAGCAGCTCATTCAGTTTTTGAATTCCAGAACAAAACAACAGCTAGCATTGTTAGGAATTGATGACAGAACAGGTGTATTTTTGGAAGCAAAGAGGATTTTCACCAAGAGAACTTTCATGCAAAATCTAGAAAGAAAGTGTACTGATATTTTGGTCGACATCAACGTTTTCAGAGAAAAGTTTCAAGCTCTGCTGGACAGTGATTTGCCAAGTCCCATGCTCATAGAGGATCAAATAGTAGACTTAGAAACCTATGAGAAAAGAATCCAAGCTCATGCTAAAAATACAGCGATAGGTTCTACTAATATAGGTTCTACTAGCTCATCAGAACCTGTAATACCAACCGGGAAAAGTATTTATGAAAAAGTGAGGAATCTATTTCATCTGGAGCATGAATTAAAATATCTATTTCCGAACGAGCCCACTTTTTATAAACTTACTGAAGCAGATGAAACTTTAAGGAAGCTCAGAAGAACAATGATACCAGATGATCAGTGGTGGAAGGAAATGCTGGAAATTTTGTAAAAAATGTTGTCAGGATAAAAGTTTATCTTTACTATTGAGTAAATGGTAAAAAAACAGAAATGCAGATGAAAGAGTATCAGATGAAAGGTCAAAGAGTATCCGTGAGAAGAAAGAGTATTCAACAAGTCAAAGGAATACGCAAAGGACAGCACAGAGCCCTATTTTGAGCACTTATCCTTAGCACGTCCATGAAGAAAGGAACAACACATCAGCCGTTATTCATTATTCTATTTACGAGATCATGTGTCTCTTGTTTGTTTGTAAATATGCTTTAAATCAGCCTGAATTATTGGCTATGATAGAGTAAGATTGTTAGGATTATTTTTGTATAAATAAGCCCTCAAAGAGAGTTTTGAAGGGTGGATTCTATTACTCTGCTGTAACATTGAGGTTTTCGGAATAAAAAGCTTTTGGACAAATTTACTTGTGGCTTACTGGATGACGTTTTGAAGCAATGGACTTGTTGCAGGATTCATGTGTTGGACTTCAGTTCAATAAGTTTTCCAACCCTTGTGTTTAAATTTTATATTAGTTTATGCTATCATCATATCCGTTTCTGAATAGTTTACATAAAGGATTGAAACATAATTTGCTTAATTGTACTCTGTTTTCAAATGTGATTATTCTTGATGTTTTCTTCTGGATTAGTTATAAGCATGAATTCTTAATTGCTCATGTTTTGCTGATTTAAACATTGTTGATTACTGTAACAAAGAATCCTTCATTGCTCTTTGCTGGTAGTCATTTCTCTTCTTTCTCTTGAATATGGTGAAAGATTCTTAGCTGCCTTTCATCCCTTCAAGACCATCCATCCACTTTAAATTTTAAGGATTGTTCTCTGTCTAGCTATCTTGCCCTGTAATACCATCTTGTGTTTAGAAAAGAAATCCAGTAAAGCCATCCTTAGACTCCATAGCCCAATGGACTGAAAGCCCTCAACCTTGCCCTTAGTTTGTGGATTCCACCATTTTCCCAAAACAAACTTTGAATCTATAACTAGCCTAAAATCATTCCAAAACAAAGATAAATCATAAAGAGAGAGCCCTCTCTGGATGCAGATTGGCTAGATTCTGCATCTAAAAGGTTGGTTTGTGGTTACCTCAGTATACTTTCCTCTTACACAACTTCTAGGAAACCCGAGCGATAACAATTAGTAGTTCTGGAAGCCATCACACATCTGTATGAGGAACCCTTGTAGCAATACAAGATGTTCCCAGGCTCTACCAAGGTATGCACATGTTTCCATTTTCTGTTACTTCAGCACATCATATGGAGGATTGTGGGAATGTACCATTGCATGACCTAGGGTCAAAATACATTGTTGATTTGGAACAGCTGACTATCACTGCACTGAGCAGCCTTTATTTGTTCAAGGAGGAGATATACATTCATCCTAGTGTATCATTTTTGAGCTGCACACAACTCTTTGGGTTGGAGTTTAGATTCTTGGAGGATGGGATGAGTATTGTCTTGAACCATGCAATGCAGAACTATGTGTTCAGCATTGGGCATGATCTTGAGATAGCAGTTGCACCATTATGGAGATAAACAACGTTGTCATTGAGTAGCAGTGATGGGTTGGGGGCCCAACCATTATTGGAGCATTCCAATGACCTTTCTACATGCATAGAAGAGGATAGGCAGATGATTGATTGAGGGCATCTTATGAGGGATGACATCTTCCATTTTTATGATGGGGACTTCTTGATGAGAATTTCACATTTTGATGAGAATTTTTTGCCTAACACTTATTTGGATCTTTATGGGGTCAACTTGGTCATTGATGAGTGGTCTTCATTTGGAGATCTCCAGGAGATTGCATTTCAACATCCCATGAAATGCAAAGATAGAAATCTAATTTGGGAGGATGGTATTCTCCATTGGAGGGATTCCAATTTTGAGCATGATGATAGACACTCACCATTGGTTGGATGGATGATATTGATGAGCAAGAGGTTGGAAAGCCACTTGAAAATCTATGACACAGGGCAGTAGGAGGCGAGGTTGTGTTGGTTACTCTTGAAAGAAATTGGTCATCATATGACATATTATATTTTAAAGAGTTGGTTGGTGGATGGACCTTGGCATGACACTTGCATCATATGGAAGCAAGGAGTTTGGGTGTATTGGGGAGATGTGATATCTTTCATGTCAACCATCATGTTGTGGCTCCATATTTTATATGGTGATGATGTGGGGAGGCAACAAGAGTTGTTGTTTCTTTGGATGTTCTTGGGAGAGTATGGACTAATTTCCTTCCATACTCTTCATAATATTGCAGGAGTAGGTGATGGCACTATAATGGTGCAAAGGGGCTACTCCTTAGCCTTGGAGGATCATGAGGTACTTCCACTTCGGGAGGAATCTCCCATATATAGCAGCATTATGATTGATGACTTTGACATGTGGTATGTCAAAGGATGGAGCTATGATATGACAGGAGCCTTGTCACAAAGCTCAACAGCGTTGTCACTTGGGAGCTTGGGTTTGTTGATGGAGTGTACCCAGGATCGCTTCACATATGATGCACTTGGTGAACAAGTAGGAGATGAGAGTGATGGAGTAGTGGGCGGAGATATCTATTACCATGATATGATCTTCTTGACTTGGATTCCCAAGCATAAGAAGAGAGATCTTTATGCAGCACATAGTTCATTCCTCTTCATGGGGGTATGGAATACCACTATGGAGGGCTCATTCATGGATCTTGTTACCAATTAACTCTCAGTACATGGTAAGACATATGTTTTTGCATTTATTGATCATCTAACATAGTATTTTCACTCTCTTACCATCTCTATACAGTGCATTGCTCCACAAGAGGGCAAGCCTCTATTTGGGCTTCATGGTCAATTTTGGACCAACATCTATGATGGAGATAGCCATCTCTTGTATGGCTTTGGGCAAGTGTTGTACTATTTCCTGTATGCTTAGTTGATATACAATGCCATTTACTATTTACTAGTAGATAAGATGATATGAACAACTAGCAAACTGTTTAAAGACAACTTGCCACATCATATTCTAAAACTGTAGTTGGTAAAACTGCGCTGTGACTACATGGGAAACTGTTGGTACCTTCCAGCACTATGTAAAACCTTTATTAACTCTCTCATTTGGATTCCAAATGATGATAATGTTATATTCATTTTGTATGGGATGATCTGGGCAAGAACCAAAGAGTGGTACTTTGAGGATCTTATTTCCTTTTTGCTTCATGAAGGCAACATTATTGCAACCCATACTCAGTAGCAGCTCTACACTTATCATAATTGGAGAGAGA